>OY748311.1:10527253-11127253 GCA_963556515.1 Nudaria mundana
TATCGAATGCTTTGGTGATATCCAGGCTAAACGCCAAGGACTCGTCGTGCCTTTCCATAGCCTCATCCCATACATGCGTTACGAATGCCAGAAAATCACCCGTTGATCGTTTTGGCCTGAAGCCGTATTGCCGATCATTAATTAGCGAGAGATCTTCGAGGTATCGCATGAGCTGCTTGTTGATGATCAGCTCAAACACCTTGCAGATGACTGAGGTGATAGCTATGGGTCGACAGTTGCCTGGATCAGACCGATCCCCTTTCTTGGGGATCGGTTGTACGTTCGCCTCCTTCCAGACCTCCGGCACGATTCCTGTGGAGTAAGACAGGCGGTACAGACGTTCTTCTTCTGATGAAATACCGAATGAATCATTAGATGGACAGTAATCTTTGTCTCGTACGGAGTCATCGGAAACAAAATCAAGTTGGTCGGCAGCAGGCGAATCGTGGCATACTGTATTGGAAACCTTATAACTGCATGGAGTTCTTGGCGGCATTAATTCATCACACATCAAATTTGCTTCCGCAGGAGTATTTGACTCAAACAGCTGTAAAGTCGGACTGGGTTGAATACATGCTGTTGACAAAGCCTGTTTTAAATTATTTATATCTATACTTAAATGATGGCAGTTGTTCGTAGTTTGAGTTTCACAAAATGTTGCAAAGACGCTGCTGGTCATTGAGTAAGGTCTAGTGTATATTTAATCAAAATAGTTTAAACAGTTGGTTACAATCGGTGTCTCCAAGATTAGTTTTGTTCCAGGCTCAATATCTGGGTTTATAGCCATTATTAAAATGTTTTTTGATCTTTGGGATCTGTAACAAGAAAATAGCTGCTCTGTAGTGCTATATAAATTACCTCGTGTGAATATAACTATAAATTGTACAAAATAATTATCATACATAAAATACGGTAAACTAAAACAATAAAAAACTTACTTATACTGACGATTCGCCATAATTCCAAAATTGACGGGAATCTCGCGAACCAGCGTATGTGCGGCACTGCAAAAACTCACAGGATCATCCCCGACCGCCCCGATCATCACCGAGATCGAGATCATATAGCGGCCTTTTAGCGTATTAATTTCGGATAACCGCAATATAGTCTCACTGTTGTTACCACTTTGATTTTACTCAATATGTGAAACATCGCTAACTGGCGCATAACGATGAATTAAGTCAAAATGTTTTTACAATAAAGTTAAACTATAAAGCCGTTAAGTAT
Organism: Nudaria mundana; assembly: GCA_963556515.1. Classification (NCBI taxonomy): domain Eukaryota; kingdom Metazoa; phylum Arthropoda; class Insecta; order Lepidoptera; family Erebidae; genus Nudaria; species Nudaria mundana. Next base: position 10,528,481 of record OY748311.1, read on the forward strand.
CGTTAAATACATTTATGTCTAACTTTTTCAGTTAACGGCATTATAGCTCAATATAGCTTAAATTTCTATTCAAAAACTTGAGTAACTATAAAGCAGTAAAAGTACTTTAATCACATTAAAGTGAATTAAAATCCGTTAACCGCTATCTAGCGAAACAATCTTAAGTTTATTTTTGTTAATATTTGATTTTATTGAACTTTAGCGGCTATATAGATTAACACAGTCACTTTACGGCATTTTTGAATGATACACAAGTAAAATAAAATCATATAACGGCTTTCTTACGTTTATTATTTCAGTAGCTTTTCTAGTTAGGAAAACACTGTAAATACAGATCGATAGAGATTTTTTTTCTGATTAAGATAGCATCAAAAAGTAAAAATCGTCAAAATGTTACATAACGGCGTTTTAGTTATACCACGGCAGTATAGTAAGTATTATAGCCGTACTCTATACTTAGTATAGTTTGATACTACATAGTTCACTTAAGGTCCCCATTCACGATGTAACCATTTGGTTTTCGCAACCATCATTTGTCAAAATTGACAGGGCAATATCCCATTTTTTATTGTTGTCGAAACATTTTGGATTTCCAAATAGATTGAGATCCACAGATAATTTTGTAAATTTATTAAATACATTTCGGATATAAGTCCGAGACGCCGAGACTTTTTACAAAGTAATTCGGCCGTTTTGGAAATAACCCATTAAATGTGTGCCCGGTAACGGCAATAGGCTTGCCCCCTATTACGTGGGACTAAAAATACTGATAAATTGTGGGTGTATAATGCACCTCTGCCTACCCCTGCGGGGACATTCATTTATTTATTCGGGTATTTCATTCGGAGTTTAAAGTGAACGGAATTTCGGGGAACTATCCTTTTTACTCTATGGTGAAACTATGCATAATGTGAATTATCTATGTGTTCCAAACGGTAGCATCGTCAATGGTACCTAACATGTTTGGTTGCATTACCATTCGGTTGAGGTGCAACCATCATTTCCGACAAATGATGGTTGCGAAAACCAAATGGTTACATCTTGATTGGGGACCTTTACACTCTTTATAGGCGCACGCTTTATAGGCGTACGCTTCAAATAATTCGAATGAACTGCGTATAAATACTATTTGAACCGCTCCTCACTATTCTAGCTGCCCTAAAAGTCAACGCTGCCAAATTTCAGCAAATCCGACGTTAAACAAACGTCAAGACATACTTGTATGTCAATGTCAATTGCACCGCATCGCATTGTTGTTGGTGGTGTTCTATTTCTGCATTTAGCATTGAGTTAATTAATTTTATTTTCATTCATTATTAGTTATTCGTTATTATTAATTATCCGTAAATAATGGATGACCAGGCTTGTCCACGTTGTAAAACAACAAAGTATAGAAATCCTTCGCTGAAGTTGATGGTAAATGTATGCGGCCACGCTTTATGCGAAAGCTGTGTAGATTTGCTGTTTTTGAAAGGTTTGTGCATTTTACAGAAGTGGCGTTTATATATATTACTAGCTGACCCCGCAGACGTTGTTTTGCTTTAGGGGTATGAAAAATAAAGAGTAGCCTATTCTCAGACTTAGGTACTGAATATGCATATAAAATTTCATAAAAATCGGTCAATCGGTTTCGGAGGAGTATGTATGGTAACTAACATTGTTACAGAAGAATTTTATATCTACTTTTACTTTTATATCTACTGCCGTATTTTTGCCTTAATATCCCAGTTGCATCTGAAATTTTTTAAACTTGACACAACTAGTTATGTAGTGGAATCCGAAATTGAAAAACTGATAACCACTTAAAGTCGTTACTTATTCAGTTGTATCTATTTTTTAAGGCTCTGGTTCATGCCCTGATTGCAATGTACCTCTACGTCGTAACAACTTCAGAGTACAACTATTTGAAGATTCTATGGTAGAAAAAGAAATAGACATTAGAAAACGTGTTCTAAAGGATTATAATAAAAAAGAAGACGACTTTGCAACTTTACGTGAATATAATGATTATTTGGAAGAAATAGAAACTATAGTTTATAATCTAACAAATAATATTGATATTGTCGGTACAAATAAGAAGATAGAACAATTTAAAAAAGATAATAGGGAGCTTATTATGAAAAATAAGGCAAAAATAGGTATGATTAATTCGAATAATTATTTATTAAATTAATTGCTAAGTATAAGATTTGTGATCTAGATTTTTTTTTTTATTTTTTTTTTTTATATTTGGTTCGCCAAATTGACGCCGCCCGCCTGGTGGTAAGTCGTGACGACGTCTAGCGATTGTGGGCCACTCTCACAGCACACATTACTATTGAGAGTGGCCCTCAACTTGACGACCTACTGATGTGCCTCTTCACGCTCCGCTTAAAGAACCCAAATAGATAGAGAATAGAATAGATGGCAAGATACGGAATGACAAGAAAATGCCTGCACCAATTCCTGTTAAAGTCGGTTCAGTCGTTGCAGAGATTAGCTAAAACAAACAGACAAAGATATTTTTATTTTATATAGCATAGAGCTGTTAAGTGTTACGAAAGGTACCTACTGAAGGGAATTTGATGTAACTCTTTCACATGAATAGTATTAAACGAAAGTTCATAAATGTCAGAAAAGCGTATTGACTGCTTCGGGTAGTTGGTAGTGCATCGGCTTTTGATTCCGGAACCTCAGGTTTGATTCCCGGGTCGAATCAAATATTTGTCTGATCCATAAAAAATGTTTGTTTCAGGGTTTGGGTATTTTCTATTTAATTTTTTAGAAATAAAACAGGTATGTTTATCAGCCGTCTAGATCCCATAACACAAGCTTATAGCTTAGTTTGGGCTAGATAGTGTTGTGTGAGAATGTCCAAAATTATTATTGACAAATAAAATATTATAAAGTCGGTTTTAAAGTCGACACCAAAAAAAACTCTCATTGTTTATAAGCATTTTATATTTATGTTATATCTAAAATTACAGGTAGAGAAGAGCTTGAACTAGAAGAAATATTAGAAATAGAGAAGCAAATGGAAGATCTACGCCGATCAGAAGTTATCCGCATAGAGCAGGAAGCGAAAAAGCAAAAGATTAGAGAGAAAGAGGCTCTGATCGATGAGCTAATGTTCGCTGAGGGCGATGCCAAAGATATACTTGAAACATTTGCTCAAAATATTGCTACTAAACCTGAAGAGGTTCTACCTCCTGTGCAAAAGGTATTATATAAAACTTTTTCCCGGAAAGCTTCGGGTGCTAAAGGACACCAATATCTCAAGAGCCCAAGTTAAATTTAATTCACACATAGTAAAGCCTCAGACACAGTTTAGTATCAGTGATTTAACTGTGCAAAATATTCTTTTATACATTTTCTATGATCGCATCGCTACATGTCAGTGTCAAATACGACTCAGTCATCTGTCATCAATCACTGACATGTATGAAATAATATTTGGCTCTGTACGTGCCATACGGAAACGAGGTTATTTTTTTTTTATTTGGTTCGCCAAATTGACGCCGACCGCCTGGTGGTAAGTCGTGACGACGTCTAGCGATTGTGGGCCACTCTCACAGCACACAATACTATAGAGAGTGGCCCTCAACTTGACTACCTACTGATGTGCCTCTTCACACTCCGCTTAAAGAACCCAGGATTATATGTAGGAGGAAACACGTGCGCAGGCAGGGCGTTCCAGGCCCCTATCATTCGGCAGAGAAACGAAAGTTTAAAACGTTCGGTTCTCGCGAACATGCTATCCACTGTGTGGGAGTGGCATCTCTGCCCGGCACGCGATGTTCGGGATCGGAAGGAAGAGGGTGGGATCAGATTGAAGAGCTCTTCAGAACACTGGCCGTGGTAAATACGGTAGAATGCGGCAAAGGAAGCTGTTGTTCGACGCTGAGCTAGCGGCTCAGGGCTTCCCGTTACCTCCGGACAATCTATAATACGGATAGCCCGTCGCTGCATAGCGTCGAGAACGTCGAGCAGATACTTCGCGGAGCCGTCCCAGAGGTGAGAGCAGTATTCGACGCAGGGTCTAATCTGCGTCTTGTACAACAGACACCTCTGGTCCGGTGTAAAGAATCGCTTTACCTTATTCAGTATTCCTAGTTTCCGCGAAGCTAGCCCTATACATCTTTCGATGTAGTTTTTATTATTGAGCTCTCGACGAACGTCTATGCCAAGGATGTCAAGGTTTTCCTTCATTGGTAATAATGCATTCTGAAGAGAGGGTAGGGGAAGGAAAGGGGATTTCTTCGCTGTAAATGCACACGCCTGTGTTTTGCGGGCATTGAACTCGACCAGGTTCTCGATATTGCCATTGAGAGATACAGTCGACGTTCCTGTCGAGATCAGCCACGAGTCTATCCTCCTCAATCTCCGACCGCCCCGCCGCCGGACGAGCTCAGTAGCTCCCATGCGCTGTCATCTGCATAGCAATGAATGTTCCTGAGGGATAGCATATCATTGATATGCATAAGGAAGAGAGTTGGTCACAGCACGGACCCCTGCGGTACCCCGGCATTCACTTGCAAAAAGCGAGAAGCCTGGCCATCGCAGAGGACCCGCATTTGGCGTTCGTCCAGAAAGCTGGCCACCCAGCTGCACAGTTGAGGAGGTAGACCATATGCCGGAAGCTTGGAAAGGAGCGAATCATGCCAGACTATCGAAGGCTTTGACGATGTCCAGGCTAATCGCCAACGACTCGCCGTGCCTTTCCATAGCCTCACCCCAGACATGCGTTACGAATGCCAGAAGATCACCCGTTGATCGTTTTGGCCTGAAGCCGTATTGCCGATCATTTATTAGCGAGTGATCTTCGAGATATCGCATGAGCTGCTTGTTGATGATGAGCTCAAACACCTTGCAGATGACTGAGGTGACAGCTATGGGTCGACAGTTGCCTGGATCAGACCGATCCCCTTTCTTGGGGATCGGTTGTACATTCGCCTACTTCCAGACCTCCGGCACGATTCCTGTGGAGTAAGACAGGCGGTACAGACAAGTTAGTACAGGAGACAACTCAGCTGCGCATTTCCGTAGTACCACCGCCGCCAGGGCCACTGACTTTCCGCGTGTCGAGTGATCGCAGCACTGTCCGTACATCGCATTGCCTGAGTACAATGTCAGGCATAGTGTGGCCACAGTTGGCGATGGCGGGGGGCTGCAGGCCACGGTCGTCGACCCGGGAATTAGCCGCAAAGAGGTCTGCGAGCATATCCGCTTTCTCTTGGGCTTTGTGAGCCAGTGTTCCATCTGGGTAACGCAGCGGTGGCAGCGAGGGCTTACAAAAGTTAGATTGCACGGCTTTGGCCAGTTGCCAGTATCCACGGCTGCCCGTGGGATGGGAAGTGAGCTCCTGACCAAGCCGCGCGACGCGCTGGGCATCCGCTCTCTCAAAGGCCATCTTGCTGGATTTTGTGGCCCGGTTGTACGCTGCTTTGAGGTGGCCCACGTTTGGATCGCGCACAACCCGGGCCCTGATCCAGGCGCGATATGGCGACTGTTTTTGTCGTACAGCTTTGACACAATCTAGCCCGAACCAGGGACGGGCTCTGCGGATACTGGCGACATCAGTAAAAGGGATGTAATATTCCATCTCTAAACTGATCTCGCCAGCAATCGCAGAAGCGCTATCCGAAGGAACCTTTCCTACAAAGCAGCGCTGCCTCCAGGGGACGGACGCATAATAATCGCGTAGACCGTCCCAATCCGCTGACGAGTAGTGCCATAGTCGTCGTGACGTTTGTACAGCACGTGCAGGAGGTGACACCTTCATGCCAGCGTGAACAACACAGTGGTCGGAACTACCCAATGGGGCTCCTACCAAAACACTGTATTGGGTTGGGCGACTCGTCAGCAGTAGATCCAGCAGAGCGGGCGCATGATCTGACCTGTCTGGTATCCGGGTGATCCCGCATACCATCTGGGCCAGACCGTGGGAGAGAGCGAACGCATGGGCCTGCCCGCATGATCAGTCCTGAGGGACCCCAGCCATTCAATGTGATGACCTTTGAAGTCCCCCAGAAATACTAGGTCAGCGTTCGGGAACCGCACCTGCGCTTCATCAGCCTTCTCGCTGAGGTACTGGAAGAGCTTTGTTGTCTCAGAAACCCCTGTGTGGGAACGGTAGACGCACACGTAGATCTGGCTCATAGAGCCAGGGGTTCTCTAGGCAGCGCAACCGGCGGCAGCAAACATCCGCCCTAACGAACACCCACACCCGGCTTTGTCTCGAAATTGTTCCTCGATGACATAGCCGGGGTAACACAGGTAAGACGTGCCGTCAGGGCGGCGTATCTGTGTATCCGTGAGGAACATTAGAGCGGGCCGTGCCGTCTCAAGGTGATGGTGGACGGCATCGAGGTTTGCATAGAGTCCATGGATGTTAGTGAACTCCACCTCGAAAAGTGAAGTTGTGGGGTTTCCTGGGGCCGCTGTGAAACGTTTAATTTTTTTTTAGATTTGTCTGATATCAGGGAATCAACTTTTATCCTCACCGTGTCTTTGTGTCTCTTCCCGGAAGCAGAACTTTAAACACAATTTAGATAGCAGCACTGTGTAAAAAACCGTCCGAGTCTCAAACAAGTCGGAGTCGGACTCGCGCACAAAGGGTTCCGTACCAAAACGGCAAAATGGATCACGTTTGTTGTATGGGTAGCTGCCTGAAATATTTATTATATTCTGTTAGTATTTGTTATAGAGACATCAGAAATACATCATCTGTGAAAATTTCAACTTTCTAACTACCTTGGTTTATGAGATACAGCCCAAGACTTTTTACGGTTTACCCTTTGGGTACTAGAAGGCTGGTTACTATTTGGCACAAAATATAACCGAGAAGGCTGGCAGCATTGCCATGTTGTATGGGGAACGCTGCCAGCGCTCTCGGAACATTGAGATGAGGCGGAGGAATTCTTTGATGAATGTTGGAGTTCTTTGACGAATGTTGGAATTTAGATGTTTTCTTAGTAGGTATAATTAGAATAGGTAATGTACATATTTAGTTAGTTTCAATTGTATTGTTTTATAATTTATCTTTTATTACAGGTAACCCAATTTTCCACGGGTATAAAATTCAATCGTGGTTCAGCACACCAAGGTCTGCCGTTCATAGAGGAAGGGCCATTGTATAAGTATGAACCACCGATCCAACCAGACCGGTGTGGTCCCGACCCACCTTCTATTGATGATATTGTATCTTGTGGCTATTTGAAACATGTCAGGTTAGTGTGGGATACAGTCATTTGATGGAACGACCGTGCCTCGGAGAGCACGTTAAGCCGTTCGGCACAGAATAGGGAATAGTACTTACATACAACTTGCACTCCGACGTTAATTAAAGCACATTCTTTTGTTTACAGAGAACATCATTCGAACGTTAGGGTTGACAGGAAAGTACCAGCATAATTTAACCAATAATTATGACGTTAATGCCTCAATATCAACTCTATGGTCAATGCCGTATCACAAACAAGAGACAACCCTTACTGACTTACAACTTCAAGTTGTCGCTGACGTCACGTATTTTTTGCGATTGTTAGGCGAGTGACATAGGCTGCCGTCGGTCCCGGTCGTTTGTTGACTAAGCAACCCCAGATTTGTATAAAAAATGTGCAGTCGGGGGACCCCTGTCAGGAACGAAGTTACGCAACGCAACGCATCGGTTGGGAACCACTGATAAGTGTAACGTGACGATTTCTATTAAATCGCACTACATAAGCCGCATTAGAGAACTTCGTTCCAATAAATGTTTTATTTAGACGAAACTACTGAATTGATTTTTAAAAATTTCTTCATTAATATATAGCTACATTATCCCTGCGAGCTATAGGCCACTTTTTAACCCGGTAATGTCTTACCGTGATTATTGGTAACGAGAAAACAATAGAATAGCTATTAATACAAACTTTAACTAAAACTAATTATTCCTTTACTTCACAGATCAGAAAACGACACAGAGAAAGCCGGAGGTTACAAATCGACTTTACCATGTTTAAGGGCTTTACAGGATGCATTAACTGGTCTATATCATGCCAGTTGACCTTTATATACATTCGTGATACTTTTATTGAGTTAGATATAGCCGGAAGATGGCGGTAGTGGACGGTTAACATTATTATTTATTGGGCTGATTAAAAAAGGATGTTAATGCTTTTCGTGCGGTTTTTTAGAGCCTAAAGTCTTGAAGGTGTTATTCGGATCGTTTATTTTCTTGAGTGTTAAAATGGCGGCAAGAAAAGCAACATGGCGGCAGTCAGTCGTTTCTTTTTTTTATGTATTCCATAAAAGGTTTAATATCGATTACGTGGGTATTGGTTAACATTTCCTTTACCGATATGATCAACTATAATTTGGTTTTTGACGTTTCAAACGTTTTATAACAATAGAAGTTATTTTATTTACTACCACTAACGCCATCTATCGACTACATCTGGCAATATAAGCATACAACATCGCAACTTGAATTTCAGCACAGATTAGCAACTTTTTGTTGACTTGTATTATCGTTGTAGTTTTTTTATAAAACTAGCAAATACCTTTGACCCAGTTCGTGTCTAATTGTTCTCTAATTAATATCTTACCGTTTACGCAATGTTCTCTGGAAATAAAACTTCACAGTTTTTGCCATACTTTTCATTGCTGCTTCGCTCCTATTGATCGAAGCTTGATAATCCTGTAGCCTTTTTCGATAATAGGCACAAAATAATTATATAATTTCGTAATTATAAAAAAAAAAAAAAAATATTTTTGGACATTCTCACACAACGTCATCTAGCCCAAATTAAGCTAATATAAGCTTGTGTTATGGGATCTAGACGACTGATAAACATATTTATATATTTCTAAATACATACATATTATACATAGAAAATACCCAAACTCCGAAACAAACATTTGTGGATCACACAAATAATTCGAATCGACCCGGAATCGAACCTGGGACCTCAGGGGCGGCAGTCACATACTCATACCACTGAGCCACCGAGGCAGTCAAAAAATCACGTTTGTTGAATGCCCCCTTAAATATAAATTATATTCTGTTTTTATTATTTGTTTCTATAGAGGCAACTTAAATATATCATCTGTGAAAATTTCAACTTTCTAACTATTACGGTTCATGAGATACAGCGCAAGACAGACGGACGGACAGCGAAGTTTCAGTATACCTTTGGGTACGGAACCCTAAAAAAAGATGCTAGTTTGGTTTGAATTTGTAAAATGTCTTGTCACATATTTTTTAACAATGAGATTTGTTGTTAATCTGCTAGTTTTCAATATAACTAAGTCAATTCCCCTGTTATTGTCAGGGGAACTTATAAAATACCTGATATAAAACGTGGTGGTATGTGTATATATTTGTATTAAAAACAACAATAAAAACGAATACTGGTACATAAGTATAGTTCTTGGTTATAACTTAATTTTTAATTTATTCCATTGTCGGTCGTTTTGTGAAGTTTGACTATAAAAAACCTCAATCTGTTTTACTAAATAGTTGCACAATTATGTAGACGGTCAACTAAATAGTTGACCAACTAAATAGTTGCTCAACTTGTAATTAGAGTCAGATGTCAAAACGAACCGTTTAAATATTAAGAAGTTGTATTGTTAATTGCTGTTTGTGTTCAGTTACTATTAAAAAATGTGAAAATTGATTATGGATTTTATTTTACTAACCTTATGTCTTGGGGTTTGATTGTTTGTTTGATAGTCACGTATACAATTTATTGGTAATGAGCTAAGTAAACGATGTTAGTTCGGCTTTGTCCCCCATTTCCTCATCAATAAAAAAAGCATAACACATGACAGAGCCAAGAGGGACGCGAGCATTGTCCAATCTCGAAATGTAGATGCTTCGCTTGCTCAGTCAATAATATAAAGGGGAAATATATATATTTTTAACCATTTCCGAAAAGGAGGAGGTTCTCAATTCCCAGTCCCATTTTAACCCTTGGAATGCCTGGTAGGGTCCTACAGACCCACCACTGTACATACATTGCTTCAGTTCCATGACCATGACCATGAGTCCCTAGACCCGCTAAAGGTGTACAGTAAAAGTAAAAACGCAACACTACGCTTTTGTTAAAAACGCTTAGCTGTAAGAATAAAATAAATAACAACAGTTATTGATCAGTATTTGTGTATAGGGGGCTTTTAATATGGGTCCGTGAGACCCCACAATTGCATACCATGTAACTATAGTCACCAGGCATGCCGAGGGTTAATTTGGTCCCATTTTGAACGTGCTTTACTGTAACGAATAAAATCAAAAAATCGTAAGTACTTACACCTTTAATGGTTGGTAGGTCCATTATCCCTGTGTGCCGCCGAGTCCTTGCATAAAATGCGCCTCAAATTATAGTAATAGTAGAAAAAATCGACACAAGTGCGTGTCGTGTCACGCATAAGATAGGGTTCCGTAGTTACACAAAAGCCTCTAACTCTTGAACCAACAGTTAATTTTTCAGGTTCTTCACGCCAGCCGGTTAGATTTTAGAGGGAGGAGAAAGGGGTTTGGGATGCCCTGTTTTCCCAAAAATATACTCTTCAAAGCTAAATATCTCGCATATGGATACCTACTCAAATCTTTAGCAACCTCGCAATCTTTTTAAAAGACCTATCTAATGATACCCCACACAACGGAGTAGACGCAAGAAGACCTCAAAAAAATATGTTTTTCAAAATTTTATTTTAGCACTCTGTCGGCCTAGTAAATGTACATATCCATGCAAAGTTTCATGTTTCTATCACTAACCATTCGTTTGGGAGCCGAGGGCGGACGGAAATTATAATGGTTCCAAAACTTTCTACGGAACCCTAAAAACGAGAAAGCTCAACGCTGCTGTGTGTACTAGGGTCGAGTAAGTAAATATTGCCCTAAAGATAAAATGTTTAAAGTGCCGACCGAGGCACTAAACTATGACAAACACAAACAAAGCACTTTCAAGTAAAGATTATCGGTTTAGTTTATGTTTATGGTTATTGGCGGCACGTCACTAGTGCCTAGGCTAGTCCAGTTTTAGACAGTTCCAGACAAGTATCTACCTAGTAAATACTGCGAAGCAAGTAAGCGATATAGCTAGTTGGTTTTTCTGCCTAGCTCTTCGGGGAAATAAGTAAGCGTGATTTATGTATAATTGTCAAAAAGTGCTCTCGTTAGCTGTAGCACAGATAATGCATAAGATAATACTAGTGGTCGAACAGTAGACCTCGCGAACATTAAAAACATTATTTGAGCTTTTTCTCCCATTCCCCCCCCCAATCTAAAAAATCTCAAGATGAAAATATGTATTAAATCAAGGAACACTTGTGCCAAGTTTCGTGAAGATCGGATAAAAACTGCGGCTGTTAGCGTGGAATTCACATACAGACAGACAGACGGATGTAGACGCTTCGCTCGCTTGGTCACTTATGTATAGTACTAGTACGGTGTCTTGCGCGGTGCTTCGCGCCGCACCACGCCATAGGTTTTAGCCTATAACTTTTGACCCCTAAGGTTTAGGTCAAATTTTCAATTTTTTGGTTTGCCTCCAGATAGAGGGCTATCCATAGAGAGGTCAACCATCATCGAGATAGATAATTAAAAAACTGTCGAATTGAGAAGCTCCACCGTTATAACTGCTTTGTCTCTTCATCAGTATCGTACAGATAGAGATATAAATAACCACACACACACATATCACGCCTATATCCCCGAAGGGGTACGCAGAGGTGCATTACACACCCACAATTTGCCAGTATTTTTAGTCCCACGTAATAGGGGGCAAGCCTATTGCCGCCACCGGGCACACATATCATCCAATATGACCTAATTAATTTAATAAAAGTAGCAGCTATATTGTAATTTTGAAAAAAAATAAATGGAAAACATTTCATCACAAGGCAAAGTATAAATGTTGATGAAAGGCAACAAAATCTTACGTGCCAACCGCCATGGCACAGCCAATTAAAGTCCTGGGCGTCTCGGGCTCGTGGCACAATATTTAAATAATACTATGTAAATAATAAAGCTAAAATCGCAATATAAATGTAACAGGTAAACAAACAGTGTAGCCGATGCAGCCAGCCGGGTACGATACAATTAGCATGTGAAAACAGTGGCGCCGCCCGCGGGCCCCGGCCTAATTGGTCCTGTGTAAACTTGTCCTGTTATCGGGGTGCCTCGAGCTCTTGGGCTATAGTGAGCCGTAGTGTGGAGAGAGATTCTGTATTATAATTAATGTTGCGCATTTCTTAAAAAGGGAACCTCGTATCATGTTAAAACAGTTAAAAATGACACAACACACACATATCACGCCTATTTCCCCGAAGGGGTAGGCCTAAGTTTTATTTCAATTCAAAATATTTATAGTATACCAAGGCAATTTCATACTTTAACCCATATTATGAATAACTAAGATGTAACTCGGTAGCGTATTCGGTTAAATATTTGATGCCCGATGAGTCCTACTTTGGGTGATTTTTTTTTAATATTTTACCCTACCCAGTTGCGTAAAGCTTTCTGGTCTAGCGGCTGAACTTCCACAATGATTTAACCTGCATACACAAAGAAAAAAAAATTGTGCGTTCGGGGAACCCCCGTCAGTAACGAAGTTCTTTACGCTACTGCAACGCACCCAAACTGGGCTTGGATTACTTTTCGTTTGACTAACGACACCGACACTAAATTAAAAAAAAAACAGACCATATTTTGGCTTCTGTGGACCACCGGTTGGGAACCACTGATAAGCGTAAAACGTGACGATTTTTTACTAAATCGCACTACCCGTAAGCCGCGTTAGAGAATTTCGTTCCAAAATCAGTTTTCTAGGTCTCAATATACAAACTCTATTAGTCTGAGTGAGCCCAATGGCACTGTGTGTAACGTTTGAAAACACTTTTTGCTTAGATCAAAAATACCTAGATTACCGATCAGTGCTTTAAAAACGACCTCGGTCATTGCACACTTGGGCGCTTCAACCGCTTCCGTACTAAAATCCTATTCCGCTTGCCGAGTCTCGAGGGATGCGACAACGGCGCTGTACATTAATGCTTTGTATTAATTATTACGAATTATTTCTATGTTAACCATCAATGTATCTTGTTTATTTTATAGATGGTATTTGTAATAATTACCTAAATACTCGTATATAGTATTCGAGTTCCAAGATTCCGCGTTGTATTTGTACTGAATCCAATATCTATAGTATTTTTGATCTAAGACTTTTTGTTATAATTTTTATGTAGGTACATGAAAATATAGGTAGGTACGTATATTTAATTAACATTTTCAATAAAACCTTGGTTAATTTAGTCTACTTATAAACAGCTATCTTAAATAATGTGAATCTTATAAATCTTAAGCTAAGAATGTGTAATTTTTATAGCAAAAGCCGTCTCTACACCCACCATCAGCAAATCCGCCCGCCCAACTAATATTGACTTCTTATTACGGCGGTCGCACGGATATCGCAGCGGTGCCGCACGGATAATGTCCGCCCGTGTCGGACGATAGGGACGTCCCAGACTATAATCTGCGTATTTTAGTGATGCGCTTTCAAAGTTTCAATCGATTGTGAATGAGTTTGGCTCCGTGTTTGTAATATTCTGATAGTCTGCAACACAAATGTTATGAGACCATTTTGAATATCAAAGTTGCCTTCTTATTGTTATGAAAAGAAAAATCTGGTTATAAACGATAATCTGGTTATATATATAAACGAAAAAATAATAAATACTATGAATGAGGTCGACCAAATTGGGTTCAACACGAATTGAAACAGCAAGTGCTTACCAATCTAATTATGATCAAAATAGATCATAAGTGAAGAAACGACACGTATGACAACTGGTCATTGGCCTTTAATAAACATCTGACTATCTTATTTTCTTAATGGGTATAGCTGACTGGAATAGTTCCTAGAATGCTGGCTGCACGTCGAATGACAATTATTACACATTATTATTACATTATTATAATGAATTAATAAAAATTTATTTATTTACAATAAGAATAAAAATGTACAAAATATACATAATTATATACTAAAAAAAATTACATTACAAAGTATCGTTTAAAAAGTCCTCCGCGTCATTGCCGACTGGGAAGGTTCCCAGAATGCTGGCTGTGTTGCCACGTTGGATGGCGATACTTATTCTTTGGGCCAGAAAATAGCCAGCCTTCTGGTTCGGAAAAGCATCGATTAGGCGTTTAGCAATGTCTCTATAAAGGCGGCGAGCACTCGGACCACATGACCCCAGTGTCTCAACCCCAAACGGCTCAAATATGTAATCACCTGCTAGGTTAGCATATTTACGCCGTTTAAGGTCTTCAGCCGATGCAGCAGCAGCGCCGGCACATCCGGATGTGCTTGGAAGGTATGAAGGTGCTAAGGTGTCAACGCATGTAGCGTCCCACACCAAAGGCCTTCCCATCTTCCACGGTAGCAACGACATACCGTCCGGTCTCTTTCCATCGCTTCGTGCTAAATAAACCATTTGGTTCACGTACGGCCGGAAGACCTGCGGTGGAAAGAGCCCTACGAATTATGTCGTTTAGAATAGCGTGCCGAGGTATACGACCTGCGCTTCTGCTACAAGAAAGACCATGGTGTCCCAGATTATCGACGGCTACTCCACAGGTGCAATGATGCGGGGATACACAAGGTGTACCCAGCCGAAGGCAAGTGGCAATGCGGAAGGTTATTATTATTATTATTATTACACATTAACTTTATTCTACCTAGCATTTCCATCCCCTGGCCCACTGGAAGAGATTTCGTTTGAAATAAGTGGTGCCCCTGTAATAATGATATTTCTGTATTGTATTCTTCTCGCTCTTATACCGTTATGTGCGTATATAAATAAAAAAATAAAAAAATAGACAATGCTAATTCTCTGAACACAAAATTTCCATTGTTTTTCATGGCCTCTGTGTTACGTCCATGATATACACAATATAGAGCTACTCGTATTAACGTAAGAGCTTTTTTTACAATGGTTAGAGGTTTGATCGAAAAAGTATCCATTTTAAAAAGCCTTAAGTAGTTTACCATCTAGATGATCAAATATGATTTAGACAATCCATCACTAACATAGTTTTCAATTACTAGTTATACACTTAGGTTTATTAACATAAAGCCACTAATTAGGAAAAGTAGATATCTACCTATCTACTTTTCGTCTTCATCAGTTAATTGATCGCCAGTGTGTGTGGTCTAATAAACTATCAAATTATTGCAATACATATCTCCTTACCAGTCTATTGTATAAACTTGACAAGCTTTGTTCTCATGCAACACGATCCAAGATGGCGGCGTTACGTCATCGTACCAATATGGCCGACTGAGCCGTTATTGTTTGAACGTTGAGTGGTATTTAAATAGTAATCGAGGGGTGATTGAAGTAGAATAGTGCTTTGTAGAGAAATTATATTGATTGTTAATGATTTACCTGCATAATAAATTAGGTATGTACTTCTTAATTTTTTCTAGTTATTTTAGTTGTAGTTAGTTTGAAAGTATTTTATTAAAACCTGTGCATGGCAAAACAATGCTGACCATGTCGTGGATGCTTATTCTATCAGCAATAATAAGGTCACTGTCACTGGGCTGACGCATGGATTCCACTGCGTTATAACAAAATCTGCTTCCTCTTAACGATTCCTATGAGTTCGATTTTTGCTGAGCGCGTGCCTGGTGGCTTTTTAGGTTACCTCTGGCGCTCCGCAAAAATCGGGTTCCCAGACTCACATACCGAACAACGCTATTTAGGAATAACTAGTTCTTCTGTGCGGGACTCATATCAACTTATCAAGCATTACCTTGACATTGACGAAATCATCGATGAACATCGATGGAGCCACGTTTTTAAATACAGAAGAAGAAACAAGTTAAAAATATGGCAAAATTTGCCATCTATTTTAGAGTTTTCGAAAAAATCTAAAATAAAAAAAAAAAATAATAATACAAAAAAAGTTCAACATCACTTTAGAGGTCTTTGACCATGCTGAGTTGATTGCAGCTGGTTTTGAGTCTCTATTACCGTTCTCGATTTAACCTCGCTTTGACCTTGACCTTGAGATCAGAGGTCAAAGGTCAAGTTCATTTTAGAGGTCTTTGACCATGCTGAGTTGAGTGCAGCTGGTCTTGAGTCTCTAACTATTACCGTTCTCGATTTGACCTCACTTTGACCTTGACCTTGAGATCAGAGGTCAAAGGTCAAGTTCGTTTTAGAGGTCTTTGACCATACTGAGTTGATTGGCGTTTACACTGAGTCTCTAGCTCTTACCGTTCTCGAGTTGAAAGTAGTTCACGGACGGACGGACGGAGGGACATTACTGTTGTATAAGAGATTTTCGTTTCGGAAACTCTAAAAGAACGATTCCTATACTTTCAGCAAGCCTACAAACTTAAGTTTCCGGTACTCACTTCATATCCTACTATTCCATTTCCATTGATCGTCGTATAAACTATTAGTTATCGGGAAAACACACATACTAGGCGAGAGTAGGGGAAACACGAATGGTACCTTTTATTTAGAAAATATTATTATAAATTCTGATTACTAAAGTTGGTACTCGAATAGTTTATCTTGCTTATAATACCAATAACTATAGTCTTTGTCAATCATCTTCTACTTTTCCATTTTCCTTTAGATGTTCGAAGTTTCCCCACTTTCCCCTACCTGTCTGGGTATGAGGGTAAAAAATATATATTCTACAATAATGTTACGTAATCGATGTTTTTGATGTACTTCTTGCAATATAGTTACCAGATGTTATAATAAGTATTCGTATAAAAAAGTGAGTAAACAATAGCGATATTGAGTAAATGTTTATATAAACAACATTCATTCATCAGAATCGTTGGTTGTTTAGTCTATATTTCGACAAAATTTCATTGTAATGTATATACAGTTGATTGAGATGCGACAAGTGATTGACGAAGGATACTTAGTAAAACGATCTAATGTATTTTACTCTCTACATATTATTATGTAAAGAGTATTTATAACTGCTTTTGATGGCATGGTCGGTAGTGCATCGGCTTTCGTCTCCGGAGTCTCGGGTTCGATTCCTGGGTCGAATCAAATATTTGTGTGAGCCACAAATGTTTGTTTCTGTGTTTTCTATGTATATTATGTATCTATGTATTTAGAAATATATAAGTACGTTTATCAGTTGTCTAGATCCCATAGCACACAAGCTTATAGCTTAGTTTGGGCTAGATGACGTTGTGTGAGAATGACCAAAAATTTTTTTTAATTTATATAGTATTTATGTCTAGTACATACCTAACCTACGTATTTCAGTGTAAAACACTAAACAATGTTTTTCAAAGTGGTGCTATTATTTCTTTCATTTTGTTGGTACTATATATCTAGACCTACATATTATAAAATGAAGTCCTCCACCGCGTATTGCTGTATGTCTGATAAACTCAAAAACTACTGCATCGATTTTCATGTTGCTTTCACTAATAGCTATAGTGGTTCTCGAGGAAGGTTTTGGCATATAATTTATCACTGGCGAAGCAGTGGACGTCCACTAGTTATAAAATTTGTTTATTGCTATTCCACACGTCAGCTATAAAATAAAGTCTGATTAAGCGTTCAACATACTCATCCTTCGTTTACGACGTAAACCGTAATTATGACATTTGAACAGGGTCTGTCCTATACAATGTGTATGCTTACAAACACACTTGTCATTCGCCACGCCGTTTCAGGGCGTATGCATGTAGAAAGCTGGTTACTGGCGCCGATCGACCACCGCTTACCGCAGCTACATAAAGGATGCTGGTAGTGGCTGGCTAGCAGTCTCTTAGTAGCGTGCAAAATGTCGAGCTCATCTAACGAAGATTGTTCTATTACTGTTCCAATGATATTTATCTCTTTTGTCCCAAACAGGTGGTTTACTAAATACTAAGGATTTTAAAATGTCAATATCCATTACTAACGCCAATACACCACCGAATTATACGACAGACGTCGCATACGTAGGATCAGTGTATAGATGTCTCCCACGTCGTATGACATACTTTATATACGAAGGACCCCTGTGTCTTTAGTTAGATCATCACAAAAGGTTGTCATAAGACCCGCGAAGTTTCGAGCTGAGTATAAAAACTGGTCATGCAATTTTACTCTGACAAAAGGCCTTCATGTGAGCAATTAATGTAACATTGGGAACAGAACCATAATGGTTTCTAACTAGGTTTAAGGGTTTTCGTTTAATGCTTGTGATAAGAACTAGTGACCTAGAGCAATTACCTAAGCATGCTCACTTTTCTAAAATATTTTCCTATCTACTACCGAGCCTTTTCCCAACGCAGTTGGTGTCGGCTTTCCAGTCTAACTTCGATTCGGCTGACCTTCGATATTTTCCGTGAAGCGACTGCCATTTTCATAACCCTTCTGTGATATCAAAGTTCTATAGGTAGGCCGATCGGATTTTAATTTTAGGGCGTACGGATTAACGTTCTCTCCGAGACACGGAGGAGTCTTAGGACCGGCCTGGCAAGATGTTGCTTAACCTTTGCAATGTGTTAACGTAGTTGGTTACCACAAGCCCCTCAAAATGTTTTACAATATAAGTCCTCGTAGTAGCGGGTAATCCCCTTGCCGTTACGGGGCACCGTATTAGTACAGTAGAATATTAATTACCATTCTATAATCTGAACTAAAATTCCTATCAGCCAGGACCTTTTACATGACCTACAATTTTACATGGACCTTTTTACAGGACATACAATCCCAGGAGTTCAAAATAGAAAAATGAACAGTTACCACGTGACTAGTTCGTCGGTGCAGTGTACCGATAGTTACCAAGTTTGATGTTCTAACATCTTCACAAACACAAGTTATACTGACGCCTGCCCGAATAGCCCGCATAGCCCGAATAATAACACACCACGTATAAACGGGAGAGTTTACATTAACACTTGATTTTTATTTTAGTGTTGGGATTATAGAATTTTGATATCGATATTACTACTTCTGATTCTCAATCAAATACTGTAATACTAATAAATGAAAATCGTGGAATTTATTAGAATAGGTACAATCGATATTAATTCATAAAATTGATTAATTATATAATTTATTGAAAGTGTAATAAAGAGATATTGGTAATCGTCCATTTAAAAAAATGGAAATGGAGTTCCGTTTCCATTTTTTTGTTTAATAATGATAAATAAATGTTTAATAAAAATAAAAAAAAGTTAATCATAATAATGTTAAAGGCTTTATTCAAATTGAAAAGTAGTCGCCAAACAAAAAAAAAACATTGGAAAACTGTTAGCCTATAAATTGCAAATAGACAGGATTTTATTACAAGAATACGTATATATATAAATATATAAGAATACTAAGCGGGCCTTAATCGTGATAATATTAAAGGAACCTATCGCCTCCGAACGTTGTAATTTGTTTGCTCGTTGTCAGTCAACTCTTGACCACGGTTGGAATCCAACCAAAACGTGCGTCGGGGTAGTCAAGAAGGTTATACTTTTGATATTATTCGCTCGGACTACAGATATTCTAGTTGAAGGCATGTATGTAACATTCTGTCCTGGCTGTTAGAATTATGGTTTGAATTACAGAGTAATTATGGATGATCTATAGTCTTCGGTAACAGCAATAGGCTTGCCCCCTATTACGTGGGACCAGCAGAACTACTGGCAAAGTGTGGGTTTGTAACTGTATAATGCATATCTACCTACCTACCGCGATGTACCAATCTTTCGTATTTAATGAGTCTTTAATCATCATTCACCGAGCCTTTTCCCAACTGAGTTGGGGTCGGCTTTCCAGTCTAACTGCGATTCGACTGAATATCGATATTTCCCGTGAAGCGACTGCCATCTGACCTCCACAACCCATGGGCGATATCGAAGTTCTGTAGTTAAACTGGTCGGATTTTTGATTTAGGGCTCCAACTATCCTTAACGACTGCCATAGATATTTGTATATATTGAAGATTATATATACAACCGGGATCGCGGGCTTAACGTGCTCTCTGACGCACGGAGAGGTCTCAGTGTCTTAAGAAATGGTCACCCATCCTAAGACCGGCCTGACTCGATGTTGCTTAACCTTTGCAATGTGTTAACATTGTCGGTTACCACTAGACCACGAGCCCCTCAATGTGTGCCCCTCTCTATAATGAGTCTTTAATGAGGTTCAAATACTTCAAAAGGAAATGATCGATAAAAGTCACCTACTAATCCCAACACTATCTTTTATTTATTTATCAAAATACTGGCTTGTATCAGTGGTCAATCATCGCGTGTTTTCCTATCAATCAACACCTGGAGCCAGACCCATCCGTCTTTATTAAAAGAGCTGGTAAACTTTAAATGTATATTGTACGTTTTTTACTATCAATTAATATGTTTATCCTATAAAAGCCAAGGTGATTTACAGCCATAATAAAAGTTCTAGTGAATATTTTCTGCGGGAGTTTTTAGATTCGTTTATTTTCATAATTAGAATGACCTTATTATCTCAATTTATTTTTTAAAGCAATGTGCAAGTACTTTATCTAGAGTTTCTTAATTTTTTTACTATTTAAATTACAAAGATGAAAGGGTAACGTGCTCTAGGCACGTCTAGCGGTTGGGGACCATTTTCATAGCACACAGTAGAAAATGACCCTTAAGTTGACGACCCAGTGATATGCCTCTTCACACTGTGCTTGAAGAACCCAGGGTTCCAGGTTTCAATCGATCTTCTGAATTGCCCGGTTCTGTAGAAGATTTTATACGTTGTAAGAGTGACATATTATTATCTGTCCACGTGTTCTTCAGGATTGATAAGCTATTTTTTTATTCTCATTTTTACTTATACTTCTGTTACAAGCGTCTAAGGTCAGGGTAACTATTTACCATCAGACAGGCCATGTGCTTGTTTACTACTAGTAGTATAAAAAAATACAACTTCGTATCTGATGACGAAGCAAAAAAATCAAAACAAAAAGATTACAATCTTAAACATAACAGTTGCAAGAACATACACGTTTGATGTAAACAAAAGAATAAGCTTATAAAGAGACAATCCCTATGAATAAAATAAAAATAGTAAGAGATGATATCTTACATACTGGCTGAGTATGGAATATGCCGACTTATTATTCGCCTAATAACTGGAACGTATTAACTTTGGTGTATAGACCTAGACATGGATAGACTTGACACTAACTTCAGAAGGCGGCTTTTAAATAGCCGTTTTTTTCACCGGACAACGGACCGGCGAGAGGAGGTCGCGGTGTATTTGGCGCGATTTATTATAAGCATTCATTATAAACCATACACCACCGGTGAATCCGGTGAAAACAACAGTCCGTTGTCCGGTGTAAAATACGCTCGTCTAAAAGAGCCCTAAGTGCGTTGCTAATCTAATTGCTAAGGTACCCTACCAATATTTATAGGGTCAAAATCATCTTCACTTGCACGCGGTGCATCTGTTAATAAACAAACGAGGCTCTGGCATTTATACTCCCCGTAAACGGCAATAGTCATGCCACCTCTTAGTTACACACCTATTAGGTTATCAAAGTGACTGGTGAAACGTGGGCGTCTTTGTCTACGCCTTGAGGCGACTATAAAGACGTAACTTGTGTCCAAGCGTACTCACGGTTCGACTTCTATCTACTTATGTATATCCAAAGGTTGCCCGTAAGAGATCACTCATGATGATGAAGCCCCCATTTGTAGACTAGTGATCGCCTTCGTCGTTTTTTTAAATCAAGGACATATTTTATCCGCTATATGTGGCCGCTAGCCCAGAACACACAGACAGACGAAAGCAAAACTAGTCTCGAAATACAGACGTTTCGCTCATTTCGTTTGCTCGGTCAATTATAAATTGTTAGGTTTCTGCATTTTTATGTATTTGTCTTGGTACACAGTATATGTACTCTATTGTAAGCTATTTGATGTAGCAATCCAACTAAAATGTCGGGGAAATAAAGGTGTCGTACCTTTGATATTATCACAACAGTAAGTAGGTAAGTCTTATTTATTAAGCGGTGGCCCAGGGCCGAGCCCCCTCCTCGTCCATTGCCAGGTGCACTAGGTACACACTCGGAAGAATCTCCTGTGGCTTAGATATCAATCTAAGGTAAAATTATGATTATAAATTTATATATGCCTTCTCTGAACATACTAAACCTGTGGCCAATGTCTTAAAGACATTTATAGATTATTCATTTGTATCTCCCAATACCGATTCTTTTATGTTATTGTTTTGTTGTCGTTGTCTCACATAAATATATGTATTGAACGTAATTGGCAGTTACCGTATGATGAACTTATTTGCTGTCTGTACTAATATTCCCTATTCTGTGTCTGTACGGCGCGTTTCTGCAGTAATTTGCAGGAGAATAACATGTTCTATTTAACTTTTATGACGTCTGGAGGTTTTTAAACGAAAAATCTAGATGTTAAATTATCTTAGGTACACATTCCTTTGAAACGGCTTGACCGTCTGGTCTGGATGTACTTTAAAACTGGGTTTATTTTAAGAATATTATTAGTGTATTATACAGTTAATAGAACAATGTATATATATAAACGGCTGGACCGATTTCTCTAATTCTTTTTTTGTTGTAATTGTTATTATCCGGAGAAGGATCTTTTGTAAAAAAAAGTTGTTGGAAACATTAGAAAAATTAATGCGGTACGAAGTTCGCCGGGATAGCTAGTGAGTACATTAAAAATATTCAACATATTTATAGTTTTTATCTTTTCAATCCCATTTTTTCAAGATTTTTATGAGTTGCAAATTGGTGGTATGACCTCTGCCAGACTACCTAGGTAGTCCAGATACACTTATAATCGTAGTTTTTCTTATAACGTGGATAAAACACCTTCTATAAACGTGTCATCAGGTCTCAGGCTTTTTTTTTAATTCACCGCCCGCCCTAGGCCGTGGCCGCACCTACGTCCATTGTCGAACGCCTCCGGTAAGTACTGAGAGAATTCCCAGTGATCAGGTCTCGGGCTAACATCAGTTATCTCAATATAACAATTAGCAGATGTCTTCAATAGAACATGTTTGAAAACCCATGACTAATTTTATATGACAGGATTTAAAAAAGCCCATAGAAAGTTATAAAAATACAACAAAAGGTATGCTTTACCTGCTATTTGTACTATTTTGTATCCTTTATTTATGATCCCAAAACAGTAATTGCAGACGATCAAACAACCCGACTAGTTTAGTTTAATGTGAAATTTTTTTTACTATTCTAAATCTGTGAAAGTGATGCTGGATAGAAACCGCTTTGCTGGCGTGGTCGGTAGTGCATCGGCTTTCGACTCCGGAGTCTCGAGCTCGATTCCCGGGTCGAATCAAATACGAGTAAGTATTTGTGTGAGCCACAGATGTTTGTTTCAGAGTTTTGGTGTTTTATGTATGTTTTTAGAAATACATAAGTATGTTTATTAGATTTATTAGTAGATTGGGCTAGATGACATTGTGTGAGAATGTCTAAAAGTATTTATTTCTGGGCGCCTCGTCAACATTAAACACATATTCCGCCAATCAAAAAGTTCAATATAAAAAAATTGATAAATCAAGAAACTGGAAAATCTAATACTGACTTCTACTGGGTTCAAACTGACAGACAAACAGACAGTGGTAACCGACTATGTTAACACATTGTAAAGGTTAAACAATGTGTAACCGGTCTTAGGATGGTGACCATTTATTAAGAAATTGAGCCCTAAAACAAAAATCCTACCGGTCTAACTGCAGAACTTCGCCCATGAGTTGTGAAGGTTTAATGGCAGTCGCTTCACTGAAAATATCGAAGTTCAGCCGAATTGCAGTTAGACTGGAAAGGGGAAAAGGCTCGGTGGATGATGATGACCGCTAGACGAAAGCAAAATTGTCTAAGGAGCGTCTACATACGCTTCTCTCGCTCGGTCAATGTTTTATTTACTAATGTACAACACAAAGACAAAAATAAAACAATAAGATGAGTACAAAGTGAACAGTGAGCAGTTAGTGCAAGGGCACTACTTATTCTTTAAAGAATCTTTTCCAGCAGGCCAGAGAGGAGATCTAAAGGTGACAAGGCAACGTGTGTGTAGTGCAGTAAAAATTATGTAGGCTTGGCTAAAGATCTTTGTAGGATCCCTATGCACCCATATCTATAATGTATTACTGTAACTCGATCGTAAATAAATCGATTCATTTATAAATCCTTTTATAACTAATCAAATTTCAACCATACACAAAGATATGAACGTTTAAATTAAAACAGAACTCGTAACAAAGGAATTTCATTCGATTTGTGCAGTTATTTTAAGTATTTAAAGACAACGCATTAAGTTGGAAGTACGACAAGCGATTGGTAATAAATAAAGTGATTTAAACTGTGACTGTTTGGGACGACCCACTTAACTCCACACTGTAATTAATAAGACAGTAGAAATCGTATATACTTACTTACTACCAATCCACGTTATAGCCACATGAATACTACTTGTCAGGGTGCCGCCGGCGGCGTTGTAAAAGTCTCGGAACCCTTAAAGTTCCGTCATGCCTGTCCATCCTCGGCTTTCCTCCCAAACAGTTAAACCAAGTTCGCACTGCTTTAGTAATTTAGTAGAGTAGCGTGTAATTTAGTGGCTAAACTA
Organism: Nudaria mundana; assembly: GCA_963556515.1. Classification (NCBI taxonomy): domain Eukaryota; kingdom Metazoa; phylum Arthropoda; class Insecta; order Lepidoptera; family Erebidae; genus Nudaria; species Nudaria mundana. The sequence continues at coordinate 10,553,092 of OY748311.1, forward strand.
CTCGCTACTACACAGAAATCGTTCGCATCACGGTTTAGTACAGTACACAAGTGAGTGGTGGCGGCTACTAATGAACTCGACTAATCAACAGGTTCGGACTTTTTTAGCAGGTGAACCAGTGAGCACGGATGCGTGGTGGGAGGCGCTCCTCGCCCGAAAAAAATAGAGTAAAATGGATTGACTCGACTAAATCATTTACTAAATTACTCGACTAAATTTTTGTAGTTCGCACATATTTAGCTACTAAATTACTCGCTACTCTTCTAAATTACTAGCGTAATGCGAACTAGGCTTTAGTGCTAGAAAGTTAAGTTGAAATTTTGCACAGATGTGTATTTACTATTACAACAAAGTGCTAAAATAAAATTATGAAAATTATTTGGGTTTGGGACCTTCACTACAAGTAAAGTGGAAATGATTTTTTTTTCTCGCGTCAATCCTATCGTCTAGGGTATTGTTAGATAGGTATTAAAAACATTGGGAGGTTGCTAAGACAATTTTTTGATTTGTATATATATAATCATATTTTTTGTACGTTAAACATCTTTTTTTGACGCATTTGAAGAAAAAATACAACACACTATATTGTTGTATTATATCTACTCGTAGTAATTGTTAAACAATTGGTTTATTTGCAGGGAAAAAAATATTTGCTGTAAATAAAGTTTATCTACTGCTTATAAATTGAGGGATGATAAGATATTTGCTGTGAATTTAAATTTATCCCAATAAAAATTAACAACTACGAATTTTTATCTTGTCAAACTATTTTCCTTAAAGGCTTTTCCTTAAAACCTTAAAGGCTTGGGCAAGCCAAAAGCAGTTGCAGTGCGGTAGCAGTGCGTCTAGGTTAGTAAATAATGTAGTTATATGAGGGATGACACACTGAACAAACGCGGGCCCGCTTTGTTCAGTGTGTCATCCCTCATATAACTACATTATTTACTAACATAGACGCACTGCTGCCGCACTGCTACCGCACTGCAACTGCTTTTGGTTTGCCCAAGCCTTAAAATAATCTCAACACAGCTAAGTATGGTATTGAGGATTCTGCATTATAATGTCTCTCTTTATCGGATACTAGATGATGACAGCGGTTCTGCCTGCGTGGTATAGTTATCTTGGTCCTAAGTAACATTGGAACATATTATAATACGGATAAAAAGTAGTCAATAACAATCAAGAATATGAAAAGTAGTGTATTTTTTGAATCAGCATAGTCAAAATGAAAATGGAAAAATTATTTAATTGAATTTCACAAACAATTACATATTTGTACCAATAGTGTTCGGTAGTTAGTGGAATACTGTGGTGCAGTCACTAGCGCCCACCTCTGGCGGATTTCAGTAATATTCTTTCCAATTGCTACTTTCTATTAATACAATTTTACTGTTTAATTTATAAGAAGCTTAGTTTATAAAGTTTTATATAGGTACAGTAGTTTAAAAGATGCAGAGTTTCAATTAATAATTTACCAACAAGCTAATTTTAATAATGTAATTGTAGACTAGAAAATTCCACGACTTTTTACTCTAGAAAAAAGAGAGGATTTTGGCGTACGTTCACGTTGCACAAACCCTTGGAAGATTTTAAGGAATCAATTTTTTGCCGATTTCTGCTTCTTCTGGTTTCTACGTGATTGTACTTACAGTCTGCATAAATTAACGATCTATCTACTACTAAAATAGTTGTCAATTCGAACATCTCTTGAGGTACCTTTCAAACAAACGTATTCAAATAATAAAACAAAATGAATCGCAAATATACTCGTGTTGGGGCGGACTTGAACCACACAGGCGGTTACCTTTTCAGTAGGAACGCTCAACCAACATACAAGTCTATATGAATCAATTTCAAGATAAGCACAATCGAACCATTAAACACATAAATATGTTCTAGGCTTCATTTATAAATGTAGGTTTAAATTGTCAAAGGTGCAGCAGATAATTTGATCAATAAATACACACTCCGTTGGACTTTTACGTCCTGTAATCTTACAACTTCGATCAGCAAATCAATTTAAAAATGATAATAAATCAACGCATTAAGCTCATGACTTGAGGATAAGCTTTAAATTGATGGTTGATGATATGTTCTTCAATATGCAAAGCTACTAAAAGTTTTCGCAACTTTATTAAACTCGACGACGTTTTGCGTAAAGTCCTTTGACATTTTGCACGACAGCGACATTCCAATCGGTTAAGTTACTGTTTGTTGTAAGGGCTTCGAAGGATGAATTCGTGCAGCGTACTGCATTTAAACGCCCTCCGATTCGACCCTTCCCCTTACTGAGAATCCTATGGAATACTTACAAACGGCTTATAGCAAGCCAGTCTGGTTCTGTGTTTCAATGCGCGCGGGTTGTAAGCGCGTCGCTTCTAAACGCAAGCGACTGCATACAAAATCTTTTTTCGAATTTCGATTTCAACTTTTAAAAAACACACTCTATGGTTTATTATTATTTGCTTTTTAAACTTGAGTAGCGCCAAGAAAAAAACTTTTTAGAAGTTTTTAAAAAGTTTATTTTTTAAGTTTTTCGTGATTACTTTGTTATTTGGTTTGTGGTTGATTATGTGGTTTTGTTTTCATCTTGTGGTTTTAAAGGTCTTTTAGTTTGTTTGAATTTTGCGGTGTTTTGTGAAGTGCGTTGGAGCACGATTATTGTACAGGTGGTTACTATATAGGATGTTTCTGTGACTGAATAGTTTTTTGGCAACATGAAGCTGATTTGGAAAGTTTTTTGTTGCCTTCTTCTTCTGTTGCAAGCTGTTTCGGGAAACTGGTGGTAAGTGACATTTTTCGACTATTATAATATGTACCTACTGGTTTGAGAACAAATCTTTATTTTTTGTTCAAAACTTGTCTAACTATCTATTTTAAGCAATAGCATATAAATAGAGAGAATAGTTTACTTTAATCAATGTATGATTTCTAATGAATAAAAAACTCAAATAAAAGATTAATTATGATTATAAACTTACGTATTAAGCTGCAATATGAACTTACGTATTTAAATAACTTGACTAGATTGCTCCGGCGCCGGCAGTAAAGTTTCAATCTGCGGCGAGCATTGATTTTTTGACTACCGTTTTTTTATAATTCGAAAAATCCAAAAAGTCGAAAATTTTCAACTTTTTAACTTTTCAACATTGAATAACTTTTTTAGCACAAGTCGGATCGATGGGAACTTTTGATATTTGATTTATAATGATGCACTTAATACCTGCACCACTTTGCAACTCTATACAAACCTTACAATTTTGTTCTGAATATTTTAACTGGATAACTCTATTAGCTACCTGATTTGAGATTTATTTTTGAGATATATGTGGGAGACTCGGTAAAATAAAGCTACTTACGAAAAATGAGCTTGCTGTTAATCAATATTTTTAAATGTTCTACGGCCCATGTACTAAAATATCTCTTTAACAAAAATGTTAATTCAGTATTACTCCTTAGAGTTAAAGTAAATAAAATAAATAATAAGGCACATAAGGAGCTTAATAATGTCTATTGGACCAAAAGTGGAAGTTTAGGGAAGTTTTTAAAAGGTTATTTGAAGCGGTACGAAGTTCGCCGCGACAACTAGTAATAATAATACTGTTATGTAGAGATGAGACATTACTGTCTAACTACTGAAAATATATACCTACATATAGATAGAACTACATATTACAATATTTTTGTACTTTAGGCGTTATGGTACGTACATACAACAAAAGTCTCTAGTCTCTTCCATAGAAATAGGTGGTTGTCGTAGGTAAACAAAGACGGGAATACAACGCGGGTGAAGCCTTGATCACCTAGTAATTATAATATTAATGCACGAATGATTTGCAATTTGCATACAATAGTGTGCAGAGAATTCTTGAATATTACATGGATCTATCAGAATTGAAGCTGGGTGGGGGCTCGTGGTCTAGTGGTAACCGACAATGTTAACACTTTGCAAAGGTTAAGCAACATCTAGTCAGGCCAGTCTTAGGATAGGTGACCATTTCTTAAGACATGAGACCCCTCCGTGCCTCGGAGAGCACGTTAAGTCGTCGGTCCCGGTTGTCATACGAACATCTATGGCAGTCGTATAGGGAGTTGGAGCCCTAAATCAAAAATCCTCGTGGTCTAACTACTGAACTTCAATATCGCCCATGGGTTGTGGAGGTCAGATGGCAGTCGCTTCACCCAAATCGCAGTTAGACTGGAAAGTCGACCCCAACTGAACTGGGAAAAGGCTCAGTGGATGATGATGATCAGAATTGTAGCATACGGTAGCACAGATAATATATAGGTACCTACTTATCTAAAAACATTCTGACTTTATGTAAGTACCTACTTTATATTAATAATCTATTTATCCAAGGTCTTAGGTCGTCTAGGTTACCTTTGGCGCTAGGCAAAAATCCTGGCCCAAACGCTCAATTGCAATACCGAACAACGTTTCCTTGTCCCGCACCGCGAACTAATTCAGAGTAACTAGTTCTTCTGTGCGGGAAAAATCAAGCATTACCTTGACATTGCCGAAATCATCGATGAACATCGATGGAGCCACGTTTTTAAAAAAAAGAAGAAGAAGGTTGTCTTGGTTTAGTATAATCTATTCTTAAGGTCTTAGGTTTAGTGACTAAACCTAGACTAAACTTTAGACTAAGGTGTCAAGTTTTCTTCGAACAAAATTTCGATATTATGACGATAAAATTCCATTGATGTACCCAGCAAATTATATCTGGTTATTGCTTTTATCTCAACTTATTAACGTAAAAAATAAAAATAAAACTACAAGTGGGGTTTAATCCTATTTAAAGTTAACTGTTTTGCTTTAATATGCTTTACGTGCACTTAAAAACATAAATGCGTATGACATCAAAGAGATCCTTGTTATTGCCATATGGTTTGCACTTAAGTCGTTATTAAGTTTAAAGGTTTTGTAAACGATTGTGACAGCTAAGCAATAAGACGGATAAGCAACCCTGGGCTATTATAATTTCATCCATTATTTAAATGAAGTTCACACTCAAACTCATAAGTATATGTAGGTATATAGGTGTAAACAGACATTTATTTTGTCCACACTTCACAAGTCATAATTATATTAGTCGCTCGTTATAGGAGGTGAGGAAATAAAACTCTTTAGCTCTCTCAGATATTTTTTTTACAACATTACATACGCAAAAAAAACATTTCCTACAATCTTCTTTACATCCAATGGTTGCTTTGCCTGTATGCCTGTTGTTTTTTTTCAGCTCAATATAATATAACAGTACTTACAATAAAGAGTACATTTAAATATAAAAGAACCTTTAAATATAAAAGAAACCAACTTACCTCATTTGTATAGAAAAATAACACAATTATAAAATGATGCTTTTGCTCATTTACCATAGTCGTAGCGGTACCTGCACAGGCGTTTGCAATTAACCCAACACGTAATAAGAAAAGGAAAGTAATTCAAACAAAACCCACAGTACCACAATGTGAAAACAATTGACATAGTTCACACATTTTTGTTTATGCGCCAGTTGCCATAATGACAATTTGAAGAGAATAGTAGTCGTTGACTTGAACGAGTTGATGAACTTGATGGAGTTACTCAATCAATGAACAAAGCAACCGAAGTATGGTGGTTATTGCGTTTGCCGCTGGTCAACAACAGTAGTTAGATCCCCAGTCACTACTCTACTGACGTTATCCCACTCTTAATACACATTTTTTTTTGAATCCTAGGCCCCTGGCCGTGGCCTCACCTACGTCGATTGCCGAGCTCCTCCGGTAAACACTGAGAGAATACCCAGTGGCTTAACACACCCTGACACGGAATAACCCTTCATGCTTATCTGACAAAGTTTTGTTTTTGGGGGGATTCAAACTTACGACTCCAGTATTTAGCAGGCAGTGTTAATAATACATTCTGGTGCATACCAAAGACGCAACGGACGAAACGGCAATGGACGTAAGAGCGGCCGCGCATGCGCGGACTTAAAAACAGCCAGTGTTAATAACCACTGCACCACACAAGTTATAATAAATATGAAATTTGACAACGCTACCATGCTTTTAGGCCCGGTAACTTTAAGGTTATGTAAAAATATCTTATGAATATTACTCTGCTGCTGCAACGTGGTCAAAACGTTAGGTAAGTAGAGCTATCCTATGCGGGCGGAGCTGTGAGTGAGCTGATATAGTCTACAATATTAGTCAGATTTAAAACCAATATTTGTTGACAAAACACATGAAAAAAAGCTAATTTTGAGTTTTATTTATGCTATTTCTTTAATATTGAAACATAGGGTCATAGGATCTGAGCGCGCGCCGCCTTTATTGAGACATTGCTAAAGGCTTAATCGATCGAACGACATTTTGTAGTGTAAATAAATAATAAATAAATATTTTTGGACATTCTCACACAACGTCATCTAGCTGATAGTCCATTCTAAATACATACATAATGTACATAGAAAACACCCAAACTCCGAAACAAACATTTGTGGATCACACAAATATCTGATTCGACCCGGGAATCGAACCCGAGACTCCGGAATCGAAAGCCGATGCACTACCGATCACGACACCGAAGCAGTTCTACATAATTATGTAAACTGTTATTCTTATTGACTTTAATATTAATACTCAAATTAGAATATGTATGATTAGAAAACATAACTGATATAAATGGCCCTAACCTGAACGATTCAATCTTTGCCCATCTTGGCCAGCGATGGTCAATTAGAGAACACAATGGTTTAATGTCTCCTCTATATCTTCTTAATACGCCTTCGCTATGTCCAAACCGGTATTTAAATTGTTATGTTAGATTCAGACTAGACAGTGAAATGTATCATAAAACCAAACTGCCGATGACGACAGTTCTGTTAGACACTTCTTGTCAGATGAAATTGCAATGCGTCTTAAAATGGCATTATTAAATAGCTTATATCGTCGTAGTTTTACAGTTACGTCTTTTTCGGTTGCGACCGTAGAAATAAGCGGGATATTAGTGTCTATTCAGACGTACGACATTGGGCGTTTTCACATTGCACGATAACGACACACGATATCGTGACGATATCGTAAGTAGCAGCAGTAACTTTAAGGTGAGAATGTAAATTATCGGGATGATATCGCCACGATATCGTCTGTGTGTCGTTATCGTGCAATGTGAAAACGCCCAATGACACGACAACCACACAACATTGCAGCAACATAAAGTGGTTACGTGTGAATTGTGTCGCTGCGTTGTATTAACTACAAATATCATGGCACTGCACGACAAATGCTCGAATGATTATGGTAGTTGCGTTATGGTTGCAATGTCGTTACGATTTATCAATACAAACCAAAATTAGCAACCAAGATAGTCGCGTTCATCGCCAAAATGATCATCATATCTTTTGTCGTTGAACGCTCTACTATGCGTTTTCCATGCGTATCAAAACCTGCACCACTTACAGGTGTGGTAGACTTGGGACCCTAAGGTCTTGGTGGGACCCCTTTACATTACACCCTTTACATTACACTGCTTTACATCTGGAAAGTTGGAAAGTAATTGCAAAGAGTTTAGTGAACATTTCGTTTGAACTTTCACTCATATTATAAAACATAGATAAAATATAGGAAGTCTTACCGACTTAGATTTTTTCAACTCTAATCCATCTAAATACACTCACACTATATCTGACCAATGGTTTGAATCCGTTCTCGAATTGTCTTAGTTGGTTCTTGCTTTTTGTAATTTTTTTTATTTTTTTTTTTAATATTTTTTTGGACATTCTCACACAAAGTCATCTAGCCCAAATTAAGCTAATTTAAGCTTGTGTTATGGGATCTAGACAACTGATAAACATACTTATTGTAATAGTATTTACGCTCTTGTTCTTGTTGTTTTTAATAATCAAGCACTATATATGTATATGCGAAAACACGTATATGGTATTTAGACATAGACACTAAATAGTTTATAAGAACTGTTTGTTTTCCAAGGAAATAAATAAAATGTTATGCTCACCCACCGTCCTTACAGAAGCAGGCTAGAAGGGTCGCGAAGTGAATCTGCACGCAACCAGATTCACTCACCGACGCGGAATAAAACCCTATCCCAACGACGCAGGATTCTCATCCCGATCAAACCCCCGAAGAGGCCACACAGGTGGTCAAAGTCCGCCGGGCGCCACTGGAAATACCTTCTGCGTGCGAACCAGAGACGCCTGGCAACGTACGTGAGAGTGGACGCGGCCTTGGACCGCGGTATTAAAAAAAAGGTACATGTTATGTTTTAGTAAAATATACAACACTGTATTGTATTGTCATTCGGTAATATTTATATACTTAGTCGAGCTTTTTGCTCTTGCAATAGGTAAAGTAGCTTTTACAGAAAACTTAAAATAAATGCACAGTATGATTTTCCCCAGTTGGTATTCTTGTCTAGCATAGAAATCACCACATCCACAGGCTAATCGTAACATAGTAACCTATAAAACAAAGTCGCTTCCGGTGTTTTTACGTCCTTATTATTTCCAACGGGGACGCCAGCAACCGGACGGACGATCCACCCACGACGCTTGCGGGGTGGATCGTCCGACGGACTTCGAATGGACTTCGCCCATTTCCCCAATTCTCCCCTTGGGGAGAGTGTGGTTGATCCAGCTCATGGCCCCCCGTCGAACCTTCCCGTGTCCTTTATAAATCTTAACATCTATTCCACCTTCAGATTGCTTATGTCTTCTTCATTCAGTCTGTCCGACCCCAGGATTTCCCATCTGATCAGTAAGTACATGGGGTATTCAGCCAGCAGGTGGAAGCTTGTTTCTTCGCTGTCCATGCACTCTTTTACGTCCTTATGTATGCTTAGATCTTTAAAACTACGCTACAGATTTTGATGCGCTTTTCACCAATGGACAGAATGGTTCTCAAGCAAAGTATAAGTAGTTAATTTGTTAAACGGGCGAAGCCGCGGACGTCCTATAGTGTACTATAAATAAATAAAGAAGCAAAACGTGACCAAGTTGACTTTGTTATTCAAACAAATAAACATTTTTCTCCCTACATATTGTAGCTATTTAGCATACGGGTTTGAGCATCCTGTTTCGTCTAATATTAGTATAAATGGTCATATTTAAGTATAAAACTAGACGACAAACGTACACACATGGCGCTACACGACATTAACTTCAAACGGACCGCGACTAACTTATTACTGGGAATTCATTATTTTTTTATTTGAAGTTGCCCTGTGGCCTGTTCTATTGGGCGTTTTCACATTGCACGATATCGTGGCGATATCGTGACGAAAGCGTCATTTTCATTCTTACCTTAAAGTTACTGCTGCTGCTACTTACGTTATTGTCACGATATTATAGACGATATCGTGTGTCGTTATCGTGCAATGTGAAAACGCCCATTGAAGGGAAATTTTAGATGATTTAATTGCACGTAGGTTCAGTCATTAGCAATAATATGTAGGTACACAGTGTCACATTTCATATACAATTTCATAGATAACTGTAACAACGAAAATGTTAACGTAGTAATTTTTTGTCTCAATTTAACGTTATCACATTTATTGGTGAGTCATATTATTATTTTGACGATTTGAGGCAGCTCCATGATTATTTTAGTCCAGTCATTTAAGCTCCGCCGGGCGCCACTGGAAATACGTTCTGCTTGTAACCGGAGACGCCCGGCAACGGACGTTGGAGCGGCCGCGGCCTTGATCGCGGAACTAAAAAAAAAAAAAAGTCATTTAAGCTTAAATTAGGTAAGAATCTCAGAATTCGAGATACCCAGCTGTAAGTCTGTAAATACTGGTATATTAACACCCTAAAAGTTGTGTCAAAACCTACATAATGATAGGGTGTACGCAACTATTAAATTTCAAGGTCAAAGGTCACAAAAATCGGATTTTTGTGCTTTTTTGTAAATATCTCATTTCCTATGGGTATTTATAATCATTGATTTATCGACAGTTCATCAACTACGAGTATATATGATGCGTTTTCGACCGGAGGCACCGATTGAACCGATGAAGTGATCCTGTGTCCGCGCGCTCTCCGCCCTCTATCTCGAAACCGGTTCACCGTATAAAAAAAAATATTTAACAAAATTTGTAGAGAATTTTGTATTCTACAATATTGAAAATAAATACAAACAGCAAAAAACCCATAGGAAATGAGATATTTACAAAAAAAGCGCAAAAAACCGATTTTTGTGACCTTTGACCTTGAAATTTAATAGTTGCGTACACCCTACCATATGTAGGTTTTGAGACAACTTTTAGGGCGTCAATATACAAGTATTTACAGACTTACAGCTGGGTATCTCGAATTCCGAGGTGAACTTACTATAATGACTGGACTATTACCTTTTTGACCGTGACTGTACAAACCTAAAACAAACTCAAAAACTACTGTACCAATTTTCATGCTGATTTCAGACCTGATAGATTTAAGGCTATAATACAACACGCGGACAAAGTTGCGGCCGTCCACTACACATTATCATAACATACGAGTAGTATGAAACAAAGTCGCTTCCGTGACCTATGTATGTATGCTTTGATCTTTAAAACTACGCAACGGATTTTGATGCGATTTTCACCAATCAGGCGCGGATCCACCGTGGTGGGCACTATGGGCATGCCAACCCCCTTAATTGACCAGGGACGTCACGCTCTTTACAATATGTTGGGACTCTGACTGGGATATCGATAACAAGACACTAACATAAAAATGAATCAAATAACTGCAATATTAAAAAAAAAATCGATATCCGTATTAACATAGGCCAAAAAATCCTAAATAGGTGGCTGTGTCCACAACCTTTGAGGACTGGATCCGCGCCTGTCACCAATGGATAGAGTGGTCCCCGAGGAAGGTTTTTTTGTACAAAAATTGTCAAATGGACTTTCGTATTAATAATCAAAGTTTACAAACAGAATTGCATAACTTCTAGACAAGCATAGCCCTATAAACCCTTCAGTTGTGCACCTTCATGCAAATTTACTGAAAGCCAGTGGTCTTGAAGTATCAATTAGTTAGAGACAATATGAGACAGTGTAGCGTCTGTCCCTAATAGTCTCCTAGTCGTGATATTAGTTTCTATTTAAGTTATGGTAAGGCGCAGAAAATACAAATTAGGAGACTTTGTGTTGGGTATTAATATAAGTTAGGTACAGTTTCAAAGACCCAAAGTTAACATCTGATCTAATGATATCCGTGCCATGGGGTAGACGCAAGATCATTTAGTGGCTAGCACGTTAGATTTTGTTGCCTTTCATCAACATTTCATTACAAGGCAACATGTTTCAATATTTTTTCAAAATTACAATATAGCTGCTTCTTTTTACTAAATTCATTCGGCCATTTTACACAAAACCCATTATATAAATGCGCAAGGTGACGGCAATAGGCTTGCCCCCTATTACGTGGGACTAAAATACTGTTAAATTGTGGGTTAGTAATGCACCTTTGCCTACCCTTTCGGGATGTAGGCGTGATATGAGTGTGTGTATTACTTATTGTCACCCTTCTTTATTTAAAAGGCAAAATAACGACTGTCGGGTCATAGTAGATACTTACCACATAGTATGTAGATTCTTGAAGCAAGTCGACAAGTTATAAACATAACTTCTTTCTGTACAGTTGATCAAGAGTTTCAAATATGCGTTCAAATATCGTGTTTTGTTTGACCTAAAGCCTCCGGTCATCATTAACTTACTTGTTCCGTACATATAATATCCAACAATTTTACGTCTAAGTATGATACCGATGTTATTCATATTTGTGCAGTGAACATTATGCTATGAGAACAAAACCATTTAAAGTCTTTAAAATCTTTCTTGAAGATGATACTTAGTAATTTAAGGTCGATTCACACCTTTTAGACTAACACGTTAACAGGTTCGAAATTCGTTGCTCTATGATTTCCATGAACTGCTTCGGTAGCGTGGTCGGTAGTGCATCGTCTTTCGACTCCGAAATCTCGTTTTCGATTCCCGGGTCGAATCAAATATTTGTGTGCTCCACAAATGTTTGTTTCGGAGTTTGGGTGTTTTCTATGTATATTATGTATGTATTTAGAAGTATATAAATATGTTTATCAGTTGTCTAAGGCTGAGATACATAAACAGAACTTTACTTCGTATCAAAGTAGACTTCCGAAAGTGTACTTTCAAATCTCAAAGTTTACTATGGCGGATTTCAATTTCATAGTCGGCACTCGGACTTTACTAAGGAAAGTGCTGCTCTACGCTGTAGCTTAGTAAAACCAAAGTAAACTACAACAGCAATTCGTTCTACGCAAAGTTTATATTACTTAACACGCGTAAATTAATTACTAATGCTAGATTTTTCGTAAAAAAATTAAATATTTTGAATACATTAGCTCATAAAAATTATTGTCACTGCATCGCGACTACATATTTATAATATTATTAACATAAAACTGCGTTACTGAAACATTCAATATGTAGTAAAGAAACGTAATTTTGAGCCTTTCTGTATAATCTGTTTATTCATGTCAAACAAACAGATCACAGGAATGACATTGACAATTATGAGCTCATAACCCGGCCAGATTAAATAGACCAATATATTATAAATTTTGCACGAGGCACAAGACTATTAAAATTAGTAGTATAATCATTCAAAGTTTACTTTGAAACGTAAAGTCTACGATATCGTGCACTAGTACTTTACTAAGTAAAGTAGGGTTTCCCAAAGTAAAGACTGGCCTTAGGCTTGACTATGAAACATTATTTTGAGTGAAAGTGCGACTTTGCTACAAAGTAAAGGCTTAGTGCGGTTTATGAATCTCAGCCTAAATCCCATAGCACAAGCTTATAGTTTGGGCTAGACGACTGTTGTGTGAGAATGTCCAAAAATATTTATTTATTTACACACAATGCCTCAGTTCCGACCGGCACAGTTCAGTATCAGTGCAAAATATTCTTTAATACATTTTCCATGAATATGTTAGTGTCAGTGATGACTGAGTCATATTTGACCGTGATAGTTAGAAAATTGAAATTTTCACAGATGATGTATTTCTGTTGCCACTATAACAGCAAACACTAAAAACAGAATGTAATAAATATTTAAGGGGGCTCCCATACAACAAATGTGATTTTTTTTAGTCTTTTTCGAACGGGATTCACACTTGGCCAGTTTTTTACAAGTTCGTACAAAATAATGATTCTCGTACAGTCATTAGCTGCCGTTATACCCCATTAAACAAACGCAAATACAGTTTCTATTGCAACCTTTATTTGTGGTACAACCACAATGCTTTCCCCCTAACCATAAACAAACCTATGACGTAGCAAGGGTTGTAAAGTGACTAATTATTTACTTGTACCTATATAACTACTCGTTTATATCGTGCCTCGGAGAGCACGTTAAGCTGTCGGTCCCGTCGGTCATACAAACATGTATGACAATCGTTAGGGTTAGTTGGAGCTCTAAGAGTAAAATCAGACCGATCTAACTACAGAACTTCGATATCACCCATGAGTTGTGGAGGTCAGATGGCAGTCGCTTCACGGAAAATATCTAAGTTCAGACGCGAACAGTTAGACTGAAAAGCCGACCCCAACTGAGTTGGGAAAAGGCTCAGTGGATTATGAACTACTCGTTTATACGTAAACATTTACTTTTAAAAAAACAATGGTAAGTAAAAATTTTTTTAAGAAAAAACTTTTTAGCATTAATTAATAGCATTAATTTTTCGCAGAATCAAAAGGACAACAAAACGTCGACAATTGTTTCGCCTCTAAACGAGGCATTATCAAGACTGTCTCAGAGAGAACAGCCAAAAAAATTTTTACTTACCATTGTTTTGTCATGGATTTTCGCCAAGTAACGCCTGTTTCTATCCAATTTACTTTTAAAATTAAACTTATAGTTAAATGGAAGGATTTTATTGAATTTCTTCAATAAATCACTAACCGCGATAGTGATTGTTTAGAATACTAGTACGGTGTCTTGTGCGGTGCTTCGCGGCGCACCACGCCATAGGTTTTGGCCTATAACTTTTGACCCCTTAGGGCTAGGTCAAATTTTTGGCTTGCCTCCAGATCGAGGGCTATCCATAGACGGGTCAACCATCATTGTAGCATAAGCAGTTTCGAGAGCTAAGGGGGACATTCCCCATTTCTATATATAGATAAAAGAATCGACAGTTTTTTTTGAAAATTTTATTTTTAACAGAACCCTGATGCTTCTTTTATGGTCCCATTTCAATTTGGTCCAATTCCGAAAATTTTAAGACGGTTTTATATTTTGCTATTTTTTTAATTTGTTAGTTATCCTTACCCTTTTCAAACTATTAGTAATACCAGATACAAGAACCGTTCCCCTAACATTTAACCCCAAGGATGAGTGTGTGTTGCCAATTTAGAAGATAATGACTTGTAATGTAACATGAAGCTTACATCATATTATACCTAGGGGACGTACAGAGTTACAAAAGTGTACAAATACTTACGTTTGTTTAAGGGGGTCATATTTGTACCAGGTTGGCTTTGAATACAAATAATTTGAATACATTACGAGAGGAGAACAATTTTTGAAAGGATACTAGTTGTCCCGGCGAACTTAGTAACGCTTTTTTTTTCATAAGAACTGTCGTGGCCAAGGGAAATAGGTAGGTACTATTAATAAATAGGGTTTGGTGATAAAAGGGTGAAAATTTAGGGTTAAATGTATTTTTAATGCCAAATTATTAAAAAAAAATTATCCTAATAAAAAAAATGTTTTTACGGAGAACTTTTTCATTTATAAATATATAAATATTTTTGGACATTCTCACACAACGTCATCTAGCCCAAATTAAGCTAATATAAGCTTGTGTTATGGGATCTAGACGACTGATAAACATACTTATATATTTCCAAATACATACATATTATACATAGAAAATACCCAAACTCCGAAACAAACATTTGTGGATCACACAAATAATTCGAATCGACCCGGAATCGAACCTGGGACCTCAGGGGCGGCAGTCACATACTCATACCACTGAGCCACCGAGGCAGTCAATTTTCCACCATAGAGTTTCGATCGGTGACAAGTCCGGGCTGTTAGATGGCCATTCGATTGTAGGGATGCTTTTCGCCAGTAGCCACGTCTTTGTTGTCCTTGCAGTATGACAGGAAGCACCATCCTGTTGAAAAATGAAGGAATCTTGATGCTTGAGTGACGAAATAGAGGGCAGTAAACTCTCTTCCCAAAGGTGTTGATACTTTGCAGCATTGATAGAACCATCCACAAACTGCATACTACCAACACCTTGTGCAGACATGCAGCCCCATATCATAAGAGACGCCGGAAACTTCACTTTTCGTTTGAGACAATCACTATGAAATGCCTCATTTTTGTTCCGAATCACTTTCTTCCTTTCATCGCCGATTGCCACTTCAAATTTGAACTCGTCGCTCCAAATAATACGACGCCACTGATCGGAAGTTCAATTTAAATGATCACGAGCAAACTTCAATCTCTTTTTCTTTTGTACAGCAGTCAACAGTGGTTTCTCCTTAGCGGTGTAAAATCCGTAACCCATTCTTTTTAGGACTCTTTTGCAAGTATCAACTGAGACGTCTTTATAAATCATGTCGTTCCATTGCACCGTGAGTTCTTCAGCTCGAGCACGACGATTATTTTTGATAATTTTCTTCAGGACTCTGTTTTCTACTGCAATCGTGATGCGTGGTCGACCAGTTTTCTTTAAACAAGAAGTGGTTCCATTCTTTTTATAGTGCTGAATGATAGATTGGACTGCAGATCTGGGAAGTATTAAGTCTTTAGATATTTGGTAACTTGATTTGCCAGCATCGACCCCACAAACTATTCGCTTTCGAAGCTCTTCACACAGGGGTTTGCCACGACCCATTGTTATGTGAAAAGTAATGAAAATAACTGGAATTTTCAGAATCTATTGAGCGAAGAAGGCGAGCGACCTCTTGACCGATAATTAAAATTTTTTCACCTAAATTAATAGCTGATTTCAATTAAGGTTGTGACGAAGCTCAAATATTCAACTTTAAATAAAAAAAAAAAAAAAAACGCTTCGCTTAATACGAAGCCGCGCTCTGTTTACAGGAGCGTAGCTTTACCTAGTACGGTCTCACTTGACAAATGACACAGAATCACTTTTACAAATTTAAATTATGGACCATAATTGTACAAAGAAGGTATAATCTTACTTAACTCAATGATAGACGAACTCTTTTGCATCAATTAATAATTAGACGAAATATTTTGCTTACAACTTCTTCAAATTTAAAATAGGATATCTATGAATTTAAAAAGCTAAAATAGTTTATTGGTTTATCATTAAAAGAGGCATAAGTAACGCGACATGCGATACTACGAGTAGAACAGCTTAATATTTTATATAGACAGACAAAAATAATGAAGTTAAAATAATCTTATAAAGAAAATTTCATACTAGACGAACTATTTTGCATTGGGGCTCGTATACCGAGTAGCATTTCAGTCGAATATGACATAATGTTACTTATTACATTACCAATACTTTGCAATACAAACAAAAAAGCAATCCATCGAATGCGCTTCAAATTTCACTGCTTACTTTGTAATATTTGGAGTGTAATTTGACATAAACCACGTGTAGACACAACATAACGATGACTAACATTGTAATATAACTCAGAAATGTACCCGTTTGTTGATGGTTATGGTGAAGTTTCAGGTTTGATTACCAATCGAACATAATATCGTTAAACGACATTGATATACAAAAAGTGTATTCGCTATTGTATCTGTGTAAACATATTTTTTATAAAAACAAAAAAAAATGTATAGAATAGAACAGAGAGAGACTTACGCGTTTCGTTTACGGTAGAGGCAAAACAAAAACCGGCCAAGTGTGTGTTGGGACACGCATAGAATAGGGTTCCGCACTTTTTGTCGCTGCGATGCCTGCGATTCATGTTGCTTGGTTATCGTGAGCCTTATATTATATAATATGAACTAAGTGTGTGAGTTTTATTACCAGGTTCTTTCTCTCGGTTCTACTTATTGCTTTACGAATCTGGCAGTACATATAAATATAGAAGCAATGATATTTTTTTACTTTAAGTACTTACTGACGTTTGTAAGAGCGATTTAGTGACCTATACATATAAATAAATCATTTCATTTCATTTCATATGTTGCATTGCATGTTAAAGTATTCGTTTAACATGGATATACAAAAAGAACCGGACAATTGCATGTCGGGATGTTGGGCCACGCATAGAATAGAGTTCCGTAGTCACCTATACGCTATACACAACTATCACGGAGCAGATAACTCTGTTAGTTCCAGAGTTATAGAGGCTATTATCGGTGACAACGGAACCCTATTCTAAGCGTGGTCCGACATGCACTTCACAGGTTTTAATGTAGTAATCTCGTAGTACTTGTGTTTAGACCTATAAATGCAAACGTAAATTACAAAATGCACTCTGAAAATTAAACTTAAGTCGCATTCAATCAAATCGTATATTTTAATAGTCAAACTCCATAAATCTTAAACGGTTGTACCCGGGGGATTTAAAAACACCATGTGCGGCCCACCGGCCCTCACAGATTGCGTCCGATTCAATTTAGCAACGTAATACATCAACAAAACACGCGAGATAAAATCATTTGTAAAGGCGTCACAAAATATTTACATGTTGGTTGAAATCTTAGGGCTGTCAGTAGACATTATTTATTATATTATTTTAGTGAAGCGAATTGAATTTCAAAATGTGAGTGGTGCCTTGGACAAATTGTGAATTAAATTATGAAGTAGCAGATTTCCCCGGCTCCATTCTCGTGATATAGTTTTCTATAGTTACTTATTCCCACGGGAATACTTTAACGGGGTAAAAGTAGCCTATAGATACGTAACGCTCAAGGATACTTAAGGCACCTAGTCAGATTAACAGAAAACTTTAAACAATATTATAAAAATATATTATTTTTTTAACAGTTAAAGTTAATTTCGTAGTTCCCAGAGTGCTGGCTGTGTTGCCACGTTGGATGGCGATACTTATTCTTTGGTCCAGAAAATAGCCAGCCTTCTGGTCCTGAGAAGCATCGTTTAAGCGTTATTAAGCCCTATAAAGGCGGCGAGCACTCGGACCCCATGACCCCAGTGTCGCAACTCCAAACGGCTCAAATATGTAATCACCTGCGAGATTTTACAATAATATTATTGACAACCCTAGTATAGCCTAAGGGTTATTGCACATCACTTGTCTAATTTGGTGATGTTATACACGTCGCCTTACTCTTTAGCCTGCCTATTACGATATTAGACCCTCTTTAGAGTTGTATCGTTCTACTTATCGTATGTTGATCGATAAATTAATATTATCTTTTTGAAACGTTAATAATTAATTAGGTACTTTTGTAAAAGTAACAAAGATATAACTTTTTGGCACTTTTATGCAGATTACATTTTGTTTCGATTGAGGAGTTCGTGCTCAACGTGGCCAATAACGTGTTAGTTAGAAATAACACAGAAATTCAACAGTTATTAAGATATCACCGGTTTCTTTTTAATTCCGCGCCGTCCGCTGCCGGGCGTCTCTGGTTACAAGTAGAACGTATTTCCAGTGGCGCCCGGCGGAGATATCACCGGTAGCAAATTGGTACAGCTATAAAGGTCGATTTACACATATCAGTGAAGTCTCAGTCTCAGTTCCGACACAGTACCACCTACTTTAGTACAAATCTCTAATCTGTGGTACCGTTACAGTTCAGTATCAGTACAATATATTATTTCATACATTTTCCATAAACGCATCTCGACATATCAGTGTCAGTGATGACTGAATCGTCACTGACACTGACATGTCGAGACAAATTCATAGAAAATGTATGAAATAATATTTTGCACTGATACTAAATTGTATGGGACCTTTAAAAGGTGTTAATGACCATCGCCGTAAACTAAGTCGTCATCACCGGCACGTACAGTAATTTTACTGATGCAATGCGACGACAAAGACGTAATTCTAAGTGTGTGCGTTTTATTGCCAGGTTCTTTCTCTCGGTTCTACCTATTGCTTTGCGAATCTGGCAGTACATGTAAAAAAGAAGCAATAATAATTTTTATTTTAAGTACTTACTGACGTTTGTAAGAGCCAATTAATGACCTATGCAAATAAATAAAACATTTCATTTGTGTTCATCCGAAAAAAATATTCTCTCTACTACGTTCCATATCTAGAGACCTAAAAATAAATTGTTACTGTTTTAAATCAAAACTTTTATCGACAACAAAAGTATAACAGGGCATCATATCGCGTATGAATATTTAATTTCACCCCTTTCTGTTTATTTATTGGTCGTATATTTCATGGCCCGGGGGTTGAATCTGCATGCGTTACCGCGTTAGTGTTCGCTGTCCAAATTATATGTGGGGTTGCCTTTCTGCTGCAATGAATACGTAGATAACGGTGACATGTGTCATATAAATACTGGATGTGACGATTTTTATTTCACTTATTTAGGAAAAAGAGCGAGGGCTATACTATAATTATGCTAGGCTAGGCTATACTATTGTGTAATGAATTGGCATTTTTTTTAATTGGTAATATAACTGACCTGTGAATATTTTAGACATTGTAATATGAGTTTATAATACTTGAAATAAAGAATACAATAAAAAATATAATATAATAAATTTATTGACACCAAAAGAATACATGTTCTCATTATTACAAGATATTATGTAAATTCTTAACCTTTATGTTTTTGAACTCTGCCCCTTAAACTAGGCTACGCCTGTATCTTAAGAAGCAGGAAAATAATAAATATTTTTGGACATTCTCACACAACGCCATCTAGCCCAAACTAAGCTATAAGCTTGCGCTATGGGATCTAGACAACTGATAAACATACTTATATAATTCTAAATACATACATTAAATACAAAGAAATCACCCAAACTCCGAAACAAACATTTGTGGATCACACAAATATTGGATTCGACCCGGGAATCGAACGCGAGACTCCGAAGTCGAAAGCCGATGCACTACCGACCACGCCACCGAAGCAGTTAAACAAACAATGAAACAATATAGTTACTCGCTAGTCGTTCGGATGGAGTAAAAGTACTAACCTTGAATAGTACAAAGGCAAAAGTTGTGTCTTAGTGCTAAAACTCTACAAAAGAAATCACTTCCAATGTGACAGAGGGGAAAGAAAATGCTCAGTAAAATAAGTTTAAATTTTTTTCGTGGGTAACAAAATATTCGACCTGACCCATGGGGCAGGCAGAGGTGCATTACACACTCACACTTCGCCAGTAATGTTTTGGTCCCACGTAATAGGGGGCAAGCCTATTGCCATCACCGGGCACTATAGAAAATTTTTTTATGGGTTTTATATAATAGTTAATTTTCAACACGGCTGAATGAGTTTAATAATAAAGAGTAGCAGCTATGTAAGCAAGCCTTGCAATGAAATGTTGATTATAGGCAACTACATCTTACGTGCCAGCCGCTATGGCACAGCCAATTAAAGTCCTGGGCGTCTCGGACTATATCGTGTGTAATGTTTTAATAGGGCAATAGACTTGCCCCCTATTACGTGGGACTAAAAATACTGGCATATTGTGGGTGTGTAATGGACGTCTGCCTGCCCTTCGGGATATGGGCGTGTGTGTGTGTGTGTGTGTGTGTGTGTGTGTGTGTGTGTGTTTTAACAGTTTTTGTTGTTGTCGTGTGTATAAGTTACTAGTACGGTGTCTTGCGCGGTGCTTCGCGCCGCACCACGCCATAGGTTTTGGCCTATAACTTTTGACCCCTTAGAGCTAGGTCAAATTTTCGATGTTTTGTCTTGCCTCCAGATCGAGGACTATCTATAGAGGGGTCAACCATCATTGGAGCATAAGCAGTTCTCGAGTGCTAAGGGGGGGTACATTCGCCATTTCTATATATAGATGCCATATCTATTTAATTTATATCCCTGAAACATCTACAGTATTCAAATCGTTCACCGCTAATAAAACAACGATAAGCCATATCTAGGAATACTAATTTGTCTGACAATAATACTTAACCGATCGATAAGGGTTTGTCACATCACTATTATTACAGACATACATCACGCCTATATCCCCAAAGGGGTAGACAGAGGTGCGTTGCACACCCACACTTTGCCAGGAATTCTTTTAATACCACGTAATAGAAGGCAAGTCTATTGCGGTACTATAGAAAATCCATAACCACATCTAATTCAAACAGTCAGGACAGATGTTACATACCACAGTATTAGCAGAGCTTTTCACATTTTTTTATTGTATTGGAATAATGTTGAATAATGTCATACGAACATCTATGGCAGTCGTAAGGGGTAGTTGGAGCCCTAAATAATAAATCCGACCCGTCTAACTCAGAACTTCGATATCGGTGAATGATGAATTATTGTATTGTTTTCCTGTATTGTATATATAGCAAAACACATAAAAAACTCAAACTCTCCAAAAATATTTGGTTTTCAATTAAATACACTTTGATCGGACCGGGGAACTAAACCAAGGACCACATGCGTATACAATATCCTACTGAGTAAACCACCGAAGCAATGGTATAATATTTCCTAAAATCAACATAAAACTTCATTTCCAATAATTTAGTTTAGTTACATGAAACTCAAATCTATACAAAAATGTTATTCTGCGGAAAGTTGCATTTTACGTTTCAATACCGACTTTTCAGATAACTTGTGGTGTTTGCACGATTTGTTTAACTTTGAAACAGAAATGAAACGGAACGTATTCAATATTAGCCTTTAATAAAGTAAAACAATAAGTTTTAAAGTTTAATGCTTAGTCAGATATGGTTTTCCGATTCACTGGTTTTCCTTCGTTTGGATATAAATTGTTTACTTAGTGAGTTCGTTCGGTTTAAGAGAAAATCAAACTTAAAAAGTTAATATAGGTAGGTATCTACTTACAGAAATTATTTTGACTATTATTGAAATGTAAGAAATGATAAAATCTGCAAACATATACTTATGTCAATTAAGTGACGAAGTGACGCAATAATATTAACGAATACCTACTACATAAAGCCAAATTCGAAGGGCAACAGGTAGAGCCTGTGAGATAAGAAACTGGCAATACAAACTTACGGTCTTACAAATTCATCTGATAGATACATTCAGTTGGTTCTCGTTTTATATTTATCTAAATTCGATAGTAATAGGTAGATATTGCGCTTCTTCTTTTTTTTAAAACGTGGCTCGATTGGTGTTTATCGATGATTTCGCCAATGTCAAGGTAATGCTTGATTAGTTGATAGTCCCGCACAGAAGAACTAGTTATTCCTAACTAGCTCCAGGTGTAGGACAAGAAACGTTGTTCGGTAGTGTCTGGGAACCCAATTTTTGCGGAGCGCCAGAGGTAACCTAAAAAGCCACCAGCCACGTGCTCGGCCAAAATCGAACTCACCTTTTCTTCTTCTTTCTTTAGAAACGTGGCTCCATCGATGTTCATCGATGATTTCGCCAATGTCAAGGTAATGCTTTATTAGTTGATAGTCCCGCACAGAAGAACTAGTTATTCCTAACTAGCTCCAGGTGCAGGACAAGAAACGTTGTTCGGTATGTGAGTGTCTGGGAGCCCGATTTTTGCGGAGCGCCAAAGGTAACCTAAAAAGCCACCAGCCACGTGCTCGGCAAAAATCAAGCTCACCTATTTCACTAAGCCGGGTTTCCAGATGACATTCGTGACAGCTGTCAAACGCACGTCAGCCGCCATTTTTATTGTTTACCTTTAGTTATCTACCTACTTAAAGAAATGGAGTATGATGCATCACCATTGTATTTTTCCAGGTGCCAATTATTATAATAGGTAAAACAAAACACATGTAAGATACTATACGCCATCTGTTCCTATCATTGTTTACATTATTTCATTATTATCTTACTACAGAAAGTTGTATAAGTAACGAACAGGGGTACTTACATTACTATTAGGGATTGATGAATGGTTCTGTTAGGTTATTGGTTTTATATTGTACTAGCTGTCCCGGCGAATTCGTACCGCCTGAAATTTTACATTTAAACCTACCCTGAACTTTTACGAACATTTCAAGACAAAACGAGCTTTCAAGACGAGCTAAATTGGTCCAGCATTTTCCAAGTTTTATCGATATAGATTGTACTCATATTGCATAAAGCATGATAACGAGTCCTAGCGTATTTATTTTTCTCTCTGATTCTGATAGGGTCCAGCTCATCTGAAATGGCTAGACCGAAGTTAATGAGACTGTCACTGGCTAGCTAGCTAGACAACTGATGTAATAAATATGACATAGGCTACTTTTTATCTCGGGAATTCGTTCCTCCGGGAATTGGGAGCCATACTATTTCATACGTGGGGGCGCCCGCTAGTAAGCAATTTAATATGAAGTGGCATAGTAGGTGTATTAGTGTATTACGTCAAAAACTGTCGATAGTTCTCACATAAGCTATTAAGTATGCTAGAGAACAAAAGTGTGAGTTCAAACCGGGTGTATTTACGATCAGTGCCACACACGTTGCGAAACGGAAGCATACAGAAAATCAGTTCAAAAACACACTTCTCGGGAATAGGAATAACATAATATTTGATGAGCTATTGCTGTGGATGTTTTTAAAGTCAGTTAAAACTTAAAACATTGCACATAAACACATTGGTATGATCAAGGTCCTACGTCAGACTCTGAAAAGTCATCAAGCCCAAATTAAGCTAATATAAGCTTGTGCTATGGGATTTATACGACTGATAAACATGCTTATATATTTCTAAATACATACATACATATTATAGATAGAAAATATCCGAACTCCGAAACAAATATTTGGGGATCAAACAAATAATTGGATTTGACCCGGAATCGAACCTAGGACCTTAGGGGCATATTCATACCACTGCGCCACCGAGGCAGTCTCTGATGATATCTTGTTTTTGATTTAATCCCTAGAATTTAAAACTATAGAAAAGTAGAACTGTAAATTATGTGTTTTGTGCAAAAACTTAAATGTAGCAAGTTCCAAGTACCATCTATCAACGGCATACTTGTAAAACCTCTGTCCTTTATATATCATATTATTTTGATGAAATTCATATAATCAAATACATATCTATTGTATAATTAAAAAGATTGATTTTGACATTCATAAGTGTAATAACCTATATGATACACATTTTGAATCTGAATCTTTGAATTATTTCTCCCGTTTTCACAATGTCTTTCATTGCTGCACTGCTCCTATTGATCGTAAACTAAACCTAAACCCTATATTACTGGCTAATAATGTAGCTATATGTAGATGAAAGGCTTTTTCAAATTTTCCTTATAGTTTCGGAGTCTGTTCAATGCAAACAACCAATCAAAACTTTTCTCAGTAATCCTAGTACGAGTACCGCAATATCCGGACAGTCGTTCCGTTATTCTAAAGTCCGATGTCAGCAAAATAACTGACGAGTAAGCGTATGAACTCTGTATGTACTTAATGTTTATTATCCTTAGGAGCTTGTCGATAATGGAGGTCGGATTGATGTGTAACAGTGGTTTAAATATAGACACGACCGTAGTGAAAGTAGTGCAGTGATTTGAGTCAATCATCAGAAATGTACAAGTTGTACTTTATGTTTACAATGTATTATATGTTACAGTTAAAGTGTGGTTACTGGCTATATACGCCTACCTAATTTCTGTCGGCTATAATAATAAAAATGCGTCAAACTTCATATACACTGCGTCAAATATTTCATGAAAATCAGTGCAATAGTTTTTCGAGTTTATCGCGGGTATGGATTTTCTATTGTACTTGGTAACGACAGTAAGCAAATTGCCTCCTGTTACGTGGGGCGAAAAATATACAGTCGAAGTACGGGTGTGTAATGCACCTCTGCCTACCCTTTCTGATGTATGTAGATATTACTAAATGTAGAAAAATTATTCGCGAGCGAGTAGCGACTTTAATAGGATGAATAAACAGTTCTCTTTTGGTTCAGGTTGTTGCTGCGAAATCAACACTTGAATGACATTTTTGCGAAAGTGACATTTTAAGAAAGTGACCTTTTTGAGAAAGTGACATTCTAAGAAAGTGACATTTCTGATAAAGTGACATTCTAAGAAAGTGACAGTTTTGCGAAAGTGACATTGTGCTAAAGTGACCAAATTTTTCACGATGCCATTTTGCGAAAGTGACATTCTGCGTCAAGACCGAATTTTTACCGATTCTTCGAGCTAGGCGTTTAGTTTAGAGGGGGGACACTCTGTTTTAACAAAAAAATACGCTTTAAAGTTGAATATTTCGCAAACGGACCCTTAATCAAAAAATTGTCTTAGTAACCTCCCAATGTTTTAAAAATACCTCTAATTATACCCCACACGATGGGTTTGACGCGAGAAAAAAAAAAGATCCCCACTTGTACACCAGAAAAAAATATTTTTCGTAATTTTATTGTAATTTTTTGTCGGAATAGTAAATACACATATCCGTGCAAAATTTCATCTTTCTAGCACTAACCGTTTAGGAGGAAGTCCGATGACGATCGGACGGATGACGAAACTAAGTATAAGGGTTCCGAGATTTTACTACGGAACCCTAAAAACTACTATATTAAACCTGTAGCCGGCTAAAACTAATGGTAACAGTGTATGCAGGTTTGAGTACGTTTCGATAATAGTTCCTTCCTGTATGCTAATATTGAGTAGGCCGATCTTTTGTTAGGTTTGATTAAAAAATTCTACAGCGACTAGTTTATGGTATCTAATATCCGAATATCATTCAATGTTATTAAATTGTTCGTAACATACTTTCTTTTGGTCTGTGTGGGAAGGTGTTATACTCGTAAATAACTACATATAAATACAACTTCGTTTATTTAACAATTACAATATACATAATAAGAGATGAAAATACTATTTACACTTACTAAAAACTATACTATACACATTAAAATCTACACTATATACACACGTCATAGAACTCGTCGCCGACTGGCAATGTTCCCAGAAGGCTGGCAGTATTGCCACGTTGTATGGCAATGCTTAGGTATTCTTTGAACTAAAAAGTAACCAGCCTTCTGGTTTTGAGTCTTTGGTATTTTATAAGGTATGTAGGTTATAAATATATAAAGGTAGTATATAAATACGTCTAGCGATTGTAGCATACAATACTATAGAGAGTGGCCCTCAACTTGACGACCTACTGATGTGCCTCTTCACGCTCCGCTTAAAGAACCCAGGGTTACTTTATTTATTCTGATTAAGTAGTACTCGTACCTATTTCCCAAGAAACCATTTATAATTTTATTTCTCCACCAATGCCTACTCTTATGGTTATTTTAAATTCTATTCTTTCTACTTGTCCATCCAAAGGTTGCCCGTGTTGTAAGAAATCACTTTTCAGTGATAAGGCCGCCATTTGTACATATTTAAACTTGGATATTTTATTATATATGTTGTATCGGTGTAGAATAAAGTTTCATTCTATTCTATTCGATCTACGCCGTCTTTGTGTTAATTCCCATGTTAAAGCATAATATGGATTAGAATATTAGTTAAACCAAATGAGATTTCAAGGAAGTTAATCTTTTGCATAGTGGACTGAGAACGGTTCTCATGTATATGTTACATTCTTAGAATTGAGTATATTCTAAAGAAAAGTGATAATTTATATACTCTGTTGTTTTTTTACGACTAGCAGATATTTTCATGTGAACTTTTTACTCGTTATGAGTTTTATTGCCACGTTCTTTCTCTCGGTTCTACCAATAGGTAGAACCGAGAGAAAGAACGTGGTGGAGAAAGAACTCGCAAAGCAATAGCTTTGCGAGTCTGGCACTACATGTGAAATATAGAAGCAATAATATTTTTTTTTAAGTACTTACTGACGTATGTAAGAGCCATTTAATGACCTATACAAATAAATAAATCATTTTATTTGATAGGTAAAAACAATTTTTAATTCAAATGATTTCTTTTAGCTTGTTGAAACAACAATATTCTTGTGCTATATTTTTTTAGGGTTCCGTACCCAAAGGGTAAACTGGAACCCTATTACTGAGACTTCACTGTCCGTCCGTCTGTCTTGGGCTGTATTCATGAACCGTTACAGTTAGAAAGTTGAAATTTTCACAGATGATGTTTTTCTGTTGCCTCTAAAAAATAAAATATAATAAATATTTAAGGGGACCTCCCATACATACAACAAACGTGATTTTTATTTTTTCATTTGTCACTAAATGTTTGTTTCGGAGTTTGGGTGTTTCCTATGTATATTATGTATTCATTTAGAAATATATACTTAAGTATGTTTAACAGTTACTGTTGTCTAGATCCCATAGCACAAGCGTAGAGCTTAGTTTGGGCTAGATGACGTTGTGTGAGAATGTCCGAAATATTTATTAATATTTATTTAATTTATTAATGAGATATTCTGAGTCCGGAATCAAGACGTTTATAATTATTTAATTGTATGTATTCATAGCTTTATGTCAAAACGACAATTTCTATATACATTTTTGAAAAAAACTCACTTGTACTCCATTCCACAAATATTTTATTTTCTATAAACCCTGACCGGTTCCGACTTATGGCATAATCAGAAGTGTTCACTCATACTCAATCATCATTCACTTTTCCCAACTTAGTTGGGGTCGGCTTTATAGTCTAACTGCGATTCGGCTGAACTTCGATATTTTCCGTGAAGCGACTGCCATCTGAACTTCACAACCCATGGGCGATATAGAAGTTTTGTAGTTAGACAGGTCGGATTTTTAACCTCTAAGGCTCCAACTACCCCTAACGACTGCCATAGATCTGATGTTCGTTTGACAACCGGGACCGAACGGCTTAACGTGCTCTCCGAGGCACGGAGGGGTCTCAGTGTCTTAAGAAATGGTCACCCATCCTAAGACCGGCCTGACTAGATGTTGCTTAACCTTTGCAATGTATTAATATTGTCGGTTACCACTAGACCACGAACCCCTCATACTCAATCTACACATATAATTCACTTTTGTAACACATTTTCTACTAATATTATTTAAATGTGTTACAAAAGTGAATTATGTGTGTAGATTGAGTATGAGTGAACACCTCTGATGATGCCATAAGGCGAAACCGGTCAGGTTTTACAGAAAATTAAATATTTGTGCAATGTTGTACAAGTGAGTTTTTTTTCAAAAATGTATTACCATAAGTTCCACCAAGTGCCAACAATCGAAAGCATAAATTAGACAATTTCTATGTAATTCAGTGGGGGTAGAGAGTCCCAGTCGTAAATAGTTGTTTTTTTAAATAATTTGTCTGATTTAGGTTTTGAGAATGTACCTAATAATATAATGATTCATTGATTAATTAATTTGAAACCCAACACACAGGTAACAATTATAATTAAACTTTTAAAAACATTCTTAAGATGAATCACAGACATAATTCACACGCGTGTTTCAACTGTATAACCTTCTTGTTATGGGAATGTTTTAATTAAAGCAATGATAATTTAAATTATTTAAATAAATATTTAAGACATAGTAAGCTAAAACAATCTTGTGTCATGGAATCTAGATAATTATTAAACATACTTTTAAACTTATAAATACATGATATAAACACTGAAATACAGTCACGCAGGCGGTCTTCAGTTAGTTCAATATAAATCACAAAAACAACCCTACTGATCAAAGGATGGGCGTTTTCACATTGCACGATATCGTCACGATATTATAGACGATATCGTCATATCGTGTGTCGATATCGTGCAATGTGAAAACGCCCGATGGGTAAATATAAAAGTTATCGACCCCTACTATTAGATATAATAATATGGAACTAACGAAACTACATTTTTTTTAATTCCGCTCTCTCGCGGTCCGCTCCTACGACCCTTGCCGAGGGCCTCTGGGGAACACGCAGGGAATATCCAGTGGCGCCCGACGGACTTTGGCCACCTACGTGGCCTCTGCGCTGAGGTTTGGCCGGGTTTGTTGCCGCGTCGGTGAGTCATTCTGGTTGCACGCTGCGGGGCTATAGGCCCGGCAGCACGCGAACCTTTTAGACTGCTTCTGTAAGGACGGCGAGTGGCTATCCCGCCGTCCTCAGGCCCCGATCATGGAGGTTAATGGTCTTGGGCGTAGATGAGTCTGCGGCGCCCTCACCGCTGACTTCGGAACTCGGCGGGGAGAGTACGCTCCCTATCCCTCTCGACCGCCTTCTTCGCGAGAATGACATGGTCGCAGAAGGACAAGGCTCCACAAACTCCCGCTAACGAAACTACTAGCATAACTTTACTGGATACCTCTTTGGAATAATATTCGTGAGAATAATTTATACCATATATTTTTTTTCATTATGAAATACTCGTTTTTAACGATAAGATTTACAATCTAGAACTTTAAGGCTAATAAGTAATTTAAATTTGACTTAATTTGCAAAAAACTTAGAAAGTTAAGAATATGTCCATTGGAACTTTTCTTATTGTCTCTATTATAATGCAAAGACACTTTGTTCTTGTGTTCTTGAGGAATAGCACTCACTGCACTTGAAACGCTAATTTCACCAAGCCAACTCAAAGGGCTTAGTTCTCTTTAGTCTTCTAATTAGGTCCGTGGTGTCAAGAAGTTTAATGCCCTCGACGTTCACATGTTGAAGAAGCTTTCTTTAATGTGCTATAACCATCAATAAAAAAAAAAACAGAATGGTTGTAGGTACTTAATTAATTTTATTAAGACTTTATCGGCGTTCTTTATTTTGGTCAGGTTTTTACCAACTTTGATTAATTTGCCAATTACGATGTGGGTATATTAAAAAATAAAATAAAGGTCCAAAAAAGTATGGTAGTTCGGAATTTGTAACATTCATTTATATTTTCAAATGCGTAAAAGGTAGACCACCCCTGGCACTAGTAGCCGTGTAACTTACGACAGCTATTAATTTTAAATGATATCAGTGCTTGTCAACATTTGGGCTCCAATATAATAATGTTTTCGGTGATAATAATTTTATACGATTTATGTGTTTTGGTTGTTTTCGTCGAATTGTTTTTTTTTTCGATGATTCGTTATTACTTTTTATTACTTTAGTTGCCCACTTAACTTATTACAGTTTTTTGCTGCATATAAATTGGAAATTTTATTAAAATGTCATTGCGTTTTGCTAATGATCTAAATTTTGTTATGTAGGTACGCTAATCGTCTTCGAAGGGGATACCATCATTTAATATTTCACTTAATTTTTTTATTACATCTCTGCGATTGTGCCAACAAGCACCAATCCCATCTGCGTATAGTTTTAATGACTGCTTGCATGATAAAAAAAAACTTCTCTGCAATTACTCGAGGATGAAATATATAAATATACCTTCTTTGTGTTAAGGACGTTATTATTTTAGATACATTTACATATCTAAGGGGCAAACCTATACCGTCTTACACAGAATAGGGAATAGTACTTACATACAGAACTTGCACTCCGACGTTAAAGCACATTCTTTTGTGTACAGAGAACATCATTCGAACGTTAGGGTTGTCAGGAAAGTACCAGCATAATTTGACCAATAATCATGACGTTAATGCCTCAATATCAACTCTATGGTCAATGCCGTGTCACAAACAAGAGACAACCCTTACTGACTTACAACTTCAAATTGTCGATGACGTCACGTATTTTTTGTGATTGTTAGGCGAGTGACATAGGCCTGGTACCGGGCACTATAAAACATCCATAACCATTCAAATCAAACCGAAATTCCAACCTGCCAGAAGCCAGATGTTACATACCTGGGTACCACTCAATAGAATTTCTGCAGTCCAAGTGCAGTATACACAGTCAGGTCATACATTTCATCAATCACGCATATGTCCCCAGAGGGGTAGACAGAGGTGTATAACACCCCCATATTTTGCCCATGGTTCAAATATCAGTGGTACGAGTAAATTAAATTCAAATATTACTTCAAGTGATAAGAACTAAGCGTTTATAGAAAGAGTGTCATCAAACACCCAAAAAAGTATTAAAAAAACAAAAAAAACATGTCTTGATCCCATTAACACTTACAATCTTGAATAATGTCTTCGACCCAAGTCCTTAATGCCCTCAGAATTATTTTCTGAACATGTTCCGTATCGTTTTTAAAGCTACCAAAGAAGTTATTAAACTGATAGAGCGATAACATCGGGGTCCACTAGCACCCTCTATTAGCGATCGTCGCTTGTGAATTTTAATACTTAATTTAGTCAGGTAGATGGTCTAAATGTAAACTGATCGCGGAGTGAACAAACAACTTTTAAAACCTTTCTATGGCCGTAGAAACCTAAAACTTGGAAGCATGTATTTTATATGGTATGCTTCCTATAAGAAAGGATTTTCCTAAATTCTACTACTACAGGGGTGAAAAAGGGAGGACAAAATTTGTACGGGACAACGTGACAACCTTGAATTACTTTTTTAGCACAAGTCGGATCGGATATTTGATTTATAATGATATATACATGCACCACTTTGCAGCTCTATAATGCAACCTTACAATTTTGTTCCGAATATTTTAAATGGATAACTCTGTTAGCTACCTGATTTGAGATTTTTTTTTATACGTATGGTGTAGGACTCGATAAAATAAAGCTACTTACGAAACATAAACTTGCTGTTAATCAATATTTTTCAATGTTCTACGGCCCACGTACTATTAGGTAAAGGAGTTCAGTTAAAAAATGTAAAGTATTTAAATCAGTTATGTTTATTACCCGCAGCTGTCTTGTTGTATGTAATTGTCTTAACATATTTATTTATTTAATTCGTAGGTAGTCTTTCTAGGCTGGAAATCAAATCACCCTTACCCAAAATCGCACTTTAGGTCGGCAATTTGGATTCCGGTGACAATAGTAGGGTATCTCCACATTCAATCACTTTTTTTAATAGCTCGTGGGTGGTCTTGACTAGTCTTCAGTGATATTAGACAATTTAATTACTTAAAGTGCCGGGAGAAGTCATAAAGATACGCTTTATGGCATATCAAAGGGACGGTAGCATAATAGCTATAGTTTAATAGATGTCTTACTAAGATAACGTTTGTCAGTTTGTCATCAAGTTATAATAGAATGAAATATTGATATACATTTGATAGAGGATATATAAAAGTTGCTTTTTGAAGTACTTACATTTCAAATAAAAAAAAATCCATCGTGATCCTGATCAGTCTTGGTGGATAAACTCATAGTCTACTGAGCGGCTTTTTAGGTTGTTTAATTAATGTTCAAATAAGTTTTTCGTAAAATGAATTTGCACTGCAATTCCAATGAGTCCAAACGAGCGTTTTTTTTTTAAATGAGTGGTGAAAACCTTCGGTTTTATACTAAAGTTCAAACTAAAACAGATATCAGTGAAAGAATCGTCGAATAATTGCCTCACGAAAGTCATTTTGCGAGGTGCACAGTCCCAAAAATTCGTTTGGCCTCAATCTTAAACTCGCACATTAAAGCAAAGAGTATGGTGATGATAATAAACATAGTTATGTTTATGTTAGATAATGCCTTGTGTAAAATAAATAAGACTAGTAGAAAATTACATGCGTTATGGTTCAGTATGTGTGTCGAAGTCCATGTACCATCAATCGACAGCATAATAGTCAAGCAAAGAGTGTTTATTTAAATGCAGTTGTTACAAAAGTGTCAAGATATATTGACAGGTTGACTGTAGTACCACTTAGATACACTTACATCAAGTGTTTATGGTATCCAAAGCTATTAGAGATAAGTAGTGCCGCTGTGTAATAAAATTTACTGAATGTGCGTTCACGCATTTTAGGCAATCTTGTTAAAACTACTTAGTTGTAAATTATTATTTGTACTGACTGAAAACCGAGTGGAATTGCGTTCTCGTTCCTTTGATTTCAATTCAGCTTTAATTTAAAAAACTCGTCAAACACTGACCCAAAGCCGACGTTTAATTACCGAAATGGGACCAAATGATTATCCAAATGGAACCAAATTGAAATGGGACCACATGGAAAAATGTAGCAGTCATAAAAAAAAATTCAAAATCGATTTACCCAGTCGCTGAGATAAACATTAAAAAACATACGAATTGAGAACCTCCTCCTTTTTTTGAGTCGGTAAAACCTGAACCGATGTATTCTTTATGTTTTCATAATTACTAACATTCAACCACAGAAACTTTCGCGTTAATAAATATGTTAGTAGAATAATCGCGAAGTTTATGAATTAGACCATACGTAACTTGTCGATTGCATCGGAAAAATTAATTATGCGTATGAAACTTGTACAGGGTAATTAGTAAGAAAGTTAATGTAATAAACTTTGGTATTTGACTACCATTTAAGTAACTTCTACAAGATATAAGTAATAATTTAAATAAAACTAAACTACTACTATTATTATGGTCCGTCCAACTCTGTTGTTATATCGAAATCTCCGAACGTTTTCAGCCAAATCACAATTTCAAAAAAGTTTTTATGAATTTCCAAATTTCAATAAGGTTTTCAGTATTTTGGAAAACGATTTTCAGTCATTACAAACCTTCGTTTTATTGTTTATGCCCGATATTGAATATATCTTACATTCCTCTCCCTTGTTCAAATCAACGTTCATATTATTATGAAATTAAAAAAAATTGTGTATGAATGTTTTTAAAGTTATTTTTTTAATAAAAATACTTAAGGTTAGAGCTTTTTTTTATTCGTTTTTGTTTCGTGTCTCGGACGTTAAGCCGTCGGTCCCGGTTGTCATACGAACATCTATGGCAGTAGTTAGGGGTAGTTGGAGCCCTAAATCAAAAATCCCACCGGTCTAACTACAGAACTTCGATATCGCCCATGGGATGTGGAGGTCAGATGGCAGTCGCTTCACGGTAAATATCGAAGTTCAGCCGCATCGCAGTTAGACTGGAAAGCCAACCCCAACTGAGTTGGGAAAAGGCTCGGTGATTGAGACTAAAGGTTAGAGCTGCTTTTCATAACATTATACTCCCTTGTTATAAAAACAAACACAAAAGAATAATGCAATTTGATTTAGTCTAAACTACTCCGCTACTATTGGTTGCAGCTGTCATGAGATTATATCAAACAAACAAACTCTTCAAATACAGATTCATCGATACCTTTATAATGATCTGTCATTTAACCTTTAAAGTTCGGATCTCAAACACCGACAAGTTAAGCAAACATACGCACTAAGTGACCCTTCTTGGTACTAAATTGAGACTTTATGAGCTGCTAACTGGTTTTCAAAGAGTTGGAACTTGTCTGTGCATAGAAAATGTTATGTAGCAATCTGTTTAGAGTCCATAAACCAAAAGTGAATTGATGAATCACACTATTCGGAAGGTATATCTTATATAATTTATGCTTTCGATTGTCGGCACTTGGTGGAATATAAGTAAAACATTATGAAATGACTCACTTGTTAGATATTCTACATTTTTTTATTGGTAATAAGAACTGACTAGTTTCGCTCTATGGCATCTTCAAAGATGTCTTACACTAATTCACTTCACATATTTTATAGTAATAGTACACTTCATATACTTTATTTTTTAAATTAATATGTAATAAAATATGTGAAGTGAATTAGTGTAAGACACCTTTGAAGAAACCGGTATTACCAATAAAAATTGTGGAATACCTGTACAAGTGAGTCATTTTATATGGTATATCTAAACTTCTCCTTACGAAAACCACAAAAATGTGTGTTGGTGACTCAGATTATAAAATATTTTTTTTAAATAAAACACAAAAACTATAGGTTTAATTATTTTCGAGACCACCCGTGATCCCACCAACATGTCCCACTGGTGGGTCTTCAGGTAATTCTTATTCCCCGTAGACCCTCGTTTAACTGTTACAACCCACGATGGTACTACGGGTAATTCCTCAAAGATATATCTTTCCCTGTAGACTGCACGAGATATGACCGGTTATGTACAGGCTATGTTTTAACAAATATACACTCAACTTCGGGCAACATAACAACAGTCCAGGGCCGAAACGTCGGGTAACAAAGAGGTATGTATATATCTCAATAATCGCGTAAAAGACCCGTAAGTCTTAAGTTTATAATGTGTACAAAACGCGAAAGTTTAAAGAAGTAACATAACTACTACATACGACCATACTACATTACGATTTTGTTTCCTAAAATTGGAAGGTAGGACCACTGCAAAGTGACTGATCCCAAGTCTCTGACTGGAACTCACGTCACAGGTTGTCAAATATATGACTTTAACTACGGAACCCGGAGACATGAGTCCAAATGGTATTTTTCTGGTTTAATAACTTCTGTGGCTTGAATATTGTATGTCATATTAGTACGTATAGTCAAAGGGTGGTCTTTGCTAATTATTGAAATAGTTATTTGTGTGGTCCGACTTTAAGCGTTTGTTGTAAAGTGTGGTAATTTATTCGTCATTAATTTACAAAAGGTATAGGCACATGATAAAAGAAGAAGTGCATATAAATGTGCCTTTTTAATGTGCAGAATTTTTAACTAAACTGATACTAAACTGCAAGGAATCTACCTGTCCGCATGATTGCTCATCAGAAAGACATAAATCACGTCGACAAAATCAAGTCTTTATTCCCGAAATGGTACTCTTATATTATGCGGGACCAATAAAATGTCCTTCGATCATAACGACGTGATTTTTTGTAAGAGCCTAAAATTTGTATCGATTTTCACATTAAAATTACCATCCATTGGTGAAACTCAAAAAAAAAACAAAACAGTGGGGCTCGTGATCTAGTGGTAATCGACAATGTTAACACATTGCAACGGTTTACCAACATCTAGTCAGGCCGGTCTTAGGATGGGTGACCATTTCCTAAGACATTGAGACTCCTCCGTGCCTCGGAGGGCACGTTAAGCTGTCGGTCTTGGTTGTCATACGAACATCTATGACAGTCTTGAGGGGTAGTTGGAGCACTAAATAAAAAATTCCAACCGGTCTAACTACAGAACTTCAATATCGCCCTTGGGTTATGGAGGTCAGATGGCAGTCGCTTCACGTGAAATATCGAAGTTCAGCCAAATTGCAGTTAGACTGGAAAGCCACCCCCAACTGCATTGTGAAAAGGCTACGTGGATGATGATGGTAAAACCCATCCGCTCGGATGTTTTGCATTAAGACAGTGTAACTGATGAGATTTTACGATATTTACTGGTAGGAACTCACGCATTATACTTGAAATATATTCCTTGAAATGAACTCTTTCATGAAAGTTACTGTTTTGAGAAGCAAGATTATCCGAACGCTAAGTGTAATTATGTACTGAAAAAGTAATAAATAAATCCTGTTCCACGCTTGCACTGGGACCACACATGTAAGGTTTTGATGGCTAATTAGGTATCCTTTTAAAGAGTACTTATGAATATCTAGTTATCATACAAATTTTCCTTTTATAACTTCGATAATATCTACATTTATCTGTTGCCAGATATGCAAATGTTAAACGCAATGAGTAGCAATTGGGAAATAAAATTATGTGCATTCAAAATTAATGAAATGCACAATATGTTATTTGCTGAGAATCGAGAATGAGAACAGGTTTGTTAATTAATGTTGTAAATGCAAATTACTTTGTTTATTTTACTGTGTGTCTCAACTGTTGCGTTTTCACGGAAAAGAAGAAGAAAGAAAGAAAGTAATTTTATTTCATATACACAGAGGTGGCATTAACCAGCTATATCTACCTAAGTACAATAAAAAAAGACTCAAAATATTTCAAATTGGTCTCCTCTCAGCTTAATGCTGACGTGGGCAGTACCACATTGACAAGCGCTGATTATCAGAAGAGGCCATTGCCACTGAAAATCGCGTACCTGCCCATATCCATCCAATAACTTGACAAAAATGGGGTTAGGTTACTTTCCTTTCCTGGGTTTTGTGTTCTCTGTCTGTGTAAATCTACAGAACTATCGAATGTCATGCGATTTCACCAATATATTTTATAATTAACTTGTGAAATCGAAGCGAAGTAAGAGCGGGTTGCTAACATTTATATCTAGGTAAGTACACTGAATGTGTCATTTACAATAATAGCAAATACTCGTAAAGTCTCAAGACAAATAATAATTATTGAACCGCATGCACTTAAAAAGTAGGGTTGGCACTTGGCACCCATCAAATATTGATATTATTTCTTGAAAATTTACACAATACGATATAACTTAATATATATGAAAACGTTTTTTCGTTGCTTATCCCTACGGTAACTTAAGTATTATTGGAATAAAATTGGCCATGGTTTCAATCTGTCAAACAATTATTATGTCAAACGTTATGACCAACACAGGGACCAAATTTGTTGTTCAATATCATTACCAAACAAACTCTGCAACTTAGTAACACAGTGCTTCTATTTTCTTAATGGCTCTCGGCAATTGTCGTTTTTCCGAATGGAACCGAATATTAATATCCATGTCCTTAAATTATTAGATTTACATACATACATAGATACATACATAACATCACGCCTCTCTCCCAGTGGGGTAGGCAGAGACCACGGATTTCCAACTGCTACGATCCTGGCATACTTATTTCGCTTCCTCAACTTTCATTAATGTCTTCATGCATGCTCGCCGGTTACTGCTACTTTTAACCTGGCCTTTATTTAGGACATCTGCGATTTGGTCGCAAGCATCCCTTTTTCCACCTTGGTTACTACATCTTCTGACATACCACAACGTTCTCTTATCACATTGTTTCTCATTTTGTCCATCAGATTTTATTAGATTTATTATGTAAAAAAAAAGATCCTAGAATGTTTTTCAGTAGAACAGATACATATTCTTGTAGTTCCTATTCACAGGTCCCTTCTTAGTAAATAATCGAATTACAGGTAGGAAAATAATTAAATTTACCTACCTGAAAGTTTTATTAGTCTTTTTATTATAAAAAAATAAAATAAATAAAAATCTTTTATTTTCAGGCGTCTCAAGGCCCATGTAGTATGTTAGTGTACAATGACTTAAAAGACGATGTTAGTAATGGCATAAATTATTAAAATACAAACAAAAATAATTAAATAAATTCAAATTCAATTTATAAATCCAATATTTAATATTTAATTCAATTCAAAAAAAATAAAGAGGTAAGTTTTCTTAGTAATGAGTGGGCTCAGAATCTACTAACCCGATTTAAAAAATTCAACTCTCTCAAAAGGGTAGCTACATTATTCCTAAAATCTGTAAGGTACTTTTTATCCCAGTAATATGTTCCCGTGGGAATAGAAAGACGGACGAAATAGTTTTCTCGTTCCCAATGATTAATCCTATATCCCCGCAGGGGTAGGCAGAAGTGCATTACTCTCCCACAATTTCTCTGTATTTTTAGTCTCACGTAATAGGTGGCAAGCCTATTGCCGTCACCGGGCACACATATAATAGGTTATGTCCAAAATGGCCGAATGAATTCAATAAAAAGTAGCAGCTGTATTGTAATTTTGAAAAAAAAATCTGAAACCCGTTTCCTTGCGATGAAATGTTGATTAAAGGCAACAAAATCCCACGTGCCAGTCGCTATGGCACAGCCAATTAAAGTACTTTAATAAGACCCCGCGGTAATAGGCTAGTTTTAAATACACTTGAGTTTACCGCCGGGCGCCACTGAAAATACCTGCTTGTAACCAGAGACGCCCGGCAGTGGACGTTAGAGCGGCAGCGGCACATGGACCGCGGAATTAAAAAAAAAAATAAAACACTTGAGTTTATTTTTTTACTTGACAACCCTAAATATAAGAATAGTGCATTTCAGCGGCCCCAGACTGTCGGTTATCGCGCTTTAACACTCCCGCGATGCGCAAAGAGAAGTTAATGGGAAATTTATAATTTTCTATTTCATATTCATGTTTAGTATTAAATGAGGTTGAGAGTCAAATGTATTTCGATGAGACGTAATTGTTTTATAAACTTTCAATGCTTTCTAACTGTTCAGACAACTTTTTTTAACTCTGTACTCAAAGGGTAAAACATGAATCCTATTACGAAGACCCCGTTGTGCTTCCGTCCGTTTGTCACCAGGCTTTATCTCATGAACCGTTATAGTTAGATTATTGCCTCTAAAATAAATACTAAATACTACATAATATTTTATTAAATGTTTAAGGGGATGAAACGTATTTTTATCGTTTTCATACGGAACCCTTTGTACGCGAGTCCGACTCGCACGTGGCCGGTTTTTAGTTTCAAATAACAGAAAAGCGACATAAATGGACCTACAGTAGAAAATCAGTAATAATTCTGTAATCCTAAGCTAAATTCCAACAGCCAGGACCGTTGTTACATACCTTCATCTTCAAAAAAACAAACAGCAAAAGTAATTAAAAAAAATTAATTAAATAATATCGTTGATGACTATCTACACCTTCTTAATCTTCAGTTAATTTAAGAAAGGCCAAATAATAATCCCCTGTTATTCCACAACAATGTTTTAACAAGCCACAGAGTTATAAACGTTTAGATAATATCTCGAGTCCAAAGTCTCGAGTTTAAACTCTCGTTAAATTTAACCTATAATTAAACGAGGACTGGTGGGATTCGATAGTAAGTCGTTTAAATTTCTTCTTTTGTCTTTGCCAATCTAATTTTGGTTCAGTTCAATTTCATTTCGTTGATCGTGTTTGTTTATGAATATTGAATTTATTGAAAGGGGTTGCAGGAAGTACGTATTTTATTTATTACATCTACATTTTGCTAGTAACGTTGTAGTCCATTGAAATGTTAAATTTTTTGGGGCTAAGTGTGCAAAAGTCAGAGGACGCTATTTTATTTTTTAGATATCAAGGGTGGGAAGTAGAGGTGTAAAGCTAAATCCAAGTTTGTGGGGTTTTTCCGCCATCTTGAAAAAGGGTTTCAAATCGTTATCGCGCTCTATCGGGCAAACTATTCATCGCACAAAAAATTTACGACAACAACCTTGTCTACAACAACAACGTTGAAAGAATAAAGTGTTACAACTGCAAATTAAATTATGTTGGGACCCCAAACTTGGGTTTAGCTTTACACCCCCCTCCCCCCTCTATATCTAAAAGATAAAATAGCGTCCTCTGACTTTTGCACACCCAAATGTAACATTTCAATGGACTATTGTTGGCCTATTGAAATAATTTTACAATATAAAATCACAAAAACTATAGACTCGAACCAGTGACCGTTCCCTTTCCAGGAGGAACGTTCTACTAACTGACTAAGACACCACTAGCCCAAGACATCTAATTTTGATAATAGTTAGTTCCTCAACTACCGGTAGATGGCGCTCTGGCAACGCCGTAAGTCGCGATATTAACACAATGTGATCATAAAATTAGATATCTTGGTCAGTTGGTAGAACGTTCCTCCTGGAAAGGGTTCATTAGCTGGTTGGAGTCCAGCCCAAGACTATTGTGATTCATATTGTAAAATTATATAAGAAAAAGTTAGCATACTTCACTGCTTATAAAATATATTAAGCTTATTGACAATTTAAAAAAAGTTGCAACAGGCAATGCTTGTATATTTCTAGACTCCGTCAATTAGCGAGTGTACCGTGTGTAGGTGAAGATTAGTTAGGCCCAGGGGATAAGGCTCCATAGTACCCCCATATGGATTATTAATTTAAAGAAAGCTAAAAGTAAGATGTAACTGAAAAAAAATTAGAAACTTAGACTTGACCACTAGAGGCATAACATTAATTATTATAAATATTATGGAACAATCCCTGTGATTATTTAAATAGTTGATAATATATGACAAGGGAGCCAAGCCAACCTTCAACTTAAAGTAGAAATTTCCCACACAGTGAACGAACCCATTGCTAAAGATGTGTTCTTAGGGTCAACACATACATAGCGGTTTGGTTTTGTTGAGTTGAAAAAGTTTTGTAACGAACGGATCAGTTACGTTGAGTACTTACTAATAATTTTACAACCGTGGTAACATAATGTAAAATACAAAAGCCAATTAAATTGAAACTTTACTTTACTTTACTTTACAATCGAAAGATAACATCAAAAAAGTGACACACAGATTTAAAGACAACTAGGAATAACGCTAGGATGCGGATGATAACTAGGATTTTTGATTTTGTAATGCTTTAAAATTGATTCTCAGAACTAGTTTGCAGAACTAGTTGTAAATAAAGTTTTTTTCTTTCGATATACATTTATTTACAATAAGAATTACAATATACATAAATTATAAAAATATCATTTAAAAAATCCTTCACGTCATTGCCGACGGGGAAAGTTCCCAGAATTCTGGCTGTGTTGCCACGTTGGATGGCGATACTTATTCTTTGGGCTAGAAAATAGCCAGCCTTCTGGTCATGAGAAGCATCGATTAAACGTTTAGCAATATTTTAGTTACATTAAGATGTACATACAATATACAGTTTTGTAGGTCTTACTAGCTGCTTACTAATATTACTTGGGATCATAATTTGGGGTAAACCTTTTGTCTA
Source organism: Nudaria mundana (assembly GCA_963556515.1). Classification (NCBI taxonomy): domain Eukaryota; kingdom Metazoa; phylum Arthropoda; class Insecta; order Lepidoptera; family Erebidae; genus Nudaria; species Nudaria mundana. The sequence goes on from OY748311.1 coordinate 10,594,532, forward strand.
TTGCCGATTTTGTAATCTGAACCAAAATTTCAACAGCAAGGACCGAATGTTACACACCTTTATTCTCAGCAGACCGAATATTCTGTGTTAACCTTTATATTATTATGAAGATTGAAATTCTACAGTTCGATCACTCAGGTAAAAGAATTAAGCAGTAATTATAATGTAGTGTGAATACGTAGTCCCGCCTACTGTGCGAAAGAGCTGTATATAATAAAACCTGCACAAAGAGAGAGACAGCACATTTTCTCGTTCGTTTTTCAAATTATGAGGGTTCCTTTGTCGTTACGTTTTTTTTGTTTTTTTTTGTAGATCGCTGATATGGGACGATGGATTTTGAGCGTAATTATTTTCTGATGTTGCTATTCAATGATTTGATATTGAATTATTATTATTTTAATACAATTAGGTAAGGTAAGGGTGCATAGGGGACTCAACAAGATCTTAGAAGCTCAAGTCAACCTGACTTGCTTGTCATCATACTATCCAAGTACCTATGTGCACCGCCGGGTGCCACTGGCAATGGACGTAGGAACGGCCGTGGCCTTGGGCCGCGAAAGTAAAAAAAAGGACCTATATTCATCTTTAATAAGTACCTAGTATTATTATGAAACCCATAAGGTATGTAAAAACTTTTCCAAACTCCAATAGTACTTTTAACGACTGGCGGGATTGTCAATGTAACTTGTGTGATTGCCGCCAACGCTTACAATTTCCAGTTCCGCGTCACGATTTTTTAGACAGGGTTTTAGTAGGTATTTTTTTATTTTTTGTTTAAATATTTAAATGGCTTACACTCAGAATGGCAGAAGACAGTACTGTTCGATTTGTTCACGAACGCCTCCAGTGAACTAAGATTAATGGTTTCTCAGAACTCTAAATATACATCGTTGAACGGCAAACAGTCTGGTTATGCTTAATTGTAGTCTTATTAGCCATTTTCTGCTTAGACACTGTTTTGTACAGTCGTAACTAGAACTGTACGATATTTTTCTATTATTAACACTCTTAGACTGTGATACATGGTAGTTTATTATATTGTTAAATTCACGTCACCAATAGCGGGTTAAGAGCTAAGAGGGCCAAAGCAATCTTATTTATCTGCAAATGGTACACCAGCTGATCAACGAACAAAGTTTAGGTTTATGCAAACAGGCTCGCCTCCTCCTACGTTGAAAACTTACCACTAAAAAGAGAGCGTATAAAGCAGTGGCGGATTTACAAATTTTCAAGGTATAGGCTGTAAAGTTTTTGCTGCCCTTGCCTCCACCATTGTCATGTCGTAGATTATTTTTACAATTCAACAATTTCGATAAAATTGCACTTAAATTAATTTTTATTATATATATTAGGTACATTTTTCGGCTAATCGAAGCTCAATCATGTACGATCATAAAACATGCAGTTCGCAGCCTCCAACCAATAGTAGGACTGGCATGTGTGGTTTGATAGTGGGAAGAGAGAAATACATTTTCTATAATTTCCCTCTTTCCGCTCATTCAAAGTGCGGGCTATATTGCTATACGAATATTGCTAAACGGATTCACGGAACTTAGGTACCATGACAAATGACAAGTGAGAGGAGAAGGTCATCGGCAAAATTTGTTGCAGATGTAAAACATCCGAAAACAGAAAACCGTCATGCAGAAATCTTTTTGATTTCTATGAGGTAACAAAAAAAAAATCGGTCCCCAAATTTGCCGCCCTAGGCTCAAGCCTACTCAGCCTGCTGGTAAATCCGCCACTGCGTATAAGTCTTTGCCTACTCTTTAAGGATTCAGGAATAAGTACCTAATTAGTAAAAATTATTAATTCCCGTTCGAAAAGAACGTAAAATACATAAAGAAACGTGAAAAAAAATGATAAATATCCGAATGCCACATACATTAAAAACAAAGGTTTCTTTAAAATTAACGTTTAGTCTAGTTTATCATTATCACCTCTTACCCAGTCTTTCAAAACGACAACAATATATCATATATTGTTGTCGAAGGCGCTATTTTGAATCCAGAGCAAAGCGAAGGAATCTAGAGTAGAAAGGTATTAAAGATACGTCGCCTGAGAAAAAATAATTTTATTCTCGAGGCGTCAATATTACTTCTCATCGTTTATATGAAAAAAATAAATGTACTAGCGATGAAAAAAGTCGGTGCTATTTGTTTTTTTTTCGGTTAGATTGCTATGAAAGATTCATGTTCTAAATTCAAATCCCATTATTGCCCGCTTAAATGTCTCTGAACAAAAAACAGCTACTTCAGGCGCGCACCTATGTAAATTTAATATATTATATAATATAAATAATATAAAAATTATATTATATAATATAAATTTAATATTTTAACAATAAGTATTCCTACCCTTTTAAATTTCCCACTTAACATTCTATGAATATTCTGTGTAATATCATTATTTCATTTCTCATTTTCAGGTACGTATCGGTTGCAAAACCATATATAAATGTGCTACGTGATTCACGCGCCGTGGTAAGGGCTCCATTCAATGCTGAAAACACCTGGTGTACCTACGATGCAATGATTGGTGGTCAAGTCTAACTAGAATGCTCACCAATGGGCGTTTTCACATTGCATGATAACGATACACGATATCGTAGTAGTAATAAAATTATCGTGACGATATCGTGCAATGTGAAAGCGCCCAATGTTGGTCCAGTTTACACTGTTTCCAAAATACAGGATTTTACCAAGTTTAAGGCGGTATATTGTAACATGTTATGTTTTTTGTTAAATAATTAGAGCGCAGCGAGCGAAGCTCTCATGGTGCAAGAAAGTTCAATCCTTTCTTATGCGAGATCTCTGTCAATACTTTACCGATTTCAACAATTTATATATCAAATTAAACTAGATTTAACTGACATCATTCTAACGGAGCCCGAAAATTTCAATTTCGGCCCTAAAATATTAAAAAAAAAAAAAAAATTACACAACGGTATGTGATGCTTGCTGCGCTCTAATATGCTGCCGCGAAGCAGGGTGGCGACCTAGTTAAAAATATTTTTATTTTATAAGTCTTAAGGTATTTCGTCAACGTAATGGTGCATACATATTTATTTTCTCTAATAAGATATACTTGTACATATGGCCTGCCTATTCCATAGAGTGGATATTTTCCCAGTGACTTTACGTAAGTTTTCCGATAGTTTGCAATGTAGATTATTTGACTGTGGGAATCGATTTTAAACATTCTTCTTTTTTTAATTGAAGAATCCCATTTTAATTTGGACCCATTTCGATGACTGTTTGGTCCCACTCTGACGATTCAAAGTAATTTTTTTTGTTCGATTCCTGATGGACTATGCTATAGCTAATGGCAATAGACTATACAATACTGGCAAGATGTGGATGTGTAATGCACCTCTGCCTACCCTATCGAGGATATAGCCGTGATTATATGTATAGCATCACAATGTTGCTTTCTATGACTCTTAATTACTTTCAGTACAGTTAAGTAATTTAGCCTCATCGAGCTCAGGCAGTCAAGTTAATAGATTACGAAGAGAAAATCATAAATGGTCATTACTTGTAGTAATTACTTATTTACAAGTCACGAGTTGAATCATTAATAGGAGTTGAGGAGTAACAGCTATTATAGATCATCATACTGGATATCTTCTGGCTTTCATCATTAACCGTTCAATGAAAAATCATATTGCAACTTGTTAATTAACATCCACCGAGCCTTGTCCCAAGGCAGTTGAGATCTCCATTTTAGTCTAACTGCTATGCGACTGAACTTCGATATTTTCCGTGAAGCAACTGCCATCTGACCTCCACAACCTATGGGCGATATCGAAGTTCTGTAGTTAGAACGGTCGGTGTTTGGTTTTAGGACTCCGACTACCCCTAACTACTGCCAAAGATATTTGTATGACAACCGGGACCGTGCGACGGTTTAACGTGCTCTCCGATCACGGAGAGGTCTCATTGTCTTAAGAAATGGTCACCCATTCTAAGACTAATGCTCTATTTTACTAATTACTAATTTACTAAGAGGTAATGCTCATTTTGGGTAAAATTTTGGGGGTTATCGTGATCTTAGTGGTCCAAGTCGAGGCTCTGGCAGTTAAAGTGCCCGAAAATTTGGGTATAATTGTCACAGCTATTTCAGATCATAGACAAACAAATTACTTGAAAAATATTCTTATTTTCGGATTACACAAAAAGATATCATAGTCTTTATAAGTGTTATTCGGAGGTCGTACTCGGAGTGTCCGCGGCTATGAATGTTTTGGCGGAAGGCTTAGATCAAAAATACCTAGATTACCGATCAGTGCTTTAAAAACAGCACCACTTCACCTCGGTCACTGCACACCTGCGCGCTTCAGCCGCTTCCGTACTAAGTTCCTATTCCGCTTGCTGACTCTCGCTCGAGGGATGCGACAACGGCACTGTACATTGATGCTTTTGTATTAATTATTACGAATTATTTCTATGTCAACCATCAATGTACAATCTTGTTTATTTTGTAGATGGTATTTTTTTAATTTTTTATTTTTTATATTTTATATTTGGTTCGCCAAATTGACGCCGCCCGCCTGGTGGTAAGTCGTGACGACGTCTAGCGATTGTGGGCCACTCTCACAGCACACATTACTATTGAGAGTGGCCCTCAACTTGACGATCTACTGATGTGCCTCTTCACGCTCCGCTTAAAGAACCCAGGATTATATGTGGGAGGAAACACGTGCACAGGCAGGGCGTTCCAGGCCACTATCGTTCGGCAGAGAAACGAACGTTTAAAACGTTCGGTTCTCGCGAACATGCTATCCACTGTGTGGGGGTGGCATCTCTGCCCGGCACGAGTCGTTCGGGATCGGAAGGAAGAGGGTGGGATCAGATTGAATTGAAGAGCTCTTCAGAACACTCGCCGTGGTAAATACGGTAGAATGCGGCCAAGGAAGCTATTGTTCGGCGCTGAACTAGCGGCTCAAGGCTTCCCGTTACCTCCGGACAATCTATAATACGGATAGCCCGTCGCTGCATAGCGTCGAGAGCGTCCAGCAGATACTTCGTGGAGCCGTCCCAGAGGTGAGAGCAGTATTCGACGCAGGGTCTAATCTGCGTCTTGTACAGCAGACACCTCCGGTCCGGTGTAAAGAATCTCTTTACCTTATTCAGTATTCCTAGTTCCCGCGAAGCTAGCCCTATACATCTTTCGATGTAGTTTTTATTATTGAGCTCTCGACGAACGTCTATGCCAAGGATATCAAGGTTGTCCTTCATTGGTAATAATGCATTCTGAAGAGAGGGTAGGGGAAGGAAAGGGGATTTCTTCGCAGTAAATGCACACGCCTGTGTTTTGCGGGCATTGAACTCGACCAGGTTCTCGGTACCCCATTGAGAGATACTGTCGAGGTTACGGTCGAGATCAGCCACGAGTCGTCGTCTCTCCTCCTCAATCTCAGATCGCCCCGCCGTCGGACGAACCGAGTAACTCCCGTGCAGTGTGCTGTCATCTGCATAGCAATGAATGTTCCCGAGGGATAGCATATCATTGATATGCAGAAGAAAGAGAGTTGGTGATAGTACGGACCCCTGCGGTACCCCGGCATTCACTTGCAAGAAGGCTTCTCGAGCCTGGCCATCGCAGAGGACCCGCACTCGGCGCTCGTTTAAAAAGCTGGCAATCCAGCTGCACAGTTGAGGAGGTAGACCATATGCCGGAAGCTTGGAAAGGAGCGAAGCATGCCAGACCCTATCGAAGGCTTTGGCGATGTCCAGGCTAATAGCCAAGGACTCGCCGTGCCTTTCCATAGCCCCACCCCAGACATGCGTTACGAATGCCAGAAGATCACCCGTTGATCGCTTTGGCCTGAAGCCGTATTGTCGATCATTGATTAGCGAGTGATCCTCTAGGAATTGCATGAGCTGCTTATTTATAAGGAGCTCAAGCACCTTGCAAATGACTGAGGTGACAGCTATGGGTCGATAGTTGCCTGGATCGGACCGATCCCCTTTCTTGGGGATCGGTTGTACGTTCGCCTCCTTCCAGACCTCCGGCACGAGCCCTGAAGAGTATGACAGGCGGTACAGACGCGTTAATACTGGAGACAACTCAGCTGCACATTTTCGTAGCACCACCGCCGGAATGCCGTCAGGGCCACTGGATTTCCGCGTGTCGAGTGACCGCAGCACTACCCGTACATCACATTGCCTGATAACAATATCAGGCATTGTGTGGCCACAGTTGGCGATGGCGGGGGGCTGCAGGCCACGGTCGTCGACCCGGGAATTAGCCGCAAAGAGGTCTGCGAGCATATCCGCTTTCTCTTGGGCTTTGTGAGCCAGTGTTCCATCTGCAACGCAGCGGTGGCAGCGAGGGCTGACAAAAGTTAGATTGCACGGCTTTGGCCAGTTGCCAGAATCCACGGCTGCCCGTGGGATGGCAAGTGAGCTCCTGACCAAGCCGCGCGACGCGCTGGGCATCCGCTCTCTTAAAGGCCCTCTTACTCGACTTTGTGGCCCGGTTGTACGCTGCTTTGAGGTGGCCCACGTTTGGGTCGCGCACAGCCCGGGCCCTGATCCAGGCGCGATATGCCGACTGTTTTTGTCAAACAGCTTTGGCACAATCTCGCCCGAACCAGGGACGGGCTCTGCGGATACTGGCGACATCAGTGAAAGGGATGTAATAATCCATCCCTAAACTGATCTCGCCAGCAATAGCAGAAGCACTATCCGAAGGAGCCTTTCCTACAAAGCAGCGCTGGCTCCAGGGGACGGACGCATAATAATCGCGTAGACCGTCCCAATCCGCTGGTATTTGTAATAATTACCTATATAGTATTCGAGTGCCAAGATTCCGCGTTGTATTTGTAGATAATGCATCCAATATCTATAGTATTATTGATCTAAGGCGGAAGGTTAAAAAATCTGGCCAAGTTTGACTCGCGAACGAAGGGTGCAGTAAATATTTATTCTGTTTGTAGTGAGTATTTGTTGTTCAGCAACTGTGTTACTATCACGGTTTATGAGATACTACCTGGTGACGGACGGACGAACAGCGGAGCCTTAGTAATAGGGTCCCGTTTTATCTTTTGGGTACGGAACCCTAGAATAGAGTACTCAGTACCAGGAATTGACTAGCACCCTATGACGAGGGACCTACTACCAAATATCCTTACTCCATCGGGATAAAGAAAATTCAATGACTTATAACTTCCATAGAAAATAAAATCTTTTGTTCTGCATTGATTTGAGTTAAGTTTAACTGCCATTTGAAATACATGCATATTATTCGCCGACAGCACAACAACAGTGTATCGTTAGAGCTATTTAAAATACACACTTATGTTAGAGGTAGCGGGTGGGTCGTGACGATGCATACGTCAACGTGTTGTGTAAAATATAAGCGATAGCGTTTCTAATTGATAATTAAATATCATACATAATATACAAATAAAATAAATATTTTTGGACAATCTTACGCAACGTCATCTAGCCCAAATTAAGCTAATATAAGCTTGTGCTATGGAATCTAGACGACTGATAAACATCACACCGAGCCTTTTCCCAACTCAGTTGGGGTCAGCTTTCCAGTCTAACTAAGATGTGGCTGAACTTCGATATTTTCCGTGAAGTGACTGCCATCTGACCCCCACAACCCATGGGTGATATCGAAGTTCTATAGTTAGACCAGTCGGATTTTTGATTAAGGGCTCCAACTACTCCTAACACCTGCCATAGATGTTCGTATGACAACCGGGACCGACGGTTTAACGTGCTTTCCGAGGCACGGAAGGGTTTCAGTGTCTTAAGAAATGGTCACCCATCCTAAGACCGGCCTGATTAGATGTTGCTTAACCTTTGCAATGTGTTAACATTGTCGGTTACCACTAGACCACGAGCCCCTCCATATAGTAGGCAATATTATTTGAAAAAGTTAACAACATGTACACATATTATGTGTGCTAGTGCTATAATATCCTACATAATCCTTCCTATCCGTCCTACCTACGAGAGCGTTTCTCCTACTTGAACGCACCTGATGCTCCGTTTAGGTCTCATCTCCAATACCGCCTCACCTGTCCCTCTCACCGATTTCTACTCCTACTCCTTTACTGTTCATGCGGTCATTCTGTTGAACTCTCTGCCGCCGAACATACAATCCTGTAACACTATCTTCACCTTTAAGAGAAAAGTGAAAGATTTCTATCTCTCCTCTCTGCCTTGAATTATCTATATTATGTATATGTATTTATAATATTTAGGTTATGTATATCTTTATATTTATGCGTATGTATTCTGTATAATTTGTACTTATATATTTGTATGTATTTATTTATTTTATAATTATGTTTATTTTATGTAAGTATAATATGTATGTATATGTGTATTGTATGTATCTATGTATTTCAACCGATCTACGCACACACTATTTATCCTAACTTAACTTTATCCTACCTAGCATTTCCATCCCCTGGCCCACTGGAAGAGATTTTATTTGAAATAAGTGGTGCCCTTGTAATAATGATATTTCTGTATTGTATTCTTCTCGCTCTTATAGCGTTATGTGTGTACATAAATTAATAAATAAATAAATAAAATAAAACATTCTATAAGCTTAAAAAATACACAGTCACCTAAAACTTTTTATTGTATTGACAAAGTTCTTATGACTAATTTGCCATGCGTGAACCTGTAATATTAACCACAGCCCAGCGGTACGGATATTTGTGTTGTCATCTATACGTATATGCGCTTCTGCTTCGCTATAAAACTCCCGCTCTCGCTACCTCTTGTAATTTAGACCATACGCCTAGGGTGGCCCGTGAAATTGTGTATTACCATCATCGTTCTACGACCTCGTCGGCTATATTAAAGGGACTACGACCTCACTTTATGGTCCAGGTTAATATTACCACTATGTACCATCAACTAGAGTAGTTTTGACTGCTTCGGTGGCGTGGTCAGTAGTGCATCGGTTTTCGACTCCGGGATTTCGGATTCTGAGTGCTGAGTTTACGAAGCTCTTTCTTAGGCGACTCGTGTATTTCGTTCGTGATCGAACTCCTCCTAAACTACTGGACCATTCTTTTTAAAATTTGGCACGGTCATAGTGACCATCACCGTGAGTGCATACTTATATCTGAATTCATAAAGATCGGTCCAGTCGTTTAGGAGTTCGGCCCGGATCGACAAACTCAGCTCAATTATTGCAACAGCAGAATGTATTGCATACCTAGTTATTTATTTATTAAAAAAAAAAGAAAGAAAAATTGTTATAAATATCAATTGAATTGCATACCTAGGTATATAACTCGGTAATAATATGTACACCTTGTCTCCTGACGTTGGATGCTTCTTTTTTAGTAAAACCCTACCTAAAACTATATTATGTAAAACCTAATATATCAAAATGACGGCAACAGTTAGAGTTTTGTTTCCGTTATTAATAATTTTGTTCACTTTCGACGAACATAAAAACCTTTTTTTTTAAGTCCGCGCAAGCGTTTCCGCTCTTACGTCCATTGCCGGGCGTCTCTGGAATGCACCAGTGGCGTTCAGTGGACTTTAGCCACCTGTGTGACCTCTTCGGGGGACATAAATACCATTAAGTTAACAATTTATGAACTGAGGTGTACCGGTCAAGACTAGCGATCGAATAAACCTTAACAATGATGATGTATCTTCACTGAGACCCCTCCGTGCCTCGGAGAGCACGTTAAGCCGTCGATCCCGGTTGTCATACGAACATCTATGGCATTCGTTAAGGAGTAGTTGGAACTCTTATTCAAAAACCTGACTACTCTAACTACAGAACTTCGATATCACCCATGGGATGTGGAGGTCAGATGGCAGTCGCTTCACGGAAAATTTCGAAGTTCAGCCGAATCGCAGTTAGACTGGAAAGCCGACACCGACTGTGTTGGGAAAAGGCTCGGTGGATGATGAATGATGATGTATCTAATAGCATCTATTGCAACAGTGTGTAGCTTATACTGTATCCATCCTCTCGTTTTACACAATGAGGTGTTCGTAATTGACACTGCAATGAGCAATAACCGTTAAGGCGTCATTACATGGGTTCGCCTACCTTGTATCCGTACAGCATACGATTTTCTATTATGTTAATACCTGTATACATGAACGCCTATGTTTCCAATAGGGTAGGAAGAGGTGCATTACAGACCCATAATTTGCTAATATTGTTTAAAATAAAATAAAATAAAATAAAATAAAATAACGTTTATTATCTTTGAAATTTTCAGAAAATTATTTAGATTCGTCAGAAGTTGGTGTGACTCTACCGAGGGTTCCAAAATGCAACGAGACTGAGAAGAGCCCTCAAGAAACTCAGCTCGGCTTTTTTCAAAATATTTCATCTTAAATCTAATACAGAGTTATTTAGAAAGGAGCAATTCGTTACGTTGTTACAACCAGGCCGCCTTGTCATCTAAGAAATCATTAATACTATAATAAGCTTTATGGCACAATTTACTTTTTATTAGTTTTTTAAATTTATTGACAGATAAATTTGCTATTTCGGTTGGCAATGTATTGTACATTCGAATAAAGTTCCCCGCAAAAGAATTACTCACTTTATGAAGCCTAAATTTAGGAACAGCCAGTTTATCCTTATTTCTTAAGTTTAGATTATGATTATCACTATTTTTCACAAATTTACTTTTGTTCTTGTGGGTATACAATAAAATTTCATAAATATACTGTGAATACACTGTAAGGATGTTAATATGCTTAAACTTATCTCTTAATGACTCCCGAGACCCCATTCCATAGATAGTCCGGATAGCCCTCTTCTGCAACACAAAGATGCATTCAATATCGGCAGCGTTACCCCACAGTAGTATGCCATATGTCATGATACTGTGGAAGTAGCTGAAGTAGACAAGACGCGCCGTTTTAATGTCTGTAAGTTGTAGGATCTTTTTGACAGCATAGGCTGCTGAACTAAGCCTGGCCGAAATTTTCCCGATATGAGGCCCCCATTGCAATTTGGAGTCTAACGTTATGCCCAGAAAGACAGTGTCATCGACCAATTCTATTATATCATCCCTAACCTTAACACTGGTTTTAACAAGTCTTTAACATTAGGTAAGGTGAATCTTACACATTTAGTTTTATTTTCATTTAATAATAAATTATTAGCACAAAACCAGTGGACTATCCTAGAGAGGGCAATGTTTACATCGTCAAGTTCGCGCTGTCCACGTTTAACTTTAAATATTAAAGAAGTGTCATCAGCAAACAAAACTACCTCGTGGTCGTCTCTTATGAGGTGAGGGAGATCATTAATATATACTAGAAAAAGAAAAGGTCCCAAAATTGAACCCTGCGGTACCCCCATTGCTACAGGAGAACCAGGTGACTGTTTACCATTGATCACTACTTTCTGGACCCTATCACTTAAGTAAGAATTGACGAAATTCAAGGCCGTCCCCCGGATTCCGTAATGATCAAGTTTCTTAATTAAAGTCTGGTGCTGAACGCAATCGAAGGCCTTAGATAAGTCACAGAATACACCATAAGCATCATATGACTCATCCCAGGCCCTGTATATACACTCTAATAATTTAATACCGGCATCAGTGGTGGACCGACCACGAGTGAAACCGAATTGTTTTGTATGTAATAGTTTATTAACGTTAAAGTGATTTTGCATTTGATTAAGCATAATTTTTTCAAAAATTTTACTAAATGTAGGTAGTACAGAAATGGGACGGAAATTGGACGGATCTGAAGTACTACCCGATTTAAACAGGGGAATTAATTTACTAGATTTCATTAAATCAGGGAACACACCACTATCAACACAATTATTAAATATTATTACTAGTTCAGGAGCAACCATTTCAATAAAAGAATTTACTAAATACACAGAGATGCCCCAGAGGTCAGCTGTTTTCTTGATATTTAAAGATTTAAAAGTTTTTAAGATAGTGTTTATGTTAACTTTACTGAATTTAAATATAACGTTACAACAAGGAACGTTTGCTTTTAACAAAGATTCTGCAATGGGGGTTGAAGAGCCTGAAGAGGTTTTTGTCAAATCTACAGGAATTCGGGAGAAAAAATTTTCAAATTCGTTATGTTTAGTGTAGTGTAGTGTAGTGTTTTGTGGGTCCCACATAGCCCGAAACGCACAGGACTTTAATTGACTGTGGCAAAGCACGTATGATTTTGTCGCCTATCATCGCAAGGCAACTGGTTAAAAAAAATTATAATTACAATATTGCTGCTACTATTTTTAAAATTTATTTAGCCATTTTGAACATAACCCATTATACTTATATGCGCCCGGTGATGGCTATAGACTTGCCCCTATTACGCGGGATTAAAATACTGGCAAACTGTGGGTGTGTAATGCATCTCTGCCTACCCCTTCGGGGATATAGGCATGATATGTGTGTGTGTGTGTGTGTGTGTGTGGTCCCACGTAATAGGAGATTGCAATCATTAGGCACCAAATAAATAAATTATCAATCATACCCGAAATCTCAAAATGTGATAAATAATGTTCGATTAGGTTTAAGATAAGTACCAATTTCCTTACTCTTGCCCTATTTATCCTGACTTAAAATTGTATTTATGCTTCCCGATTATTTGGAGCAAATGAAACGACTTACGCAATAAATGCATCTAAAACGTCTGTCTTTTCTGCGAGTCTAGACAAGAATTTGTATCTGAACTGAGCTAAAATTGTGGTCGCCATAATTATGGTCGAACAGTAGACCTCGCGAACATTTAAATATTTTTTTGCGATTCTATTTTCCCCTCAATCCAAAAAAACTCACGGTGAAAAAATTGTATTAAATCAAGGAACACTTGTGCCAAGTTTCGTGAAGATCGGATAAAAACTGTTGCTAGCCTGTAACACACATACATATAGACAGATTGACGAAAGCAAAATTGTCTAATCTTGAAATATAAACGCTTCGCTCGTTTCGTTATAACTTTATAAAGTTACTAGCTGATCGCCGCAGCTCCGCCCGCGTGATTTCCCGGTTCCCGTGGGAACACAATACAAAGGAGGGAATAAAAAAGAAGGGATAAAAAGTAGCCTATGTTACTCAGGGTGAATGTAGCTTTCCAATGGTGAAAGAATTTTGAAATCGGCACAGTAGTTTTTGAGTTTATTCATTACAAACAAAAATACAAATATTTCCTCTTTATAATAGTAGTATAGATAACTAAGTGACATACAAAAGTTGTAAACAAATCGTGAATAAACATTGTGACCACATTTCTGAACATGTTAAAAGGATGTCATTGTGAGTCTATTAACGCTTAACGTGTTTGAATTAGACCAAGCGGATGGTGTGGTGCTAAAAGTCTTTGAGGTGGTCCTGTTTGCAGTTTTTCGACCCTTTGGGTTTATTATTTTAGAAAATTTACTTTCCATGCTATGGAAGTAAAAACTCCGACATCGCAGAAAACAGAATCAATTTATTAAATCGCAGAAGATCGCAACTACTTACCCTAATACAGGTTAATAGAGGGATCTAATACCTACTAAACACTCCATGGATTCACCGTGTGGGCGGTCGGGTCTATAGTGTTATAAAGTGGGGAACACATCGCAGGCGACTTAGTTGTAGACCGACGATCTAGCAACTAGTCAGCGCTCACCTTCACCTGCGACATGTCCCTCCTCTACGTAGCTAAAATTAGTAAGATCATAACAGTGTTACTTTGGTATAAACATCATATTAATATTATGGAACCAGCCTTTTGTATGTTTGTTGCAAAAGGTTATTTTATTTAGAGATATTCGTAGCTTGATCTTTGTTCGAAGAGACGAATTGCGGATAAAGGTATGGTTTTATTGATAGCGTCTTCAGGCGATCAGAACTTCATAATATCACTATTGTTTTAAGTTTTAGTGCATCGTTCATCTTGAACTTTTTTAAATAAGTGCGGGTTGCCTTGCACCACGTAGACAGCATTACACTTTACGCTGAGAATACACATAATTTAATCTTTATGCACTTCCATATTTAGTTCTTATTTTCATTTTATTTTTGTGTTCTATGTGTATGTGTAGTGTTATACAGGGTGTTACGAAAGGGTTATATCAACCCGAAGCCAGCATCATCAGCTGGTCGATCATAACCCGTTTCAATATATGGCGACCGCCAAAGAAGAAAAAAAAAGTTCATCAAAAAATTTAAAAAGATATTTCAAATTAAAACAAACGTGTCCCAACGCTACGGCTTGACGTAGCTACAACTAGACAATGAGCGCGTGGTACGTATGTACAATGCCCTTGGCGGTTGTGCAGGCGTCGCGGCGGTGTGGGCGTCCTTAAAGGATTATTTTTGTATATGTAAATAAAATTTTGACCACCACATAGTTATGTTTCCCCAGATCCTCGTCCGTGGTTCAGGTGCACCACATGCAAGTGATAGTAAAATCTCTGTCCCCAATTTTAGAAAAATCTTACCTGTTTACAGGAAAGGTTAATTTATTGTGTCATCATTCACCGAGCCTTTTCCCAACTCAGTTGGGGTCGGCTTTCCAGTCTAACTGCGATTCGGCTGAACTTCGATATTTTCCGTGAAGCGACTGCCATCTGACCTTAAGGTTAATTTCTTGTGTAACAGTGCTAAATGCGGCTTCGACTCGACTGCGTACACAGTATTTTTAGGTATCAAAATCCACGGTACAACTCCCGGGCAAATTGCCTTCTGATGCTCCTACACATCTCGTAATACTCTTCGTTACTCAGAGCCATTACTACACAACACAATCACTATTACATACAACTTGACACAACTGACAAATTAACACATTAAATCATTATTTAGCTACCTCACTGGCCCAAAGCAAAGAATGCAACTAAACTGACCTGTGACCTTGCTACATGATTTTAAATAAAATTCTAGGAAACTTCGTGACTCGACTAAGCGCTTCGTGTTCGTGCGGGCGGCATCGCTTGGTGCAAAACAGAGACAAAATGTTCCTACCAGGAGTGAGACGGAAGGCTTTTCACAGGCACGCATTATTTGTACCTTTTTTATGTCGATGACCGAAGCAGCTGATTTTAGCTAGTGTTGTTTAAACAAGTGTGTATTTTATTCGATAATAATTATTTTTTCTTCTCTGGCGGTCGCGACATATCGAAACGGGTTCTGGTCGACAAGCTGATGGTGCTGGCTTCGGGTTGATATAACCCTTACGTAACACCCGGTATATATAATGTGAAGTAATAAACATTTCTTTCTGTATTTATTCTTTTTATATTCTGTCTATTTTCTATATTAATTCTAGATTATGAATTTTATTGTAATAAAAAACTGGACAGTGTTCAAGTAGATAGTAAGAAAAGCATTTTGATATTCAATTAATGACTATCAAAATGCTTTTGTTTTCCATAAATTTATATTATTAGGACATAGGGTTCAAAAAACATTAGATATTTTATCGAATAAACACCAATTATTAAAAAAAACTATATTTTTGAGAAATTTTCTCCGCTGTTTCTGTCCTCCGCTGTGAATGCAACCCCACCTCAACGTTTTCATTTCTTAAGAATCCGTCTCATCTTAACACTATCTTGATAATTTTCCGTGTTAATTAATTTGGTTATATTTTTAAAATGTATTCAAGGGATCTTACAATCGGGGCGTTGATATTTTTTATGTTAATGACCAAAATACAGAGGCGTCAAATATAAACACACGTTAATATAAAGGGCTCTTTTATTATTCTTTCCAAGTACTCGTATAATATTAGAGGATTTATGAATACTTGCTCTAATGAACCCCACACTCGAACCTCAGAAGTACAGGTTCGCGAAAAACTAAACTTACTTATAGCAGGCTTATGTCACTCGCCTAACAACCGCAAAAATACGTGACGTCAGCGATAACTTGAAGTTGTAAATCAGTAAGGGTGTTTTCTTGTTTGTGACACGGCATTGACCATAGAGTTGATATTGAGGCATTAACGTCATAATTATTGGTCAAATTATGCTGGTATATATTTTACTTTACTGACAACCCTAACGTTCGAATGATGTTCTCTGTAAACAAAAGAATGTGCTTTAATTAACGTCGGAGTGCAAGTTCTGTATGTATAAGTACTTTTCCCTATTCTGTGCCTATAGTGTCAGTAACCCTAATAATCGAGGAAAGGGTCCTAAGGGAACTATAAAAAACGACCAAGAGCGAGTTGGGCTCGAGCACAAAGGGTTCCGTACCAAAACGGTATGGAATATCGGAGTCCAAAATAATCACTCTTATTGTATAAAAAATAAACTAGGTATGTACAATGCATGTCGCTGTTGCAAAAAACTGCGCGAAGTTTGAATGTCGAAAATTCTATTCTGCACGTGAATACATTGTTTTCAATTTTCATTGTTTTTTTCGGTGATTATTCCTCGATGGTATGTCCGATTTTAAATTTTTGTGTTGTGTTCTAAACCACCCTCACGTCACACGTTATCACTGTGGTAAGTTTGAAGGAGATCGGTTCAGGCGTTTAGGAGGAGTATGCGGACAAACGAAATACATGAGTCGCCTGTTTTTTTTAGTGTTTGTTGTTATAGCGGGAATAGAAATACATCATTGGTGGAAATTTCATCTTTCTAACTATCACAGTTCACTAGATACAGCCTGTTGACAGACGAACGGACAACGGATAAGCGGAGTCTTAGTACTAGGGTTCTCGTTTGGGTACGGAACCCTAAAAAACTAATAAATCAATACCTTTTCAGGACTGCTCTTACCTGCAGAGTAACACCCGACGACCACGCAGCGGCCACATAGGTGGCCAAGGTCCGCCGGGCGCCACTGGGAATTCTTTCAGTGTCTACCGGAGGCACTCGGCAATGGTTTAAAAAAATAAAATAAAAAAGGACTCCTCTTGCATGCACTAATCGATTAAAATAGTGCAACAGTTATTCAAACACCAAAAATTTTTGGCAAATAAAAATTCAACGGATGCGATAAAATTATACCTGCTGGGTTTTTTCAGTCCTTTCGTAAATTAGCCTGTTAAAAGTGAAAAAAATGTCGGCGTTCGAAAGTTAAGGGAGCGTATTATTAACTGTTAATCGCGTACACAATGAAAGGGTCTCACATACAAGTTATGCCACCGCCACTTTGTCGGCGTATGCGGCCACCACGGTGTATACTTTGAACGGTGTTTTTTGTCTGAACGATCGAATCTGTTGACCACTGGGCAGGGTGTATACTACGCTCTAATATTCTTTATACTTTGTAACTTTTATAAACATTATTTACCATCGGAATTTGATATTTTAACGTACGGTCAAATAAATTGAGTGTATAAAGTTGTGATGCCACAATAAAAATATTATTTCTTTCTTCTTATTGCTTTATTTCTTTCTTTCTTCTTTCTACCTGTTATAGGAAGAAATTGTGAGAAAAATTCTTTCTAAGGTCAAGGTATTAATTCAAATTTATATTATTAACACCAATTGATCAATATGTAGCAATTAGTGGTTAAATCATAAATTGATTCTTGTCGCCTTGTTTTGCCGTAAATTGCTTGACCTCCCAATCGAGCATATTGCTTATAATTAAGCAATTAGCCCGTGAAATCGCAGCGTACGCTCTTTTAGAGCTCTCGAGAAGCTTCTCGAGATTAAAGCTTTCCAAAGTATCAAAACTATTTACATCGCTGTATAAGTGAAGCTGCGGTTGCAGTTAAAGTCGTTAAGTGCTTTTTTGCCGCCCTCATGTCAGCGGAAGATATTATAATATAGTATTGATGCTTTTGCCATACATCGATACTTATATACTGCTATTATAAAGAGGAAAGATTTGTATTTTTGTGTGTATGTTTGTAATGAATAAACTCAAAAACTACTGTACCGATTTCAAAAAATCTTTCACCATTGGAAAGCTACATTCACCCTGAGTAATAAAGGCTTTTTATTCCGGTAATGTGTTCCCACGAGAACCGGGAACGAGTAAACTAAATCATGCGGGCGGAGCAGCGGTGATCAGCTAGTGCATTATAATATCGCCTGTTCCCCGAAGTGGCGCACTTTGCCAATCATTTCGTTGTTCTCACGTTATAGGACAAGCCTATTGCCGTTACCGGGTACTGTAGGAACCAAATCCATAACCAATTTGTCATTCAAACCAAAATTCCATCAGCCAGGATAGATATAAACTACTAAATATAATCTCTGCAGTCCAAGCATATCTCTGCACTCCGAACACTTTTATGCGTTATAAATAATCTAAATAAACTGAACTGTAATATCTAAAACCATCGCAATTGAGTTCAATAAATCAATGTTATCAAACAACTGGAGTATTATCAAAGAGTTGAGTATTGAAACGGGTTCGAAACCAATTAGCTGGTATCGGAGCCACTCTAATTAGGCCAAGTTGAGTACTCTTAAGAACAAGAACAGTGAGTATGAACTTTGAATATTAAAGTTTCGATTCATTTTACTATACTATTAGACCCAGAACCTGTAGACATATATCAGAGAAGGTCCTTGAGGCAATTTAAAAGATCGTCAGATCGTTGTCCAATAATATCCTAACACAATAACGCAGACCTGCCTGGAGAGAAGTGGTTCTTTTACACCCCTATAATTTCAAGCGCGGATTTTTTTTTACTAAAGTAATATGGTAGTAGTAGAGTTTGTTTCAGAGAAAACTCAGTCGCTTCCCGCTGTCCGTCCCTATTAGTGTACGGTTCTACACTTGACAGATGTTAAGTGTAGAAGAAAGATCTAGAGTTGTAAACAATCACTGAACTAGTTTATTGCATTAGTACGTAGTTAATTACAGTAATTCACGACTGATCATTCTTTCCCGGTGGTAGTGATCGCACCACCGTTCGGAACGCACTAATATATTTTCGAGTAATAAGTAAATATATTACTATAAACTTTTTCCCTTGCATGTGGTCATACTGACCCGGCCCGCCCATTATTTATTTGACCAATGTACGTACTGTTTTTTAAAACAAAAGTCCTTTTTTTAGCATTCATTACGGGGTTCAAATCTTTGCGAAGTCCTTGTAAATTCCATGCGCACCAGATGTGACGCTGTTATAGACGCAGGCGGCCCTATTACAATGGAATACCCAATAACGCTTTTTGTCTTAAAAAACGTGTTCAAATTAGTGAATGGGAATATTATCAGGTCGTAAACTTTCTCTGAGTCAACTCAAAGGGTCAAATACTAGTGAGTGCACGTGCGACTATACATTTTTTTGTAATTTAGGATTTTTCGAGTATGTAAGTTGCTGAGCTTAGCTTTCAAGACCCACTCAATATATAATAAATTAACATCCCCATTTGATCTTTATTGTTGAACTGGTAGGTAACCCAAGGGCTGGTAGTTATCTCTCTCAGCGAATCGAAGGAAAAATGCTGCTAGTCTTTTGGGTACTTAATTCCACGGTAGCCTTACTGCAGCTTGAGCTCCAATACGAGCTTGAGCTCCACAGGGCCACCTCCGGCCCCATCATCGACTCCAGTAGGCGATTTTAATATAGATTACATATATTGATAAATAAATAAAAACAAATAAAAAAAAAAATCTTGTGTTATGTGATTGAGACAACTGATAACACCCAAACTCCGAAACAAACATTTGTGGATCTGGCACTACCGACCACGCCACCGAAGCAGTTAAAATTAGCATCTGGTACTCAGACCAAAAAAACGGGTCGTGGGTTTCTTGACCATCGGTTGATGAATCTCAGCCCACCGCAGGTAGCCGACGCACACTGCATACAATATACAACCGTAAGATGGTTATGCTCCAACTGTGCTGATAGTACAGTGAGACTGTACACTTAGATCTTTAAAACTACGCAACGGATTTTGATGCGGTTTTCACCAATGGATAGAGTGGTTCTCGAGGATTTTGCATATTGTGTTAAAAAAATAAGGAATGAATAAAATTTGTCATTGAAATATAAGTCAAATCGAACTGTGATTAATCTTTTTTTAATTTGATTTAGCTTTATTTTATAGTAAATTTTAGTTATGTAGATTTCTTATAATTGTAAAAGAATTAAAATAACTAACAGTTTAGGTACAGTTATTCGTACTTGTTGTTGTGTTTTTAACTTAATTATGTATAATACATACACATAATTGACTGCTTCGGTGGCGTGGTCGGTAGTGCATCCGCTTTCGACGCCGGAGTCTCGGGTTCGATTCCCGGTTGGGACAAACTTTGTGTGATGACACATACGTTAGTACCGAAGTCTGGGTGTTTCCTATGTATAATATGTATGTATTTACAAAGAAAAATGTATATAAGTATTTATATCAGTTTATCTCGTACTCATATCACAAGCTCTGCTTAGTTTGAGACTAGATGGCGTTGTGTGAATTGTCCTAACATATATTTTTTTAATTTTTTAATAATCTGACTATTGTATCTGTGATTAAAATATTAAAAATATATATATGACACATGTCATCAGTGTCGTGTTTTCTTTTTTACTTGACGGGTACAGTCATTTCAACTGAAAGTTTACCAAACGGGATGTCAATACATACGAGTATAATTACTGAAATGTTTTCGAAATGGGATTAAATCTATAAAGTAGCGAAATGTTTACCAAATGCAACTTTTTAGTAGGTATAGTTTGAGGTTTACCAAATGGGAAGTTTACCACATGGGACATGGCCCTTTTAATACATAATTTGTCAAGCGGGTAATATAATGAATAGACAAATCCCCATTTTCATAAGTTGTCGTATTATTATTAAAATGTTGATAAGTTAATTGTTAATCCCTTGCGGGCGACCAATCGGAAACAATTACAATGACAGGGGCTCTCAACATTTTCTTAACAACCCATTTAAGACTCCTTTATTCTGCTTTTAATGAAAGCCTATTAAAAAACAGACATATTTATCCGAGTTTATAATACAGGAAGATGTTTAGAGGAAGATTTTTACCCGACTGCGTATGTTTTTCAGGCGGATGTAGATATATCATTTTTTATTTTATTTTATTTATTTAATAAGTACATATTAATGCTTATAATTTAATACTATGTCCCACAAAACTGTTATTTTGGTCCCATTTCGGTAATTTAAAGTCGGTTTTCAACCAACTTCTAAAAAAGGAGGAGGTTCTCAATTCGGCTATACCTATGTTTTTTTTATGTTTGTGTTACTTACCTCATATCTCTGGACTGGGTGAACAGATTTTGAACTTTTTTTTAAATGAAAGTTCCCGAAGTGGTCCCATTGTGACAATTATTTGGTCCCATTTCGGTCATTTAAAGTCGGTTTTTATGTCAATATTTGACGTGTTTTTAATTGCGTTTGTTTTGTATATTAAGTACCTACTTACCTGTACCTTTTTTTTTTTTTTTGAATCCGCGTCCCGATTGGCGGCCGCACCTACGTCCATTGCCTAGCGCCTCCAGTAGAGACAGAGAATTTCCGGTGGCGCCCGGTGGACTTTGGCCACCTGCGTGGCTACTGCGTGGTGGTCGGGTGTTACCCCGCATCTTTGGGGTCGGGTTTTATCCCGCGTCGGTGAGTGAAGGCGTGCGTGGGGTGCAGCCCCACATCACGCAGCCCTTCTAGCCTGCTTCTGTAAGGACGGTGGGTTGCTAATCCATCGTCCTCAGGCCCCGATCATGGAGGTCGATGGTCCTGGGCGTAGTCACGTCTGCGGTGCTCTCGCCGCACACTTCGGAACTCAGCGGGGAGGGTACGCTCCCTCACCCTACCGGCCGCCTCCTTCACGAGCATTACCTGCTCGCAGAAGGAAACGGCCGCGTTCCACTGACTCTCGCTAGAGACCATGGCTCGTAGCATGGTCTCCAGCGAGAGTGTATCTACGCCCAGGCAATGTTGACACGCGGGTGTGACCTCACGGTGCATGGGAAACAGATACTCACCGAAGTTTCCGTGCCCGGTGATGATCTGTGTTGCACGATACGTGACGCCACCGTGCTGCCTCTGCAGCCACTTCTCCATGATCGGCCTCACCGCCGCGATGGTGGTCGTTCCCCACTTTGGTTGCTGAAGTCGATGCGACTTCAGCAACCAAAGGTGGTTCAAAGGTGGTAAAAGGTGCTTCCATGTCTCCATGAGATCCTGGCGGAGTTGGGACCGCTGAGCCTCGATTTGTCGAGACGCAGACCTGTGGTCCCGCTCCAGCGCCTCCTTGTGCCATTGGAACAATGACGCAAGGGCTCTCGCTTCCAAGTCCCATGGAGGGGTCGCGGCTAGGAGACATGCAGCCTCTAGGGAGATCGTGCGGTACCCTCTTATTGTTCTGGCGGCCAAGGTCCTCAACGATCTGTGTAAAACAGCAGCGTCTCGGTGCCCATACGGGAGCCCCGTACACGGCCATACTCCACACGATCCCCAGGTACAGCCTCCTGCAGGAAGCGTTGGATCCCTTTAAGTTGGGCATCAGTCGCGAAAGCGTGGCTGTCGCCCCCGTCACTTTGGGGACCAAACTTCGGAAGTGTGGTCCGAAGTTCCACCGGCTATCGAGTACGAGCCCCAGATACTTCATTGTGGGTTCGATGCCGATGCTAACGCTCCCTACTGTTGCCTCCTGGTGCGTTGCTTCGCGCGCTGTGACGAGGGCATCCTACCTATACCTACTAATATTATAAAAATAAGAGATTTGATTTTTTGTTTGCATTGAATAGGCCTCGTTACTACAATACAGTACCCTTTTTACATCTCTCTCTAGTTTTAACAGCTCCTAATAGATACCGGACTGTTTGAATTTCGTGCGACAGATATAATGCTCTACGAAGCCGAAATTAGCCGATTGTCTCTTTCCAAAGGTCGATGTGCAATATTTATCGCCGGGTACTGTACCCCTGAGTTCTAGGCTACTGTTATCCCGATAATATGTGTGTTCCCGTGGGAATTAGAATCGAGAAAACTAAAGCACGCGGGCGGAGCCGCGGGAATCAGCTAGTGTATAATCTCGATATCCCTTGTAATATAGACAAGTTAATATAGTATTAATAAAATAAATAAATATGTTAGGACAATTTCACACAACGCCATCTAGTCTCAACCTAAGCATAGTTTGTGATATGAGTACTAGATAAACTGATATAAATACTTATAAACTCGTACATATTTTTTGTAAGTACATACATATTGTTCATAGGAAACACCCAGACTTCGGTAAAAACGTATGTGTCATCACACAAAGTTTGTCCCGATCGGGAATCGAATCCGAGACTCCGGCGTCGAAAGCGGATGCCGTACTGACCACGCCACCGTGTCAGTCAATGTCTTTACAACAGTCATTTAAACGTCTTAACTTCCGCTGCGTGAACCGTGTGAATATCCCTTACCTCTAAATAACTTAAAGGTTAAAGTTGTAAGACAAATTGTGGCGTCGATGACTGGATTGAAAGTGAAACTATACTTGTTAATCCTTGACTTTCAACTTATCTGTGTATCGTAGCGTTTAAATGAAACCCTGGTTTAAATACACTAGTGGACACATAAATTGTTCAGGATTACTAGCAAATTTATATTTTATTTTTAAATTATGCAAAGTTTTTAGATTAACTTAAATTAATTATTAAGATCATTTGTAATTAAAAAATAAATAATAAAACAACCGACTGCACCAGATATTTAACTATAAGCAGGCGGGACTCAATTTGCATCTAGGTTTGAACTGATATTCGACTCCTACCTGCTTATAGTTAAATAACTGGTTAAGTGCAGTCGGGTTTTTTATTATTTAATTATTTATTTATATTTACTGTTTTTCAGTTGTAATTAAGTACCCTATGACACTCAGGAGATAAATACCTTTAATTTGAGACCTCATTCATCGAAATCCACCAAGCCAAAGCTTGTATAGGGGAATAAAGAAACATACATACATACGCAGTCGGGTAAAAAAAACTCATACGTTTGTTTTCTAACCTTAAATCTAAAAACTTAACATAATTTTCCAAAATATTAATTTGCAATTAATCCTGATCAATAGGGTAGGTGACGGTCAAATCAAATCATCCTTCTTCTTATTAAATGTCAAAACGATACACCTCATAGAAATTTGTAGGAAAATCTCAACAATGGCGTCAGTGAAGTCCGTAACTATTAGTGATTTAATTGATGATTACAAATAAATAAAATAAGGATAATAAGAATAAATACAATAAACGTACATATTTTGCGATTCTTTATGTAGTATCTTCTCAGTAGAACCAACTTACCGATTTAGTTAGTATTTTTATAATATTGTTTGACATGAAATTGTAAAATTTTGACATTCATATGTGCTCTTTGTGTGCCTAAACTAAATAAACGAAATTGATTCTTTGATTTTTGTATAAATTTAAATTATTTATTTTAGTTATAGGCAGTTGCCTATAACTAAAATAAATAATTTTTATATACACCAGTGGACTCGTAAATTGCATAATAGGGTAGTTACCCTATTATGCAATTTACGAGTCCACTGGTGTATATCTGAATATAAATGTTGCACAATTCTTGTTCAGGATTTAAACTGCGGTAATTTAAGGATGTTGTGTCTGCTCAGATTGCAGAGATTCTATTTAGAGGTATGTAAAATCTGTCCTGGCTGTGGGAATTTTGGTTTGAATTACAGAGATTTTGAATGTTGACCTTCTTGCTTCTGCTGAGTTTCTTGCCCTTCTTCTCGGGTGTGTGGTAATCGAATGGGCGGATTTCTTGACATTCAAACAGTGTTTATTAACTGTTCCTATTACTATATAGAAATGGGGAATGTCCCCCTTAGCTCTCGAGAACTGCTTATGCTCCAATGATGGTTGACCCCTCTATGGATAACCCTTGATCTGGAGGCAAGCCAAAAAAGCCAGGGGTCAAAAGTTATAGGCCAAAACCTATGGCTTGGTGCAGCGCGAAGAACCGCGCAAGACACCGTACTAGTTTTAATAAAAATGTTTTGATTTGATTTCATTTAAGAGTGGTTATAGATTTTCTATAGTTCCCCGTAACGGCAATAGGCTTGCTGACTATTACGTGGGACTAACTTACTGGTAAAGTGTGGATAATGCACCTCTGCCTAACCTTTTGGGGATATAAACGCATGATTGTCTGTCTATGTAACAATGGATGTCTTCTCCTAGTTGTATCATTCATCCCCATTGATGGGCAGAACTGTAAAAACGAAATAGATCATAAAACAACCCCTGCGTACCGTTCTTACCCTCAACATAGGCTTATGTTTCATGTCGTTGGTTTATTAGTTAGGGGATGATTTCATCACTATTTCAAAAGCTTACCATATTTATTGAGCCAGATGGTAAAGTTATGAGTTTAGTTTACATGTACTCTGTTTTATAATAGTCCGAGACGCCCAAGCCCTTCAATTGGCTGTGCCATAGTGGCTGGCACGTAACATTTTGTTACCTTTTATCAGCATTTCATCGCAAGGCAACGGGATTCAATTTTTTTTTCAAAATTACAATATACCTGCTACTTTATATTAAATTCATTCGGCCATTTTGGACATAACCCATTATAAATGTGTCCGGTGACGGCAATAGGCTTGCCCCCTATTACGTGGGACTAGAAATACTGGCAAGTTGTGGGTGTATAATGCACCTCTGCCTACCCCTTCGGGGATATAGGTGTGATATGTGTGTGTGTGTGTGTGTGTGTGTACTCTGTTTTAGTTTCTGACATAGAGACATAGAACCGCGTGTTTATCCTTAGAGGTCTAAACATAGGCCAGTCAATTCTACACTACATACTACAAACCCCTAGTCAGAATGGCTCGTCAGTCCAACGAAATCGCCAGGGATAATCCAGCCTTCGATGTCTTTGTACCTAAACTATTTTTATTTGCAAGAATTGTAAAACAGCTTTTAAATCCAAGTATTGTGGTTTGAAACGACATCATGTCCTATTTGGCAAAATTGTATACTTAATATGTTTATATCAACTCCTTAATGTTACTTCTTTTGTATACACATTCTTTTGGAAGGCAACCTGGACTGTGATCTTTCTGATTTGTATTTTCTGTATTTTTCGGTTGTAATCTGTTATGTGTAAATAAATAAATTTTGAACCCATTTTCGTCTGTCAGCATGCGAAAAGTCCCATAGATAATAGAGCCCCTTAGCACACTGTTTATCTGTTCGTCTCATAATATTTACAAACAAATATACGCAACGCACACTTATTCACCAAAGGCTTAGATAATTTTTTTTTTGATCTAAGACCAAAGGTCTTTTACCCCGAGGTAAAGGGAAGTTTAGTACCACTTAACCAACAATGATTCGTGGTATCAAATTATTTGTGTGATCCACAAATGTTTGTTTCGGAGTTTGGGTCTTCTATGTATAATATGTATGTATTTAGAAATATATAAGTATTAAAATCGTCGTCAGTCGTCTAGATCCGATAACTCAAGGTTATATATACCTATTAGCTTAATTTGGGCTAGATGACATTAATTGTGTGAGAATGTCCAAAAATATAAAAAAAAAATTAAAATGAGCGAGCTTATTATCGCTCACCGATAACTATAATATTTGTCTGAGACTCGTCCGTTGATTGCAGGAGACTTGCAGGAGAGTATGGCTTCGGCCTCTTCGAAATAATAGACTTTAGTATACTTAGTTAGAGTATTGAAACACCCGAGATTTAAAAGTGTTTAAATACTCGAAAAAAGAAAGACATTTCATTTGATCAACATTACGGTGTTGTACTCTTCAAGTCAAAAATTTCGAAGACAATTTTTATTCAACAAATCATCAGAGACTCAAGGTGTAATTTAAGGGTCTCCCCTAATGTTGTATGCAACAAAAAAGGCAGGCAGCCACCGTGTCCAATTTGAAGTAGTGAAAAATGAATGTCTATTATCCTTACTAAATTATTGTAGGACTATCCCGTACCACGATACACTTTGTCGAACGCTACAGGTATACATTAAACGAGTCTTCTTACTACATTAATATAATAAGTACTAGCTGGCATGAAAAGAAATATAGGTACACATTTAATGTGTCAGAGATTTTAAAAACATATGTTTAAAGAGGGTGATGTCAGTCAATTGTTAACTGACTTAGTTCTTTTAAATGCCTAGTAGATGGCTCTGATAGAAAAAATAGATCGCAATATCGATGTCTTTAACTGTGGTCTTAGATCTTAAGTTTTTCACAGCATACCCCTAAAAACCTAACGTTTCATGACGATGAAATTTTACTGTCATTATCATCCACCGAGCCTTTTCCCAACTCAGGTGGGATCGGTTTTCCAGTCTAACTGCGATTTGGCTGAACTTCGATATTTTCTGTGAAGCGACTGCCATCTGACCTCCACAGCCTATGGGCGATATCGAAGTTCTGTAGTTAGACGGGTCGGATTTTTGATTTAGGGCTCCAACTACCCCTAACGACTGCCATAGGTGTTCGTATGACAACCAGGACCGCGACGGCTTAACGTGCTCTCCGAGGCGCGGAGGGGTCTTAGTGTCTTAAGAAATTGTCACCCATCCTAAGCCCAGCTAGATGTTGCTTAACCTTTGGAATGTGTTAACATTGTCGGTTACCACTAGACCACGAGCTCCTCTTGCTGTATCTTTGGAAATAAAAATTCAGATATCAATCCAGTAGCGGAAGGCAGAGGCAAATTATATACAAAAACTTCGCCATTTATTTTTTAACCCAAAAAGGAGGGGATTTGCAATTTGACTGTATGTTTTTTTTTAATTTCCTTTGTTTATGTTTGTTACCTAATATCCTTGGACTGTGTGAACCGATTTCAATTTTTTTTTAATGAAAGCTACTACTTCCAAAATGGTCCTATTTCAATTTGGTCTCATTTAGACAATTATTAGGGTCCCATTTCGGTAATTTTAAATCAGTTGTTGTGTCAATTTTTGACGTGTATTTTTTGGTATCGTGTAATTTTTTTTTCGGTTAGAGGCGAGTCCCAATATTTTAATATTGGGACTCGCCTCTAACCGGAAATTTCTATATACTGGTCGGCAGTTATGCAGTTATATCAAATTTAGATTAGATAGATATATAAGATCCATAGGCTGTGGCCATCTGCGAGCAAGTCATGCTCACGAAAGAGTTGGCCGAGAGGGAGAGGGAGCGTACCCTCCCCGCTGAGTTCTACAGTCAGCGGCCAGGGCACCGCAGACTCATTTACGCCCAGGACCATCGACCTCCATGATCGGGGCCTGAGGACGGTGGGATAGCCACCCGCCGTCCTTACAAAAGTAGGTCCTTATAAAACCCAACCCCAACGACACGGGATTTTCATTCCGACCTAACCCCCGAATAGGCCACGCAGGTGGCCAAAGTCCGCCGGGCGCCGCCAGTGGAGATGCCTTCTGGTGTGTGCCAGAGACCTCCGCAGCAATGAAAATGGAAGCAGCGGTGGAGTTAAAAAAGTGGTCGCGGAATTAAAAAAAAGGCCGAAGCCATAATAACTTGGTGCGACCTATGCTACGACTATAAAGTTTCACAATAGCTTGGGTGCAAAGGGGCCCTTCTTACATCTATCGGGCCCCAACGACCTCACCTGCTAGTGGTGCACCTGCTGATTAACGGACGAGGTTCGTATATTACGGTACCCATGTGGTGGCTTCGGCCCCTATGTGGATACCAGGTGGTACAACAGTGTTGGTCCGGGGGGGTACCACCGTGCAGCTGTGCTAAAGCCCCCCAAGTAACCCAGCCCAGGCTGGGTTGCGTTAGGGGTTCAGCAGCTGCACTGCCGGGCCCAGGGCGATGTATGGTGCGGCAGGCAGGGGTCCAGTGGGAGCGAAGCGGAGTCTAGTGTGGGTGGTGTGGATCGATTCGCCGGCCAGGGAGACCCTTAGCAACGGCGTTGCCGCGGCCGCCCGCAACATAGTCATGGGGCCCCCCTGGGACCAACCACCCCAGGAGGCTGCCCCACACGTTGCGCATAATCCTCATGTGGGGTCGCCGCTCCGGGTGGTAACCGGTGTGGGGTAGCGGCGGCCTTGCATCAGGGGGGTTTGGGAGCCCTTCCTTCCGGCGGGTCGGCTCCGACCTAACCACACGGTTCTAGACGAAGCTAGCCTCTGCACTTTGTCACTTACTGCCGCACCAAATAACGCCCTGTCTTCACGCTTCCCCATATCTCATCATGACAGTGCAACAAAGTAATAAACGGTACACAGCGGCCTCTAGAAACCCCACAAAGTCGATTCCTTTTGAGGTGGAGTTCGCGAATATCCGCGGACTCCATGCGAACCTCGATACCGTCCACCATCACCTAGAGATGGCACGGCCTTCTGTGATGTTCCGTACGGAGACACAGATACGCCGCCCTGACGACACGTCTTACCTCAGTTACCCGGGTTATGTCATTGAGGAACAATTCCGCGACAAAGCCGGAGTGTGCGTGTTCGTTAGGGCGGATGTCTGCTGCCGCCGGTTGCGCTGTCTAGAGAACCCCTCCTACTCCGTCCTTTGGCTGCACGTGGATCATGGCTCTATGAGCCAGATCTACGTGTGCGTCTACCGCTCCCACACAGGGGACACTGGGACAACAAGGCTTTTCGAATACCTCAGCGAAATGGCTGACGATGCGCAGGTGCGGTTCCCGAACGCTGACCTGGTTTTCCTGGGGGACTTTAACGGTCATCACGTTGAGTGGCTGGGGTCCCTTAGGACCGATCATGCGGGACGATCCGCCCATGCATTCGCTCTCTCCCACGGGCTGACCCAGATGGTACAGGGGATCACCCGAATACCTGATAGGTCAGACCACACGCCCGCCTTGCTGGATCTACTGCTGACGAGTCACCCAGCCGAGTACAGTGTGTCGGTACGCGCCCCACTGGGCACTTCCGACCACTGTGTGGTGCATGCCAGCTTCCAAGTGCCACCACCTGCTCATGCTGGGCACATGACTCGACGACTATGGCACTACTCGTCGGCAGACTGGGACGGTCTCCGCGATTACTTTGCGTCCGTCCCGTGGAGCCAACGCTGCTTTGTAGGGAAGGCGCCTTCGGATAGCGCTGCTGCCGTTGCTGGCGAGGTCAGTCTAGGGATAGAATATTATATCCCTTTCACTGATGTCGCCAGCATCCGCAAAGCTCGCCCCTGGTTCGGGCGTGAATGTGCCGAGGCTGTCCGGAAAAAACAGTCGGCATATCGCGCCTGGGTCAGGGCTCGGGCAGCACGTGACCCGAATGTGAACCGCCTCAAAGCAGCGTACAATAGGGCCACTAGGTTCAGCAAGAGGGCCTTCAAGAGAGCAGATGCCCAGCGCGTCGCGCGGCTTGGCCAGGAGCTCACATCCCACCCCACGGGCAGCCGTGGATACTGGCAACTGGCCAAAGCCGTACAGTCTAATTTTTGCCAACCCTCGCTGCCACCACTGCGTTTACCCGATGGATCACTTGCCCACGAAGCCCAAGAGAAGGCGGACATGCTCGCAGACCTCTTTGCGGCTAATTCCCGCGTCGATGACCGTGGCCTGCAGCCCCCAGCCATCGCCAACTGTGGCCACACTATGCCTGATATTGTTATCAGGCAATGTGATGTACGGGCAGTGCTGCGGTCGCTCGACACGCGGAAAGCCAGTGGCCCTGACGGTATTCCGGCGGTGGTGTTACGAAAATGTACTGCTGTCATACTCTACAGGGCTCGTGCCGGAGGTCTGGAAAGAGGCGAACGTACAACCGATCCCCAAGAAAGGGGATCGCTCCGATCCAGGCAACTATCGACCCATAGCTTTCACCTCAGTCATTTGCAAGGTGCTCGAGCTGCTTATCAATAAGCAGCTCATGCGATACCTGGAGGATTACTCGCTAATCAATGATCGGCAATATGGCTTCAGGCCAAAACGATCAACGGGTGACCTCCTGGCATTCGTCACGCATGTATGGGGTGAGGCTATGGAAAAGTACGGCGAGTCCTTGGCTATAAGCCTGGACATCGCCAAAGCTTTCGATAGGGTCTGGCATGCTTCGCTCCTTTCCAAGCTTCCGGCATATGGTCTACCTCCTCAACTGTGCAGCTGGATTGCCAGCTTTTTAAACGAGCGCCGAGTGTGGGTCCTCTGCGATGGCCAGGCTTCTCGCTTTTTGCAAGTGAATGCCGGGGTACCGCAGGGGTCCGTACTATCACCAACTCTCTTTCTTCTGCATATCAATGATATGTTATCCCTCGGGAACATTCATTGCTATGCAGATGACAGCACACTGCACGGGAGTTACTCGGTTCGTCCAACGGCGGGGCGATCTGAGATTGAGGAGGAGAGACGATGACTCGTGGCTGATCTCGACCGTAACCTCGACAGTATCTCCCAATGGGGTGCCGAGAACTTGGTCGAGTTCAATGACCGCAAAACACAGGCGTGTGCATTTACAGCGAAAAAATCCCCTTTCCTTCCCCTACCCACTCTTCAGAATGCAACATTACCAATGAAGGATAATCTAGACATCCTTGGCATAGACGTACGTCGAGAGCTCAATAACACAAAATACATTGAGAGATGTATTGGGCTAGCTTCGCGGAAACTAGGAATACTGAACAAGGTAAAGCGATTCTTTACACCGCACCAGAGGTGTCTGCTGTACAAAACGCAGATTAGACCCTGCGTCGAATACTGCTCTCACCTCTGGGACGGCTCCGCGAAGTATTTGCTAGACGCACTCGACGCTATGCAGCGACGCGCTGTTCGCATTATAGATTGTCCGGAGGTAACGGGAAGCCTTGAGCCGCTAGCCCAGCGCCGAACAATTGCTTCCTTGGCCGCGTTCTACCGTATTTACCACGGTGAGTGTTCTGAAGAGCTCTTTAATCTGATCCCACCCTCTCCCTTCCGATCCCGAACAACGCGTGCCGGGCAGAGATGTCACTCTCATACCGTAGAAACCGTCTTTGCGAGAACTGAACGTTTTAAACGTTCGTTTCTCTGCCGAACGATGGTGGCTTGGAACGCCCTGCCTGCGGACGTGTTTCCTCCAACATATAACCCTGGGTTCTTTAAGCGAAGCGTGAAGAGGCACATTACTGGGTCGTCAAGTTGAGGGTCACTCTCTATAGTATTCCTGTGTACTGTGAGAGTCGCCCACAATCGCCCGACGTCGCCACAGCTTACCATCAGGCGGGTGGCGTCAAATTGTCGACCTAAATATAAAAAAAAATAAAAAAAATAAATAGAAAACGATATTTTGAGATCAAAAAATTTGGTAGCATCACTTGGTAGGGGTATAGGGGCCAGACATCGTAACTTTACGATTCCAAGTTTACTGCACCGGCCCTGCAACTGTGGGGAAAAAATAAATTAGAAATTGACGCCCTCCGATACTCTCTGGTTTTACGACCACCGCACTAGTTGGAATGTAATGATATAGGTGGAGAGACATACACAAAGTAGAATATTGTGGGCTGAAACACAGCTGGATACTCCTTGAGTTGAATTGCATTATTCAGCGATAAATGTTGTTGAATGTTTTTTTTAAAGAAAACGGCTAATTAATATATTTTATAAGTAGGGAAGTATGCTAAATTTTCTATTATAATTTTACAATATGAATCACTAAAACTACTCTTGCGCTGGACTTGAACCAGTGACTGATCCCTTTCCAGGAAGAATGTTCTGCCAACTGACCAAGACACCACTAGCCCTAGACATCTAATTTTGTGATCACATTGTGTTAATATCACGACTTACGGCGTCGCCAGAGCGCCATAACGGTACAAATAACGGTACAAATAAATAGGTAACAATTTGCCAGTATTTTTAGTCCCATGTAACAGAGGGCGAGCCTATTGTCGTCACCGGGTACATTTATGATGGATTAGGTCCAAAATGACCGAAAGAATTTAATAAAAAGTAGCAGCTGTAAATAATTTTTGTAAAAAAAATTGAAAAAAAAAAATTAAACCCGTTGCGTTGCGATAAAATGTTGATGAAAGGCAACAAAATTTTACGTGCCAGCCGCTATGGCACAGCCAATTAAAGTCTTAGGCGGCGTCTCGGACTCAGATGGGCTAAAATTGTAAATTTAAATAAAAGAAATCAGTTTTAACTTGTTAAGTACTAAAATACAGAATAAAGGGCTGTGATTTTGAAAATAAAGGTAAAGGTAGCACCAAATAATACACCCAACACATCGGTACAAAGAAGGTTCAATCACAAGCTCATGCGAAATCATAAAATTACTTTTTTTCATGTTGTTTGAAAATCTTCGAGCGGCAGATTCATATTAAACGTTTACTCTTCGCTAGTAACTTTGTAATTAATTGGTGATAAGCCTATTACTGATCAGAACTTTTATGAATAAGTATATATGTTTTGTATAAGCAATGAAGTATGCTAAACTATTTCGCAAATAATTTTACAATATGAATCACATAAACTATACTTATGTACTGTTCTAATGAATAATATTTTGGTAGGTACTAAATACTAGGGCTGATTTTGTATAAAGTCCTGCTGGGGTTGGTTTAAGAGTACAGGCGGACAGTCAGACGGACAGACACAATTAAGCTAATATAGTATTTATTTTTAAATGAATTTTAGTAATTACTTGTTAATATTTAGAATTGTATTAATTTTTTGTAACAACACGTTCCCACAGACAAACTGTGAAAACAGTTTTGTGGGACATAGTATTAAATTGATCATTCACCGAGCCTTTTCCCAACTCAGTTGGGGTTGGCTTTCCAGTCTAACTGCGATTCGGCTGAATTTCGATATTTGCCATCTGACGTCCACAACCCATGGGCGATATCGAAGTTATGTAGTTAGACTGGTCGGATTTTTGATTTAGGGCTCCAACTACCCCTAACGACTGCCATAGATGTTCGTATGACAACCGGCACCGACGGCTTAACGTGCTCTCCGAGGCACGGAGGGGTCTCAGTGTCTTAAGAAATGGTCACCCATCCTAAGACCGGCCTGACTAGATGTTGCTTAACCTTTGCAATGTGTTAACATTGTCGGTTACCACTAGACCACGAGCCCCTAGTATTCAATTATAATCACTAATATGTACTTATTAAATAAATAAATAAATAAAATTAAAAAAGTGTTGGATTGAAAAACTCGAACCAGCGACTGCTTCCTTTACAGGAGGAACGTTCTACTAACTAACCAAGACACAAGCCCATAATATTGTATTAATATCGCGCATCTACGAGTTGAGGAATTAACCACTATGGTAGCCCTCTAGCTGTGTCTAAACGTAATTGCACGTCTACCTTGTGTTTAGTTCCTCATCTACTGGTAGATGGCGCTCTGGTGACACCGTAAGTCGTGATATTAACATAATATGATCACAATATTAGAGGTCCTGCAGCATCAACATAGCATCGGAAGAGTTTGTCGGTAACCAATGATACCGCAGAAAATGTCGATGACCTGATCAACACATTTTTTTAAATTTCCTCCCGTATCATTGGTTTTCGACCAACTTTCTACCGCCATGCTTGCCCTGCTGGACTTTTATGTTTATCAGTGAATCATCCGTTTATTGACAGTTGCACCATTTGCAGGTAACGTTAATTTGGGTCTCTAAGATCACAGTTCGATTATTGTGATACTATCAATGCAAAAAGTTTAAATAATTCATTTAAATCAATGATTCGTCATCCAAAAATATTTAAACGAAATTAAATATTCTAATAAAAAAAAATAATACGATTGAATGACATTCTGATTGATGATACTCGTATTTTGTAAAGATGAAGCCACAAAATGGACTATCGATATTAAATACTTTTACTACCGATCCTTTCAAACGGCTTATTAAGGTCCCTTCTGAGGGTTCCGTCCGTCCGTCCGTCTGTCTTGAACTGTATACCGTGATAGTTAGACAGTTGAAATTTTCACAGATGATGTAGGTACGGAACCCTTTGTGCGGGAGTCCGACTCGCACTTGACCGGTTTTGTTCATATTCGATGTTCGTGATAGCGTGTAATTAAATCTTACATACATATCATAAGCCTACTTACAGGGTTATTTTAAAAGTATGTAACCGCCTGGCCACGGGACTGTCACCGCCGGTAGCGAAAATTCGCGCGGTGCGACCGGCGACGCGTCTAGCGACTAGAATAAATGAAAGAAATGTACTTACCTATCAAACCACGCGGAGCGGCGACCGGCGAAGCGACCGGCGAAATGTACCGAGCGAATCGCACGGGCGACTGGCGGCGCGACGCGAGAGTGAAACAAATACATGAATCAGTACGGAGCAAGCCACGGGCGGCGCGGCGTCGGGCGACAGTCGCGGTGACTAGGCCCGTGATCAAAAAAGTTTAGTTGTTTTCGCCGCGAATAATGAACACCGAGACTTTTATTACTGAAATACTAGCTAATTACTAAAATAATCTCTTACTAATAAATCTAAACTAATATAAACGAAAGTTTCGACACTCATTCTGGTGTACTCGAAATGTTTTTCTGGATTTCTCGTACTTCTTGTGGAATTCTCCATCTATACCTCGATTCCTATTCAAAGCATGTACTCCACGATCTCTTCCAAATATTAAGTCTTGAACCAGAAAACTATATTACTTTCTGAGCAACATCGAGATAACTTTTATAAAGACATTTCGCTCTCAGACTTCCTTACTAGTCGCGGCGGCGAACGTGAGTGTCCCGTGGCATGCAAAATAGACGCGCGAATTTGTGCAGTCGCCGCCGCGGCCGCCACAGCCGTCGCAGAAACCCGTGGCCGGTAAGACTTTCCGCGGTGAAAATCCTGACATACTACTAAACACCTATGTATCACACTTTTTACGAAACGTTATACTAGTACCAAAAAAGCCATTTCATGTTTTGGATTGAACATGTAGTACTTCTTAACTCTATGTTACAAACGTTCATTCAAGCATTCGTGGACCCCCATTTTGACATTTAGTCTGAACCCACCATAGCTATACAATAAAAATATATTTAAATATACAATAAAATACATTTAAAGTAACTCTGTATACTCGGAAGGGTAGGCAGAGGAAAAGCACACACCCACTGTGCCAGTAATTTTCTTGGTCTGGTTTTAAAACACTAGCAACTACTAGTCCATACTACAATTCAGTACTATCACCTTTGGTAATACATTCAGTAAAACAATGGGATGTTGAATTTTCTGTCTTAAAGAGAACAGCTGTTCTCTTCGCGAGTCGTTTCGGCTCCAACGACCCGAAACGACTGCCAAAGATGTTTGCGTGCTCACCAAGACTCGGAGGTGTCTTAAAAAATGGTCACCTGTCCTAGACCAACCTGGCTAGTGATTGCTTTACCTTTGCAATGTGTTAACTTAGCCCATTACAAATTAGCCACGAGCCGCATTCATTCGCAACATCACTTTATAAAATTGAAAGCCATACAAACATTTCAATACGTGTTAAAAGGTATTTTTACGATATCGAATAAGAACGAAGGGATTGTTGTTTAAAACAATACCTAAGTGATATCTTCAATTAATATAAAGAACTATTTATTTTTAATTACTGCAACATAATCTAGTGTTTCAAACCTTGTAAATATTACTAACATTCAGTTTATTGGCTGCTCTGTTTGCTGAGATAATTATGTACACATAAGACGTTAATAATATGTCAAAATAACATTTATTGTTTTGTCATTATGTTGGAGCACTAATATAGCCTTTCAACCGATAGTAACAATGCACGCAGACATAATTCAAAAAAGGAGTATTATCTTACATTCGATAATAAAATATTTCGAATAAATAAGCGATTTATTTTGTTGGA
This sequence comes from Nudaria mundana, assembly GCA_963556515.1. Taxonomy (NCBI): domain Eukaryota; kingdom Metazoa; phylum Arthropoda; class Insecta; order Lepidoptera; family Erebidae; genus Nudaria; species Nudaria mundana. The sequence goes on from OY748311.1 coordinate 10,631,183, forward strand.
AGTTGCCACACTTTGATAGAATTAGAGCTGGGACAGCATAATCACCAATATCGATATTAATATTTCAGTACCATATTAACAATTTTATAAATGTTAATTTTTAGCCATTATTTTTAAAATTGCCAAAAGAACTAGTACTTCTTACCACTTGGGTTCAATTTTGTGGGAAGCTAGAGCAGTTCACCAATCTCTGCTGATTAACGGCTAGCTATGCTGATTTTTGGAGATCAAACTGGCCAGTTCTATAAAACGCCAATTTCATATCTAAATACCTAATATTATAAAGGCGAAAATCTGTATGGATGTTTGTTACTCTTTCACACAAAAACCATTTGTAGGTAAATATTGTCAATTTACAATAAAAGTATTAAATTAAATAAAAAACCTTTTATTTATCGCTTATTTAAAATTAATATAAATAATTAACCTATTTATTGTTAGTTTGGTACCCGTATTTCTTACGAGTCGGGTCCAACGACTGATTAAAATAACTGTAATAGAATTTATTTTGGACAACTTTTGGTCATTTTAAAGTGCTCAATTTACAAAGATTACACTTGCAAATTATTAGCAAAACCCCTGTACGCCTAATAAAAGAATGCATATTCTATTTAATAAACATAATGAATATTATTTTAATGACGTTATAATACGTAAACAAAGTCATCACATATGATAATTGATAACTATCTTCACGCATTTGAAACACAAAAACATCGATACATAATATCGACATAGTCAAGCTCTAGCTTGTTTACATTAATGAGATGTCACTGATAAAGGTCCCTGTGTGTGAATGTGAGTGTGTGCGTATAGTTTAAATTAGTGTTCAACATTTTTGTTGTGTGAGTGCATAGCGACGTGATTCAAAAATGCATTAGTAGTTAACAATTAAATTAGTGTGCGTCTCCCGCCCCCGCTGAAAGTGGCAGACTTTTGTTCGTACAAAATAGCGCGCGTCTCTTCTCCCGTTGGTTTATTGCTCTAAGAAATGTATTATCAAGCCACGCGGAGCGGCGACTGGCGAAGCGACCGGCGAAATGTACCGAGCGAATCGCACGGGCTGGGGCGGCGCGACGTGTGAGTGAAACAAATACATGAATCAGTACTGAGCACGCCACGGCGTCGGGCGACAGTCGCGGTGACTAGGCCCGTGATTAAAAAAGTTTAGTTGTTTTCGCCACGAATAATGAACACCGAGACTTTTATTACTGAAATACTAGCTAATTACTAATATAATCTCTTACTAATAAATCTAAACTAATATAAACGAAAGTTTCGACATACACACATGAAAAATAAAATAAGAAGAAGAAGATGAACAATAAGGATAGATTGAGTACAAGGGCACCACTTATTTCATAAGAAATCTCTTCCAGTGGGCCAGGGGAAGGAAATGCTTGATAGAATAAGTCTTATGTGTGCGTAGATGGATCTATATTACACAAATATATATATATATATATATATATATATATATATATATATATATATATATATATATATACATAGATATATACAGATTAGGTTATAATAATAATATATAGGTACAATATATACTTACATACATGAAAAAATAGGAACCATAAATAGATATATACAAATATATATTAATAATATATATACATCATCAATCACCGAGCCTTTCCCAACTCAGTTGGGGTCGGCTTTCCAGTCTAACTGCGATTCGGCTGAACTTGAAGCGACTGCCATCTGACCTTCACAACCCATGGGCGATATCGAAGTTCTGTAGTTAGACCGGTCGGATTTTTGATTTAGGGCTCCAACTACCCCTAATGACTGCTATAGATGTTAGTATGACAACCGGGACCGACGGCTTAACGTGCTCTCCGAGGCACGAAGTATATATACATACATACAGATATTTAAGACAGAGAGGAAAGATAGTGTTCCTTCATTCTGGTGTTCCCTCATTCTGGTGTACTCGAAATTTTATTTCTGGATACATTCTGTATTTCTCGTACTTCTTGTGGAATTCTCCATCTATACCTCGATTCCTATTCAAAGCATGTACTCCACGATCTCTTCCAAATATTAAGTCTTGAACCAGAAAACTATATTACTTTCTAAGCAACATCGAGATAACTTTTATAAAGACATTTCGCTCTCAGACTTCCTTACTAGTCGCGGCGGCGAACGTGAGTGTCCCGTGGCATGCAAAATAGACGCGCGAATTTGTGCAGTCGCCGCCGCGGCAGCTACAGCCGTCCCAGAAACCCGTGGCCGGTAAGACTTTCCGCGGTGAAAATCCGGACATACTACTAAACACCTATGTATCACACTTTTTACGAAACGTTATACTAGTACCAAAAAAGCCATTTCATGTTTTGGATTGAACATGTAGTACTTCTTAACTCTATGTTACAAACGTTCATTCAAGCAGTCGTGGACCCCCATTTTGACATTTAGACTGAACCCACCATAGCTATACAATTTAAAGGTCTTGGTCTGGTTTTAAAACACTAGCAACTACTAATCCATACTACAATTCACTACTATCACCTTTGGTAATACATTCAGTAAAACAATGGGATAAGATGTTGAATTTTCTGTCTCAAAGAGAACAGCTGTTCTCTTTGAGACAGTCTTGAGAATGCCTCGTGAGTAGGTGAAACATATGTCAACGTTTATAATGTCTTCTATTTAGCGAAATTAGTGCAATTATATAAAAAAAAACAATATCTTACCCCATTGTTTTATCATGGACTTCCGCCAGGTAACGCCTCAGGTCACGCCCTTCCATTCAACATTCAGTAAAACTGAGAAAGTGTGGCTTGAGATTCTTCTTCTTCTAAGTGTGTGGCTCATTCATCGATGATTTTGTCAATGTCAAGGTATTTAATACTTGATAGTTCCCAGTAGTTCCGAACTAGTTCCAGGGACAAGGAAAAGTTCGGTATTGCAAATGGGCGTCTGGATCTAGAGTTTTGCCGAGCGCCATAAGTAACCTAAAAAGTAACCAACCTTGCGCTCGCTAAAAACCCAAGTCCGTGGCTTCAGATTGATCCAAGACCAATGTATACTACTTATCAGGATATTCCGGAATTACTAACATTGAATATAATCTTACCATTGTCTGTAAAACTTAATTCAAATCTTGAACCACATTTCAATTGTATTTATTATCCATAAAGTCTTATAGGCTAAGGTAAATTATTTTGCGGTATATAGAATGTATATCAAATAATAGCAACTGATGTTGTGGTTATCAAATAGAATAGTGTTATATTACGTTGTAAAAACCGGTCAAGTATGAAATGGTATCGTGCACGAAGGCTTACGAACCATAATTAGCTATAAACAAGTTAAAAATATGGCAAAAATTTGCCATATATTTTAGTTTTCGAAAGTTTTTTCATAAAATCTAATAAATGTCACATGACACGAAGTTCAAAATCATTTTATAGGTCTCTGACCATGCTAAGTTGATTGCAACTGGTCTTGAGTCTCTAACTATTACCGTTCTCAACTTGACCTCGTTTTGACCTTGACCTTGAGATCAGAGGTCAAAGGTCAAGTTCATTTTAGACGTTTTTTACAATGCTAAGTCGATTGACGTTTACACTGAGTCTCTAGCTCTTACCGTTCTCGAGTTGAAAGTTGTTCACGGATGGACGGACGGACATTACCGTTGTATAAGAGATTTTCGTTTCGAAAATTTTAAAACCAAGGAGGTATCTTAGGTCCAAAAAGACAGACATAAGGTACATCACGCCTATATCTTGCAGGGCCAGGGAAAAATGCATTACACACCCATACTTTGCTGGGGCCAAAAACGGCAGAAAAAGAAAAATCATGTCTGTTGTATGGATGTCCCCTTAAATATTTATTTTATTCTGATTTTAGTGTTTCTTGTTATAGTGGCAATGCGCTGCGTACCCGCTTTAGTCTTCTAACCTTACCTATCCAAGTCGGGTTGCTCTAAATCGGGTATTCACCATAGTGTTCGCCAGTCTTTAAAGCTTGCTGTGAAAAGATTGGAAATAAAACATTTGGCAAACGAAAAAAGTTCAAAAGAGGCTTCGGCCAATGGCAACAAGTTATTTTGTAAATAGGTGATAAATAATTCGGTCAAAAGATAAATATGGCACTTGATAATCTAAAAAATATATCAAATATAAATATAGCAAAAAAAAGACGTCGGTCATGAATTTTGGGTAAAATGAAATTCGAGCAAATACATTTCGATAAAGTGCTCGGTTCCCACCTACCAACCTAATATAGTCAATTCTCATAATTACTTAAAGTTGTGCCTTTCTGAGTTTACAGCCTAATTAAATCTTCATTCATTTAATGCTTCAATAAACTCTATGGCCTTGTTAAAACAGCCCACGGCTTTTATTACTGATTCACAGACGTATTGTGAAACTTTATTATTTAATTGCATTACATAGGTACTTAAAGTATACACAGTCACAACATCATCATCATTCACTGTGCCCTTTACCTAACCCAGTTGGAATCGGGTTTTCCAGACTAACTGCCATCTGACCTCCACAATCAATGGGCAATATCGGACTTCTGTCGTTAGATTGATCGGTTTTTGGGCTCCAACGACCCGAAACGACTGCCAAAGACGTTTGCGTGCTCACCAAGACTCGGAGGTGTTTTAAAAAATGGTCACCTGTCCTAAGACCAACCTGGCTAGTGATTGCTTTACCTTTGCAATGTGTTAACTTAGCCCATTACAAATTAACCACGAGCCGCATTCATTCGCAACACCACTTTATAAAATTGAAAGCCATACAAACAAAAATACACATCATTTTATTATATTTCTCTTATTATATGAGCTCTTCAATCTGATCCCACCCTCTCCCTTCCGATCCCAAACAACGCGTGCCGGGCAGAGATGTCACTCTCGTACCGTGGAAACCGTCTTCGCGAGAACTGAGCGTTTTAAACGTTCGTTTCTCTGCCGAACGATGGTGGGTTGGAACGCCCTGCCCGCGCACGTGTTTCCTCCAACATATAACCCTGGGTTATTTAAGCGAAGCGTGAAGAGGCACATTACTGGGTCGTCAAGTTGAGGGTCACTCTCTATAGTATTCCTGTGTACTGTGAGAGTTGCCCACAATCGCCAGACGTCGCCACAGCTTACCATCAGGCGGGTGGCGTCAATTTGTCGACCTAAATATATAAAAAAAAAAACATTTTCTTCAGAACAACTTAGTTAACACAAAAACCTTTAAATATACTATCAGAGATACAGTATTTTATGGTATATAGATATGTAATAAAGGGTATCTTAGCAAATAGTAACCCTAATAAAACAAATCAATTACGATAGGACAAACTACTTCTGAACGGATTCTTCAAGTCCTTTTTTTATAAAAAACAGAATTTTAATAAAACTATTTAATCAATGTATGATCAAATATGAAGACCTTAAAACTCACAAAACAATATTGAAATCCGATAGCCCACAAAGCGATCCATCAAAAACTTTTGACAGTCGAAGAATAGGTCTTTTTAAAGCTATTTTATAATAGTGTAGGAACTTATGAATGTGGATGCTTTTAAGCGGTTTAAAGTTAAAGTAAATAAATGAAGTTTAACATGTTTGATTTGGTGTGTTTGTTAAAAACTCGAAAGCTGGTCAAGCGCGACACGTGTGAAAATTAAAATGTCGCTGCGACGGTGATTGTGATTTACTATTGAAGTAAAGTGGTTTTACTGCAAGCTTTTGAAAAGTTCAACTGTAAATCAAATGAAAAGGAAGTTATTGAAGTTTAAACTGTATATTTAGACAATGCTTGAACTGCAGAGGTTGTATATTTAGCATCGGTTTTAGCTGATGGAATTTAGGTTTACAAAATGATTATGGAACTAATATTGTTTGTTTGTAAATTAATTTTGAGTACCTATATTCTTTAAGCGGAGCGTGAAGAGGTACATCACTATGTCGTTACGTAGAGGGCCACTGTCTATAGTATTTTTGTGTACTATGAGAGTCGCCCAGCTCCGCCAGACGTCACCAGAGCTTACCATCAGGCGGGCGGCGTCAATTTGGCGAAACTACGAGTAGTATATTACAAAAAAATTGGCTGACTTTCGTGCCACAGGGAATTCTTCCGAGTTTGTACCTGGGGCACCCGACAATGGACGTAGGGGCGGCCGCGGCCTTGGGACTAAAAAGACCCAAGGCCTGGTATTCTTATTATTCTTATTTACTGTCATAGTAGGTAGTAATTAAGTTCCATTTAATAAAGAAAGTGGTAGAACGTTCTTCCTGGAAATGGGACCGCCGCGCGGTGGTTCATATTCTAGGTAGGTATAGTTCGCGAGGCGTAAGCTGAGCTTTGTATTTATGTGAATGATCACGAAAGGTAGAGAAAAAAGCTGCATATGTACAACAGATATGTGTGTAAAATAAGTCACATTATACGTTCACGTACGTGCACTCACACAAATGCAAAGCACAGCTAACACCTCGCGAACTATATATACCTTCTTAAAATTATTTGAACATAATGAAATAAAATAAAAATACATAAATCACGGCGGAGGGGTATGACACATCCTAAGTTTGCCAGTAATTTTGTTTGTCCCAAGTAATAAGGGACAAGCCCATTACATGATGAAAAAACACACTTGAACACTATTCCACAACTTAATTAAATTTATTTTCACCGACCGGTTTCACTTTCCAGCATTACGTCACTGTCTTCACGGCAAGCCCATTACCGTTACCGGACACGATAGACAATTCATAACCATTCTGTAATTCAAACCGTAATTCTATCAGCCAGGACAGATGTTACATACCACTAAATAGAATCTCTGCTGTCCGAGGTTAAGTTAAGAAATAATTGATACCATAATACACAGTTCAAATCTACCCAACTTTGCAACACGACAACCTTCAATTATAATCTTACTCACATTTTGTAATTCATAAAATCTCAACATAAAATGTATCCTGACCACTTGTAAGCCTGTAATTTTCGCATACATCATCCGGTTAAATATCAATATCTCGCTAACATTGAAATTACAGGGTACATGGTTACAAGAGATTTAGGGACTGTCTGTCTAAATAATTTGGCGCCAATAAGCCAGTGGAATTTGTGTTTATAACCGATTCAAAAATGGATGTACATTATGATTTTGTGATATGGATGGACATTGTAATATAACAGACGGTCCCGGTTTCTCTCGTATGTCTATGTTAATAAGGCTCCGCTGTCCGTCCGTCATTCACCAGGCTGTAGTTAGACAGTTGAAGTTTTCACAGATGAAGACATGCATTACTGTTGCCGCTATAACAAAGATTACTAAAAAACAGAATATAATAAAAATTAAGGGGGTTCCCATACAACAAACGTGATCTTTTTGCTGTTTTGGTACCGAACCCTTTCTGCGCGAGTTCCTGCCCAAGACAGACGGACGGACAGAGAAGTCTCTGTAAACAAAATCAAATCAATCCTTATTTTAAAATTATTTTTTGTACATAACATTATTAATAATTAAATTAAATTTTGAAATAAAAACAAAAGAAATAAATTAACAGCATTAAAAAGAAAAATGTAAATAATTAAATTGAATAGGTAGGTATTTAAGTGTCAACAAAAAAAAATACTAATAATAATCATCATCATCGTGGGATTCTGCCTAGACATTGCATAAAAATAATAACATAAAAGCAGGTAATCTAAGTTATAGAGGGTTTCATCAATGCAAGCGTGAACAATGGTTTAGATAACGGCAGTCAAGCCTGCCGGCTTTCATTGCCAAGACACTATTGGTGCTCCCCCTGACGCGGCGCAGTAGTGATGTGGCTCGTTTGCGCATTATAGTAATATCCCTTTTGGTAAGGAACCTTAAAAAAGATTAAGCTTGAGACACCAAGAAAATCATCGGTAAAATGTAGACGCATAAATAATGATATTATCTATCATCATTCACCGAGCCTTTTCCCATCTCAGTTGAGGTCGGCTTTCCAGTCTAACTGCGATTCGGCTGAACTTCGATTTTTTCCGTGAAGCGACTGCCATCTGACCTCCACAACCCATGGGCGATATCGAAGTTCTGTAGTTAGACCGGTCGGATTTTTGATTAAGGGCTCCAACTACCCCTAACGACTGCCATAGATGTGGCTATGACAACCGGGACCGACGGCTTAACATGCTCTCCGAGGCACGGAGGGGTCTCAGTATCTTAAGAAATGGTCACCCATCCTAAGACCGGCCTGACTAGATGTTGCTTAAACTTTGCAATGTGTTAATATTGTCGGTTACCACTAGACCACCAGCCCCTCATTATCTATATATTATCTATATAATTTATAAATTTTCATATTTGGCTTAGGTATGTTTAGGTGCGGTGTATTTCTTAAATTTTTTATCATAAGTAGTCCAATGTGAGTGGGAATAGTCTCATACAGACACTTCTTTAACGACTTAAATGCCCATTAATCAAAAAGCTTGACATAATTGTAACTTATTTTTATTAACATCTAATTAACAGCCATTTATGAAGGCAATTTTGTTACTTTCGTTTTGCATGGTTTAACATGGACTTAATGATGATTATAAATCTAATTTATTAGACGCGTTTGTGACCTAACTAGCTGACGTCTGCGTCTTCATTCGTGTCAGATTTTTATACCATTAAAAATATTTTGGCTTTCGATAGGTAGTGGGTAGAGGCTGAATCTATTGAGTCTTAACGCGGAACGTCACTTTCGCAAAATGTCATTGGAAAAACATTGTTCACTTTCGCATAATGGTACTTTCACAAAATGTCATTGTCTCAAAACGCCATTTTGAGTTGCCATGAAACAGAACATGGACTATCGATCACTAAAAGCCTATTGATATTCAAGTATGTAGTCCAATGAGTCAATAGAGTCCGAGACGCCCAGGACTTTAATTGGCTGGCACATAAGATTTTATTGCCTTTCATCAACATTTCATCGCAAGGCAACGAGATTCAATGTTTTTTTCAAAATTACAATATATTTGTTATTTTACTTTACTTTACTATTACAATATAAATATATTTTACTTTTATAAAATTTATTCGGCCATTTTGGATAAACCCCATGATATGTGTACCCGATGACGGCAATAGACTTGCCCCCTATTACGTGGGATTAAAAATACTAGCAAATTGTGGGTATGTAATGCACCTCTGCCTACCCTTCTGGGATATATACGTGATATGTCTCTAGTCCAATGATAGCCTCAAAATTTATTGCATTTCATAATCTATTTTATTTAATAATATTTTTATTCGTGCGGCTAAATAATAATATGACTTTTTAAAATTTTCATTTCTTTTGTGGCAGAGATTGGCACGTTCACACAAAAATAATATTCAATTTTATGAAATTAGTAAATGTGATTTATTAGCTAAAGAGGCGTGGGTTCATAACGATAAAGCTTAATTTATTAGTGTTGTTTAATATTGAACGTTTGTGAAGAAAGCTACAAAAAGTTTTTGATGTTGCGTAAAATGAAACAACATACCTACATATTTACAGATTTTCAATTTGTTATTTTAATACATTTTTTTTAAAAACACATTTTTTTTAATAAAAATTCTTAAGATTGATGTACTTAGTTTCTTTTTTTTAATTCCGCTGTTCAAAGCTGCTGTAGCCTACGTCTATTGCCGAGCCCCTCCCTCATTTGATGTCTAGAGACTACATCCATTTTTATTGTAAAAATATGTGTTTGTTTTTCAAAGTAATACTTCCAGATGGTTCTGTTATCAAAACTGACTCTAAAATATTTTTTTTTGTAAACGGTGGTATTTTCACGGTGTATAATTCAAACGTGTTCGTACCCAAAGGGTAAAACAGGACCCTATTACTAAGGCTCCACTCTGTTCGTCTGTCACCAGGCTGGTATCTCCTGAACCATAAAGTTAGACAGTTGAAAGTTTTCACAGATGATGTATTTCTGATGCCGCTATAACAATAAATATAAAATAGCAAAATAAAATAAATATTTGAGGCGGCTCCCATACAACAAACGTGATTACTTTGTTCACTTTGTTATTTGCCAGAGCCTTCATCGTCAGGTTGACTTACGCCCGAATACTGAAACGTCACTCAAATATTTCGGAGCTGTTTAAATGCTTGAGCAGCGCTTAAACTTAAATTTGTCCAAACGTCACTTTTGAATATCTGCTTATTTGAGTGACATTTCAATACTAGGTCGTTAAACCTCTAGGATGCGACCAGTTATGTTCCCCTTATTCTTCATTATCTTTATCAAAACACATAAAGCTGGACAATATAGTTTTAATAACGTTATTTGTGGCTAAGAAAACAATAGCAATCGTCCCAACAATCGTTAAAACGCTATCAGACAGTACGATACACTCAAAATCTAACAGCTGTAATAAACCGGAATGCCAATAAACACTTTATTGAAAAAAGTAAAATGACCCATCAAATTGTTTACGGTTTAATAAAGGCGATGGAAATGACTTGATTTAATGTCACCGCATTGCTACTGTTGACACTTTGACAGACAGTAAACAGAAGTACTGTCATCAGATCTTAGGTCAATTTTACAGTGATACAATAACAGTATGGATATTGAATATCAAGTCCTACATACATTATTATCTCACCTATATTCCCTAGGGGGTAGACAGGGGTACATTATACAAGTAGTTGTTTTAGTCACACTTAATTGAGGACAAGCCTTTGTCGGTACCGGGTACCAAATACAGTGTAAATTCTTATATCATTCTTTAATCCGAACCCAAATTCCAACAGTCAATATGCATATTTAAAGTTTAAAGTTAAATTAATTCTAGGATTCTCGGTTGTAGCTCGATTATTTATAACTAACGATGAGTAAGATACACCCCTTCATAACACTTGTACGAAATACAATTCTAAAACCTTCACAGGAAACTCATCAGCCATAAACGTAGTTATTAAACCAGTAATCGGTTTAAGGGCACATCCACCTGTGACTCATTCGATATAAAAAAGTAAAATATTGTTACGAGCCGGGGTTCTACGGAATGGAAAATGCCGATCAAACTACCACAAAACACTTTATTTATTACACCACTAATTTACACTTCACTATAAAGCTTCACTAAACACTTTTAATCGCACTTGAACTCGCAGGTATAACTCGTATTATCGCTCTGGAAATACTGATCCCCCGCCACCGAAGTGCTCCGCCTTTATAGTACGGTCATTACTCTAGATTACTCTAGAATCTTCACGGAAGAATTATCGCGAACATTCCACACCTTCGAGATGCTTCTAGATAACACGTTACATAGAAGTACCTTGACAGAACATTCCCGAAAGACGTTACGTAGTAGTACTGCGATTTGCTACTAGATGGCGCCGAGTTTGGTAGTCTTATTACTCGCTACGAGATGGCGTTACACTGCCCCCTCCTAAGACATGCTCGTCCCGAGCATTATCAGGCCCATAATATCGCGCCAATCGATCCACATGAACTATCTTTGGCGCACTTCTTGGACTCTTCCGTATTCGGTAAGTGACATCGTTAATCTTGGTCACAACTCGGTATGGTCCATCCCATTTAGCTTGCAGCTTAGGAGACTTCCCTTTACTGCGGACTGGGTTATGTAACCACACTAACGAACCTTCATCGAAGCTCTTATTGTTTGTCTTTCGGTCGTAACGGGTCTTCATCTTTTCAGACATTTGTTGACCTGATTGTCTGACATGCTCATAAATGTCATTCATCCTGCTGCGCAAGTCATTCGCATAATCAGTGATATTGCGTGGAGCGTCAGGTGGTATACCGGTTAGTAAGTCGGCAGGCAACCGTAATTCTCTTCCAAAGTTCGCATAAGCTGGTGTCACTGACGTGCTTTCGTGAACCGCACTTCGGTAAGACAAAAGAAACGGTTGGATGTGCTTGTCCCAATCTTTTTGCCTGCTTTCCACAACTTTTGCCAGATATCTCTCCAATGTCTGATTAAATCGCTCCACCATTCCATCTGACTGCGGGTGGTAAGAGGTCGTTCTGGTTTTGTGAGTACCCATGACCCGACACATTTCCTGGAACACCTGAGATTCAAAATTTCTTCCTTGATCGCTATGGATTTCTAGAGGCACCCCGAAACGACAGAAGACTTCGTGAACTAATTTATCTGCGACCGTAGTAGCTTCTTGATTAGGTATAGCGAAGACTTCTGGCCACTTCGTGAAATAATCCATCACAACCATGAAGTACTTGTTTCCGCTTTCACTTTCAGGAAACGGTCCCGCAACATCTAGGGCTATCCTTTCCCATGGTGCCCCAACGTTATACAGTTTCAGTGCACCTCTGCTCCGTGTATGAGGTCCTTTCACAGCAGCACAACTCGTACATTTGCGACACCAGTCCTCAACGTCGTCGCGACAGTGGATCCAGTAAAACCGCTCACGTATCTTCAACAGAGTCCTTTTTACTCCCATATGGCCCCCTGAACATCCATTATGGTAGAGCTGTAGCACATCTGGGACCTTAATTTTAGGGACGACCATTTGCAAATGACAGCTGTCTCCTCGAGCATTTTCCCATTTGCGGCACAAGACTCCATCCTGAATAACTAAACTGTCCCATTGCGCCCAATAACTTTTTGTGATTGAACTCATTGAAGCGACGTCACTCCACATGGGTTTAGGAGCACTTGCTTTAATCCACTCAAATATTGGCTTGATGTCTGCGTCGTCCTGTTGAGCATGTTGTAGGCTTTCTTTCCATTCGTCGCTCAGATCCGTTTTAAGCATCTTCACAGGTATGGCTTCCTTTATCTCCTGTTTGGCACAGTGCTTACAGTCTTCAGGGCAAGGTCTTCTTGACAATGCGTCTGCGTTGCCATGGGATCTCCCACTGCGATGTTCGATTACAAAGTCATATTCCTGTAATAGCTCAATCCATCTGGCGACTTGTCCTTCTGGATTCTTAAATTGTAATAGCCACTTCAATGCAGCATGGTCGGTACGTATAAGGAATTTTCGCCCTAGTAAATATTTGCTGAAATGCTGCAATGTCTTCACCACGGCGAGTAATTCTCTCCTCGTGACGCAATAATTCCTTTCAGGTTTCGATAAGGATTTGCTGAAGTAGGCTATAACAACCTCTCGATCTCCTTTCCTTTGAGATAACACACCTCCGAGTCCGATATCACTTGCGTCTGTGTCAACTATAAATTCATTTTCCGCATCAGGATAACCCAAAATAGGTGTATTGCACAGACGATTCTTTAGCTCCTGGAATGCGATGCCGCAGCTTCCGTCCCAACAGAATTGTCGCTTCTCCTCCGTGAGCTTGTGTAAGGGCTTGGCAATATCCGCAAAGTTCTGGACGAATCGCCGGTAGTATGAGCACAAACCCAAAAATGCTCTGACCTGCGTCTTATCCTTTGGAACCGGCCAATCCTTGACGGCGATGATTTTCTCTGGATCCGTGCGGATACCATCTTCAGACACTACGTAGCCTAGGAAGCTTACTTGCCGTTTGAGGAATGAGCACTTCTTCGGGCTGAGCTTCAGGTTCGCGCTTCGGATCTTTACAAGCACGCGTTCCAGGTTTTGAAGATGCTCTTCTAACGTACGGCCCACGATGACAATGTCATCTAGATAGACAAGACAGGCGTCCCCAGTCAATCCGGCGAGTACAATTTCCATTAATCTTTCAAAAGTAGCCGGGGCGTTGCATAAACCAAATGGCATAACTTTAAACTGCCACAAACCCTTTCCTGTGGAAAATGCAGTCTTCTCTTTATCCTTCGGATCGATTTCAACTTGCCAGTAGCCACTTTTCAGGTCTAGCGTGCTAAACCACTTCACCCCTGTCAGCATGTCCAACGTGTCATCGATCCTTGGTAAAGGGTAGCTGTCCTTTTTCGTAACGTCGTTCAGACGACGATAGTCGACACAAAACCGCATACTGCCATCTTTCTTCCTCACCAGCACTACAGGTGAGCACCATGGACTTGACGATGGTTCTATCACACCATCTTTTACCATTCCTTCAATCACGGTCTCAACTTCCTTTTCCCGTGCTACTGGCAGTCTCCTTGGTCGCTGACGGATGGGTGCCTCATTTCCTGTATTGATTCTATGCTGAACCAATCCAGTCTTCCCAATGTCAGCATCACTCGAAGAGAAAATATCGGCGTACTTGAGTAACATCTTCTTAGCCTTGTCCATTTCATTCTTCGTTAAGATGTTACGACAGTCTTCTAAAAGTGTCAACACGTTGTTTCTAGCGTCCTTGTTGACGATGTTCCCAGTACTCAACTCTTGGCATCGGCGCATCCAATCTACTTCTTCGCAAGTGCCAATCAATGTGCTCTTTTCTATCACGTGTTCCTTATCACTAAGGTTCAGCACACGTACCACTGAGGCTTCATTGGCTCTTACCAGAGTTCGGGCCATTTTCCATGGAAGTTCATTGTATATCCCTTCTATGAGTACACATCGATGTGTTCGCCCAGAATTCTGAGGGAGACTAACTGGTACAGTCGTTTCTGATCTGGCAGGAAGCACGACCTTCTTCAAGCTGTACACTTTTCCTGATAACGCTCCTTCCATGAAAAGTTCCTCTTGACCACATTTCATCGCTCCTTGCTTGACGTCGATCTCACAAGAGTTCTTCCTCATAAAGTCTAAGCCCAGTATGCAGTCGTCCATTATGTCAGCCACGATGACATTATGCAGGTAAATTCCATTGCCCAACTTTAACTGCATCTCTTTCTCTCCTCGGACGGGTATGCGCTGACCCGTGGCCGTTACCAAGTTGATGCGGTCACGGTTTGCAGAGTCCCCAAGGAACCGATTTGCAAGTCGGGAACTGACAACCGTGCGAGATGCTCCAGTATCTATTGTCAGCTTGCATGGTGTTCCATTTACCTCGCCCTTGATGATCAGGGTGTTCCCATCCTGGGTTTGTGAGATCGAAACCCTTGGGGCTCTTCTAAAATCAGCCAGCACCCGCCCCGCAGTCCTGGCATTTATTCGTTTCCCTTCCTGTTGCTGGGCGGTGACATTAGCCACCCTATCCTCTTGGGAACGACTTTCTTCTCTTTCCGCAGTCCGCTTTGGGCAACTGGATCGAAGGTGGCCCCTCTCACCACATGTGTAGCACCTAGGGCTATACCTCGTGAAACGGTCGCGAGCCGGTGATGCTACAACTTCCCTGACACGGTGAGATCGATGATCCTTCCGTACGGCTTCGACCTCCAAAGCATGAGACAAGGCGTCTTTGAGAGTCTCATGGTGCCCGAGTCTGACAGCGGCCCTGACTTCCAGGTCGTGGATGCCGTCGATGAATACTTGCACCAGATTCCCATCGATGAGCGCAGGTAACGACTGGTATGCCTTCCGTACCAGCTTCTCAACTTCCAGGGCCCACTGTTGCAAGTTTTCACCAGAGCGCTGGACACGATCCTTCAGCTGCGCACGATACACGTGTTCCAGGTGAGCGTCACCGTATCTGGTTTCCAAGGCTTCTAGTAGCTGCTCGTAGGAAACATCGTCTCCGAGAGCTTCTAGGATGGTTAACGCCTTGTCTCGCAAACCCAATGTAAGCGCAGTCATGGCCTGGGCTTTGCTCCACCCGTTTGCCTTCTTAACGGCTTCAAACTGCTTTTTATAGGCTGACCATGAAGATGTCCCATCGAATGGCGGTACTTTAAATCCACGCGCTGAAGGTACGGCAGGTAAGGAAGTCGCAATCCCATCTCCAGCTTTCAGATTTCCCAGCTCTTTCCTCACATCTGTAATCTGGTTTTTTACATCTTCAATCCGAGTTTCGGCTTCCGTGATGCGGTTCTCAACATGATGAACTTGATCCTTCATCACATTCATCTCCTTGCCAAAAGTCGCTCGAAGATCTTTCATGAGGAGCGTCTGTTCCTCCTGGCGGCGTGCCTGCTCCTCCTTGTCACGCAGCAGCTGTTCTTCCAACCGGCGGGCCTGCTCCTCCTGGCGGCGTGCCTGCTCCTCCTGGCGGCGTGCCTGCTCCTCCTGGCGGCGTGCCTGCTCCTCCTTGTCCCGCAGCAGCTGTTCTTCCAACCGGCGGGCTTGCTCCTCCTGGTGGCGGGCCTGCTCCTCCTGGCGACGGGCTTGCTCCTCCTGGTGGCGGGCCTGCTCCTCCTGGCGACGGGCTTGCTCCTGTAGCATCGCCATCAGCGCAGCAAAGTCTGGAGGTGCTGGCGCTGGAGATACCGTGGGCGGGCCTGCTTCCACCGTTGGCTGCTCCTGACCACCCAACCTCTCCGGCGTATTACCTCCGAAGCGCCTGCTGTCCAACTCCTGCTGGCGCTGACCCCTGGTACGGACGCCGTCTGTGTCTTCTTTCGGTAACACCGGCATTGTCCAAATCCCCAATTCTGACACCAATTGTTACGAGCCGGGGTTCTACGGAATGGAAAATGCCGATCAAACTACCACAAAACACTTTATTTATTACACCACTAATTTACACTTCACTATAAAGCTTCACTAAACACTTTTAATCGCACTTGAACTCGCAGGTATAACTCGTATTATCGCTCTGGAAATACTGATCCCCCGCCACCGAAGTGCTCCGCCTTTATAGTACGGTCATTACTCTAGATTACTCTAGAATCTTCACGGAAGAATTATCGCGAACATTCCACACCTTCGAGATGCTTCTAGATAACACGTTACATAGAAGTACCTTGACAGAACATTCCCGAAAGACGTTACGTAGTAGTACTGCGATTTGCTACTAGATGGCGCCGAGTTTGGTAGTCTTATTACTCGCTACGAGATGGCGTTACAATATGTTGGGGTTTTTGATATGTACCTAACCACTTTGTTGTGAATGACTGTTTAGTACCTTCTATTTCCTTCTGTACCTTCACTTTATAGTTTGAGTAATCTTCTAAGAAAGTGCGAAAGTGACGTTATGAGAAGATGATATTATGCGAAAGTGACGTTATGAGAAGATGACATTATGCGAAACTGTCCAGATGACATTTTGCGAATAAGACATTTTGCTTCGAGATCGAAAGAAAAAACATAGATAGCAAAACCCTTCTTTATCGCTGAAACGATCAAAAGAGGGATTTAATACCTACAATTCAAGGCACTATTCATCCCACGTAATAAGGGACAAGTCTCGTCCATATTTCGGTAGATGCAACGCGTGCAGGAGCTTATCACACTCTCCCATTTTCGTATTCACAAACGACACTACGAGGCGCGCGAACGCCAACCGCTGAAAAAACAATACGTTTTGACAGCGCTTAGCATTCGCGCGCCTCATAGTGTCGTGAATACAGGGTAGTCACTGAAGCAGTCTTAGCCGAAACGTCAAATAAGAAAATTAAATTAATTCGATTATAGAGTTACATATGTCTGTGCATTTCTAATTTAACGATCGATTCGATAAATGTATCAATTGGGTCCGATTGGTTTTATTTGAGATTCAATTAAAGTTTTACGACTTGAAGATCTATAACGACAACTTGCACTATTAGACTGTCTATTGCGTATTTGTGTCAAGACTGTTTCAAAATCGGTGTTCTTAGTGAATGTATGCATTCATAGGAAACCTAGGTACATTTTCACACACACAATGATTTTTAACCGACTTTCAAAAAAAGGAGGAGATTTTATTTTCAATTGTAAATTGACTTGACTAATTGTTTTGACTGCTTCGGTGGCGTGGTCGGTAGTGTATCCGCTTTCGACGCCGGAGTCTCGGGTTCGATTCCCGGTCGGGACAAACTTTGTGTGATGACACATACATTTGTACCGAAGTCTGGATGTTTCCTATGTATAATATGTATGTATTTACAAAAAAAAAATGTATATAAGTATTTATATCAGTTTATCTAGTACTCATATCACAAGCTCTGCTTAGTTTGAGACTAGATGGCGTTGTGTGGATTGTCCTAACATATTTATTTATTATTTATTTATTAAGTATTGTCGAAAATACAAATAATTAAGTGTAAAATACCTACATAATAAATGTCAGTTAGAAGTACCATAACGATTCATTGTCAAAACCATATAAATAAAATGTCGCTACATTAAAAAATGTCACAACTTAACAACTGTTTTAATATTTCTTACGACGTTTTAACATGTTCAAACATGTTTAATTATTATTAATCATCTTAATTTTCATTAAACCTTTCACAAAATTACGCCTACACACATTTTTGTAACGCAACCTAAATTTATTACACGAACATTTCTACATGTCTTGAAAATAAGGAAGCAAGTAAACATGAAGAATGAACTTTAGTCACTTTAAAATAGAGTTGAAGTGACATGAGCGATGTTATGTTTCGACACCGGACGCATGTCAACAATTGTCTTCCTGATGCGATAACGGTATTTAGGCTAATTACCTAAGTGTAACACTTAGTATTAGTTTCTTACTTATTCATGTATGTATACTAGGTATTCGCCGGAACGCGGGCGGTTATGTCGAAATAAATAAGACGGAGAACGTAATTAATAACTCAAAAAGTATAAAAGCTACATATACCAAAAACTATACAGCAAAACACGTTAAGAGTCCGTATGCAGAATCGAAACGGGCGGAATTAGGTATTTGACACATTTTGTGCGTGAGTCCGGAGTTACCGATGGTGGTCAGCCAGTAGGTACGGCGATTACATGGTTTTGATCTTTTTTTTTTTCATTTTATAATAATAGTGTCTTGTGTGGGGGAGGTGAAAAGAGGGCTAGGAGGGGGGGTGTTTTTTTTCTCTCCTTAAATTCAAGAAAAGACCCTCTATACTCGTATTATCCCGTAATCAAAACTCCTCTACCTTTCCTCTGTCGTTGCACTCTCAAAGGGGGGGCGAGGGTTAATTTTTTTTCCTAATCAAAATCATTTGACCTCCTCTATACAAAGGGGCTCTACCAACATATTTAGGGCCCCAGCGAACTCATCTGCTAGTGGCGCACCTGCTGATCAACGGACGAGGCTCGTTAATTTACGGTACCTATGAAGTGGCTTCGGTCCCTACGTGGGTACCGGGTGTTGGTCCGGGGGGGTGCCACCGTGCAACTGTGCTAAAGCCCCACAAGTAACCCAGCCCAGGCTGGTTGCGTAAGGGGTTCAAAAGCTGCACCGCCGCGCCCGGGGCCATGTATGGTGCAGCAGGCATGGGACCAGTGGGGGCAAAGCGGAGTTTAGTGTGGGTGGTGTAGGTCGATTCGCCGGCCAGGGAGACCCTTAACAACGGCGTTGCCGCGGCCGCCCGCAACACAGTCATGGGGCCCGCCTGGGACCAACCACACCAGGAGGCTGCCCCACATGTTCTCGCGCATAATCCTGATGTGGGATCGCCGCTCCGGGTGGTAACCGGTGTGGGATAGCGGCGGCCTTGCACCAGGGGGGTTTGGCTCCAACCTAACCACACGGTTCCAGACGAAGCTAGCCCCTGCGCTTTGTCACTTATTACTGCTGCACCAAATGTCGCCCTGTCTTCACGCTTCTTCTTCAAATTTATAATGGCAGTGCAACAGAAATAAGTAAACGTTCCACAGCGGCCCCAGGAAACCCCACAGCTTCACTTTTCGAGGTGGAGTTCACCAAAATCCGTGGACTCCATGCGAACCTCGATGCCGTCCACCATACCTTGAGACGGCTCGGCCCGCTGTGACGTTCCTCACGGAGACACAAATACGCCGCCCTGACAACACGCCTTACCTGTGTTGCCCCGGTTATGTATATATGTATCGAGGAACAATACCGGGGTGCCGCAGGGGTCCGTGCTGTCACCAACTCTTTTCCTTCTGCAAATCAATGATATGCTATCCCTCGGGAACATTCATTGTTATGCAGATGACAGCACATTGCAGGCGTGTGCATTTACAGCGAAGAAATCCCCTTTCATGCATTATTACCAATGAAGGGCAACCTTGAGATCCTTGACATAGACGTTCGTCAAGAGCTCAATAATAAAAACTACATCGAAAGATGTATAGGGCTAGCTTCGTGGAAACTAGGAATACTGAATAAGGTAAAGCGATTCTTTACACTGCATCAGAGGTGTCTGCTGTACAAGACGCAGATTGGACCTTGCGTCGAATACTGCTCTCACTTCTGGGACGGCTCCGCGAAGTATTTGCTGGACGCTCTCGACGCTATGCAGCGTCGAGCTATCCGTATTATAGATTGTCCGGAGGTAACGGGAAGCTTTGAGCCGCTAGCTCAGCGCCGAACAATAGCTTCCTTGGCCGCATTCTACTGTATTTACCACGGCGAGCATTCTGAAGAGCTCTTCAATCTGATCCCATCTTCCTTCCGATCCCGAACAACGCGTGCCGGGCAGAGATGCCACTCCCACACAATAGGTACATGTTCGCGAGAACCGAACGTTTTAAACGTTCGTTTCTGTGCCGAACGATACGGGCCTGGAACGCCCTGCCTGTGCACGTGTTTCCTCCCACATATAATCCTGGGTTCAGTAGGTCGTCAAGTTGAGGGCCACTCTCATAGTATAGTGTGCTGTGAGTGACCCACAATCGCTTGACGTCGTCACGACTTACTACCAGGCGGGTGGCGTCAAATTGGCGAACCCAATACAAAAAAATAAAATAAAAACTACTTCTATAAAATTATTACTCAGTTTGACTCTACTCGGGAGCCCCCCTTGGGGGACTGGAGGGCAAATCTCAAAAACTCGGAATTTTCCCTAGGTCCCCGAACCCCCTTTACATTTCTGCAAAAAAAACATAGGTACCTTCCCCTCCACCATCAAGGAGAACAATAAAATTGTGTCAGTGAGTGAGTGAGTAATCCAGCTTTATAAAATATAACAGCTTTTTTTAACAAAAACAATGATAAATACATTCTACATAATCACTTGTTGTATTTAAAAAGAAGCCTAATCATCACAAAATAATAACTAATATTACCAAAGTATCAAAATCTCACGCCACGCTATATTCGTCTGTAGACGGCGTCGAATTTTGGCGCGCAGAGCGACACGTCCTCTCCCTGTAAGCGCTTGGCGCGGACTGCTTACTTGAGGCATGCGTCGAGTATTATAAAGCGAAATTTAGGTGTTTTTAAAAGATTATTTACAGCCTATTTTTTATTATTTAGCTTTCTTTTTTTTTGGAAATGGATTGATTTTGAACCAAGGTTTATTTGTGTTGTTTTAATTTTATGAACGAGAGTTTTATGTAGCCGAAATAAGAACCAATTCATTGCCCATTTTCTCTAAAATTTGACTAACTTAAATATTTGTTTACTCAATTTTTTTTTATGAAAGTGATAAAAGGTAATCCATACATTTGATAGATGACTTTTACAAGAATACACTGTATTTTTGTAATACTTTTTAGACGTCAAAACGATTAGTGAATTTGTGATATTCTAGACCTCTTCCAGCAAGAGATACGAAAAACTACCGATTGTTTAGGTCGATTAATCAAAATTTAATGACAAAAATAAGAAAGTAGCTCACTTATTAGATCATTATTGAAATGATATTTCATGTTGTGCATTAAAACTTATAAAAATACAGTATTTTCAGTGTAAAAACACGTCTGTAAAATCAGCGAAAACGGTAAAATTTAATAGGAGGACTCTTAATGTGATCTATCTGCAGCCAAATTTCAAGTCGATAGGTTTAAAATTGCGACCGGAATCGTTTTACATACATTTTCGATTGGGCCCATCTTAGAGATGACTCCGCTACGCTCCGTCTTAATTATGTATTGGTATGTATATTATGTTATACAGCTAATGCCCATAAGTGCAACTCAAGTAAGTTTGACGGTATGTCTTTGTTATCATGGAAGATGGGGATCTATTGGTGTGGGACACTAAATGGGCCTACACCTTAGCACCCTCGCAAATCTCAAGCACATATGGATGTGCCGGCGCATCTGCTGCATCGGCTGAAGGCCTCAAACGGCGTAAATAAGCTAACCTAGCAGGTGACAGAGGCGGCATGGTGCCCTCACGTATCACGCTTCGCAGATCATTACCGGGCACCGATGCTTCGGTAAGAACCTATCTGCACCGAATCCATTTTGAGATCACCGCACTCCACACCTTGGTGGAGTGTTGAGAGTGGACTCACCCACGCTCAACACTCCGGGACCTCGTTGAGAGTTTGGGCGTGGATAAGGGTATATGAGAGGGCTCACTGACGACCATAGAGAAGGTGGAACGTGGCCGAAGGAGGCGGCCGACTCCCACTGAATTCCGAAGTCGGCGGCCAGGGCGCCGCAGACTCATCTACGCCATCGGCCTCCATGATCTGAGCATGAGAACAGCGGCCCAGCCAACCGGCGCCAATGAGAATACTTCCGAGCTTGTACCTGAGGCGCCCGGAAATGAACGAAGGGGAGGTCGCGACCTAGGGTCGCCGATTAAAAAAACCTAACAGGTTATTACGTATTTGAGCCGTTAGGAGTTGAGACTCTAGGGTCATGGGGTTTGCGCCCACTGCCTTTGTAGAAACATCGCTAAACGTTCGGATCGATACTTCTCAGGTTCAGAAGTCTGGCTATTTCCTGGTTCAAAGAATAAGTATCTATTGCCATCCAACGTGCCCACGCAGTCAGCATTCTGGGAACTGACAGTGGCAGTCGACAATGATGCGGATACGTCGGCTTTCCAGTCTAACTGCGATTCGGCTGAACTGAACATTATGCATATTGTAAAATTAAATAAATGTATCATTTAAATAGTCCGACTTTAAGTTATAATAGCAAAACTTATTATTTATGAAGGTACCTATAACATTATGGGATATAGCTAAATAACAGTAACAGTTATTGTAAATAATGGTAAAGTACTGCCCATTCGTGCATTTAACTTATATGAAATATTACGAAATACTGGCAGTATTCAAAGTGTTGCGTGCTCACGTAATTAATATTTAAGTCTGCTTATGCTGTTTATTGTAAGCATAAGCTGTCAACTATTTTATATCCCACTATAATATAAATGCAAAGTTTGTGCTCTTTGGCATTAGACAGACACACATTACGCATATATCCCCGAAGGGTTAGGCAGAGGTGCATTGCACACCCACACTGCCAGTAATTTTGTTGATTGATGTATTTAATTTCAAATTATATGTAATAACTAGAAAGTGACCAGGACTTGTGGTAAGATGATAAAAATATTGATCCCATCGACTTTTTACTCCACCAGTACAGTAATTCCCATCTTAGAAAATTTTATTTGTACATCTTTTCGCAACTAAGTGAGAAAAATTCCTTAGTTGCCTAAGTTTACACACTTTCAAACTCTATTTCTCACTAGATACGGTAGAATATCAAATGATTAAAGCTAATTGAAGTTTAAAATAACATGTATTACCATGTTAATACTGATAATAGGTAAATATATAAATACAAAAACGTCTTAGCGTTAAAAGCATTGAATCGATACAGAATGTGACTGTATTGAAAAGTTTTCTTTAGAATAACGGAATATTAATCAAAGATTTACATAATTCTTAGAGCCACATGTATGGCTTTCTAGGTCTTAGTGGCAACGCAGTCAACATTGTGGGAACCTGCCCAGTCAGCAATGACAAGGAGGAATTTTGCACGAAATTATGTATAAATATTTTATTTAGCTACTTATTTTTAGGATTCCGTAGAACGTTGGAAGAGCGTTCCACAGTCTGATAGCAAGTAGGAAAAGAAGTTGGTTTTGTGGGAAGGATAGTTGAGGCAGTAGGAGATCTGAAACAGGCACGATTCATCAAGTTTGTTTAAGAGCTCCTCGGTAGCATCTAGGCTTAGGCTTAGAGGGACATAATTAGTGTTTGGGCCAGCGATATTTTAGTATCGAGGGGTAAGAAACTCTGGAGACATTAGAGCATGTGAAAATTTAAGTTGACCTATTTGCTGACTTCGTTGATATGAGAACTACAGTTCAAGTTACTATCGATAATAACGTCCAAGCTCTTAGTGGTATTGGTGTAATTGATGGGGATCTCATCCAGAAAGTTAGCTGGAAAAGTTGCCGTATCTCTATGTTTTGTGATGGTAGTAAATGTAATGAACTTTAAAGGAATACTACAATGACTTGTATTAGTTCAGGAGTTATCGAGGTTGTTATTGGTGACTACGGAACTCTATTCTATGCGAGGCCTGACACTTAGCCGTTTTTTGTACATGTACAATACTAGAACATTACTATATTTTATTCTATTCTATTCAACTTCTATTCAAGACGTGATCGAATCAATTTTTATTTATTTCAACACATTGCAGTTCAATTGTATGCTTTCAATGTGGAAAATCGCAAACTATGGTGAAGGGATGCGTCAAACATTTCACGCATAAATATCTTTAAACTTGTTGTTTACTATTGTAATACAACTACACAAAGGGTCGTCCTACCAACTAGATGGTTCTTGGAAAATGTTCCTGTGTTCTGTCATCTTAGGATATTCAAAGAGATTTGCAAAAGCATTTTGAATCAGCATGTTTCCGGATTAACTTCGAAGAATGTTCAATTGAAATCGAAATCATGCGTATCGATGGGACTCTGAGTTGTTCAGATTTAAAAAGTCCTAGGAAGTTACTTTAAAGATTTTCATACAAAAATCGTTAACCTTTTTATTGAAAAATTGTTTGGGTATGTTTATGTTGACGTATTACAATTTTTTTTTGTTAGGACAATTCACACATCGTCATCTAATCTCAAACTAAGCAGAGCTTGTGATATGAGTACTAGATAAACTGATATAAATACTTATATATTTTTTTTTCTTCGTTACAAACCCTGAGCCCGAGCCTGAGGCCCTGAGCAAATATTAAATTAGTTTTTATAGGAATAATAGATTCCCGTGGCAAGAAAACTAAGTATTCCGCTTACCTAAACAGCTGTTACAGCAAGTAATAAACAGAAGAATACAAATTTACTTGCAACTTTGAAACCAAACACGTTTCTGGTCAAAATATTAAGATGTCATAAAACAGATAACTGTAATCTGTTAAATAACTTGTTTTCCAACATTTTGTTTGATATATAATAAAAAGTGTGGATACGTGTACAACTATTTAAGGCAAGTCAATTACTCAAAATATTTTGGAGCGTCAATATTGACAGGCATGTAAAGGGTCGGCCCTTTAAAAGAGCTTATCAGTTAGGGCCTTAGGGAACAAGGTGTGATTATCAGAGGTGCTGATGGTTGTAGGCTCAGATCAACTATCTATAGATAGATGGCGAGTGTCGCCCGTTTTCTTCGTGGCGACTACTAAGCAGCTCTGATATAGGTTGTCCGGTATATGTTTGCGTCTCAGGACAATAACTACAAACAATAATTAGTTTCATGTTTTGCCACGCAACGATATAAACCGGGAAGCCGTAGTGACGTTACATCATCCTCGACTGTTTGACTGTTCTGACATGCAGAGTGGTTGTTAGTGATTCCGACCGGTTATCAGCGCTCTATATATACGTAGTACAACGATAGTTGCCCTAAGGTTGTAGGTAACTATTAGTAGACTAGTTTTCCCGAAGGAGTAGGCAGAGGCTTATTAAATGCTCACAATGCCTCAGTTTTTATATTGCTGTATTATGCTTTTAAAATATATTTCTTCTACCTATTAAAACCACCGGAAGCTGCATTAGTGTGGTAAAAACGGAAATGGAACGACGCTTGTGGTGGCAACACTACATTAGTCAGTGTTACCAACTTTATGGGAAGTGAACACGCGATAACTGTGCCAAATTAATTATTGTAGAACGAATTTAATGTTATTAAAATATTTAAAAAAATATTTCGTGAAGATCTACATTTTCGAGCCTCAAAAATCATTCTCCGCTGAGATATTTTTACGATATTTTTTAAAAGCTTAATGAATTACGTGGGAATATAAAAATGGCTGGCTAAATATGGGGTTAACATATTATACTCCCGTCGACTTCTTGGGTATAAAGACGTAATCTGTTTTTTTGTTATTTTCGGAAAATGGAGATATTTACCGAAATTTACCACTTAAGAAGTGGTCAAGCTTTATTGACATTAGTTTAAGTTACAGATTGTCGCTACAAATCGTTTTTAACATCACGTAAACAATTCGCTGCCCCTATTTAAACTCTGAATGCACTTCCCTGCTGGATCTCTGTTGCACGTGCAACACTCAAGGTCTCATAACCCTTTACACATCCTCTCATGCTTGCAATTAAAACGAAAAACCGTGAGAAACAACGACATACATGCCCACTGAGCACGAAAGAGACAGTAAGCCTCATTTACCCAAGCACTTTTATTTCCACTTGCACTCGAGAGGTCGTCGGCCAATCAACGGTCGTGTTACTCCCGCTCCGCATTGGTCCGTTTGAATAGCGAATATTTTTCAAAAATGGAACAAAGCGGAGGGTAGGTAATAGCGAGTTTTGTTTTATTCGAGTGGCATTTCACATTTGAGTGGGGGAGGTTCCGCATAGCGGACGTCTCGACTTTTAATTACCTTATATTTTGCTATTGTTTCTTAGAGGGTACTCATGCTCTAAGCTGTTTTACATTTTATAATGGATGATGTTCAGCATTGTTATTTTGTTACATGGAAGGGCTTGAGTATGTACTTGAACCGGGAGATTTATTTCAATTGGCAAATTAGCTATGTTTATTTCTTTGTAAGCATTACCGGTGTTTGTCAGGAAATGTCGTTGTTAAAATGTTTGTGAATCGCAAGTGGAAGGATTGTGTGGCATATAATTATATTGTAGGGTCTTCTTCGACAAAAGTTTACGGAAATGATGTATTTAGTTCCAATTTGTGAACCTTGGCTGAATTAAATCGATGAGTGTTTTGTGTTATTACGGTAACTGAGTACACACAAATAGCGTAAGAGTGACAAAGAAGGTTATTTCTGACCACAGCTGATGACATAGTAATTGCGATTAATAGGTATTTTATATTAAGGCTTGTATACACCGGGCATCAATTGGATAAAAGGGTATACAATATTAATACATTTCGAATTTGCATCGCAGTTTTGTGTACAACCTGTTAGGGCCATATAACCCAAATCTTTCGACCTACATCAGTCGGAAAACAGGGATACCTTAATTGTTTATGTGTAAGTTCAGAATGGAGAAGAAGTTACTGAAATGGTAAAACATTATTATCATAAAACGTCTCTGACATCCCGTGTGGGAAGAATCACTGAACGACATGACGAACAAAGGTCTAGGTGTTTAAATTGAAAAGGAAATCACCAGACAACTAGAGTGCTTTTAAACCACTTAGAGCTAATGTGATTCAACCATACATGGACATTTGATTTACCTACGTCATTGCTTTCGATTTCAATTCAATAGTCTGCATCGGTAGCGCATTCGATCGTACGACCAGCCGGAGATTGGCATCATCGAATGGATATAATATCCAATAACTTTCTTTTAGTCAATTACACATTAGTCAATCATCATCATCATCCTCTGAGCCTTTCCTAACCTAGTAGGCGTCGGCTTTCCAGTCTAATGCGGCTGAACTTCAATATTTTCCGTAGAGCGTTTGCCATCTGACCTCCACAACCCATTGGCGATATCAAAGTTCTGTAGAAAGACCAGTCGGATTTTATTTTAGAGCTTCAAATACCCGTAATGACTATCGATATATGTTTCTATGACAACGTTTATATGAGATGTTTGTATGACAACCGGTACCGACGGTTTAACGTGGTCAGACCAAATTGGTCACTATATTTTTAAAAGAAAAGGCAACCTCAACTGGGTTGAGAAAAGGATCGACCTGGCTTTGTTTTATCAAAATCGAACGTCAGGAATAAGAGTACCTAATCGTCATAATAATAATATAAGTAAGCCCACAGGGACTGAACTGCAGGCTTAAGCAGCACTATTATAGTTGATTGTATTTAAATAAAGTCTGGCTAAGATTGTCCGGCTGCCTGAGACAGCTCTATCTCCTACATAAATAAGTTTTTTTTAAATTTTCGCGTTACTTTACATACCTTTAACTGCCTTAAGTTTCGACCGTTGCAGTATTTACTATGTCATGATTCGTGTTCATTCCAAAATAATTGTTACAAAAATCTTTCCGAAGCTCATTTTTGCAAAAGAGAACATTTTTTGTTTTGCATTGGCTGTCGTCTTTGCCAGGCGTACCTGGTACGTCCTTATAAAGATAACTTCAGGGCGCCCGAGGATCAGACGGTTGAGTCGGGAGCTATTCCACGTAGGTCTTGTAAGAGATGTATTAGCTTTGAATAAAATTTTGCCTGTATTTATTTTCAGGAATCTAGCAGCTCCGCACCCACACGATCAAATTGGGAACACTTCTATGGAAACCTTCAGTGTACTACAAAAAGAAAACTGCCACAGACTCGAGTATCTTGTCGAACGACAAAAGCAACTGTGTATGCTTTCTGACAATATGATTAAGGTAAGAATTATGATTCCTCGATCACCTCGTCGTTTGGTAAACATCAAAATACATACAATGTTCGATACATGAAAAGGCACTTATTATTGGCTCTTAGTATTTCTTTTTGTTACTTTGTATTTATCGATAATTATTTTTCGCAATTTTATAATAATGCAGCGATATGCGATGCAATTACTGTACAATCTTCTATGATAGTATCATAAATGGAAATCTGAATGTTTTCTGAGTTGATTGAGATCGCCTTTGATAAGTACGTAAGTAATTAAGTTGTGCAGCGAAGATATTGGCTTCGGTGTACGCCCCTCACTAATGGTTTTGACCGCTCTGAAGTTAGCTATAACCTTGGCGATCGCTTGTTCTCAATCTGTGGTTTTTCGTTCACTGATAGATAAATAAATATTTAAATAAATATTGTTGGACATGCTCACACAACATCATCTAGCCCAAACTAAACTATAAGATTCTGCTATGGGATCTAGACAACTGATACACATACTTATATATTTCTATATACATAAATAGTATAACAACACAATTTGAAGCAAAGTCATTAAAAAGCCATCAGTTCTCCCACTTTCAATTCAAATCTGGTAAATTAAAACGTCAGTAGATAATAAAATCTTAAATCGATAACAATACGAGTATATGGATATTATTATGAGTGACAATATTTAAAATCTAAAAAAAAACAGGTTAAATTTTTGAAGAACGTTGGTGTCGTCTACTTAGGTAGTAGACGACACCGTGCCGAACACCCTTTATATTTCATATAAATTTTTCTCCATTTGTCGTTGACTATGTTCAGATCGGCCAAAAAGATTAGTGTAAGGTTACATTTTATCGTTATAAGCGCACTTAGCTCGAAGATTAGATAGGTACTTGGTTTTTTAGTAGGTATTAAAGTAAGCGACGGCTTCTATTAGAAGGTTTCTATTAGATAGACAGTTAACTTTGATAGTAATTTAGTCGGTTCTACAAATGCAAGTTGATAAATGCAAGTTGATAAATGCCTTTTCAATAAGGCTGAAAAATTTCTACTATCACTTGCGCCCCATTTAGTCAAACGGTAGACATTATTTGGGCTCCTTGCCACCCGCTTAATCAAGAAAAACCCCACGAACAAATATGAACAATCAAGGATCACTACAATAAGAATAACCTATATTCGTTCTAGCTGTTGGAATTTAGGTTCGAATAAACAGATTGGTTATTTATTTTTCATCGCTTCTATTCAAAAAGTGGCGTTTTGTCCCTACATATGTGCGCCTAATGTAGCTCTTTTTTGTTCGGCAATAATGAGATACGAATTTGGAACTTAAATCTTGCATAGTAATCCAACCGAAAAAAAGAACAAAACGCGCGAATTTTTTCTTTTTTTTTTCATAGATGATGAAAAAAAGAATGAGGTGAAAAGTAATATTTAAGCCTCGAGAGTAATTTTTTTTTCTCAGGCGATTTACTTTGAATCCCTCGCTCTACGTTCAGGATTCTATTTTAGAAACCCTCGCTACACTCGGGATTCTACTCTGGAATCCTTCACTTCGCTCTGGATGAAAAGTAGCGCCTTCAACAACAATATACCATTTTACTCCCTTGTCATGAAAACTGCTATACTGCTTCGGTGGCGCAGTCGGTGGTTTTTTCTTTACCACACTTTACGGCATATTTACATTTGTATTGCTTAAATTTAACCATCGATGTGGTATGTTGTTTTTAATGCGCACTTATGATCAAAAGAGTTTCAACGTTGTAAAATAATAAAAGTTAAGTGTGGGAACGGGTATGTAGGTTAATCGTTTTATGTTTCGAGAAAAATTACTTTGTAGTGACGGTGTGTACCGTACCTTACTTCCTGGCTTTATCCGTGTAAAATTTTATTGTTTTTAACTAACTTTTTAACTAATATGTGTGCTCGGTGACGGCAATAGGCTTGCACCCGATTACGTGTGACTAAAAATACTGGCAAATTGTGGGTGTTTAATGCACCTCTTGCCTACCCCTTCGGGGATATCCCCGCCACTTTTACCGCCGACACAATTAAAAATACACTAATTGTTCCGTGGAGAACGAATAAAAAATCTGGTCCTTAGCCTGCATACAGATAGACAGACCGACAAAAGCAAAATTGTCCAGTCTCAAAATCGCTTCGCTCGCTCGGTCAACTACAGAAGTAATACAAAAATGGCCCAAAGAATAAGTATCGCCATCCATCTGGCAGTACCTACATGTAAATATAGAAGCAATATAATTTTTTATTTTAAGTACTTACTGTCGTTTGGAAGAGCCATTTAATGACCTATACAAATAAATTAATCATTTCATTTTATTTCAACGTGGCAACACGGTCAGCATTCTGGTAACCTTACCAAATGGCAATGACACGAAGGGCTTTTTGTAGATTCTAAATATTTTTAGTACATAATTATGTATATTGTAATTCTTATTGTAAATACAAAAATGATACAATTGTTTCCAGGTTCTTCAAACTGGAGCAGCTCAAGCTGTGGAGGAATGTCAGTACCAATTTCGACACAGCAGATGGAATTGCAGTACTGTTGAAAATTCCACGGATATATTTGGCGGTGTACTTAAATTTAGTAAGTGTATATTCTAAAATCTTCTTATCGTATTAGCGGATAGTCTGGTGATGGAGTTGGTCAGCCAATTAGGTTTCTAAATTGACCTACTATCTAATGGCCGCCAATATAGTCAAACCGTAGACATCGCGAATATTACAAACATTATTTGGGATATTAAGAAAGAAATTATAAATAGATCACAAAAACTGATGTCATCGGCAGGACTCTTCCCACGGCCTTTCCCTAACAGGGGCAATGCTCTGACCACTGAGCTACGATGACCAATACCGATAACATCGAATTTTTGCATTATATCATATTCATAATTTCTAGATCGCGCTATTAAGGTTATCGTTGGATCCACCTACCGGAGTTCTGTGATTCAGTTTTTGTGATCTATTTATAATTTCTTTCTTAATATTTTAAGAACAGTTTAAGCAAACTCATTGCTTTGAAATACGAAAAAATATTTGGGTTTTTTGCTCCCAATCAAAAAAGCTCAAAAATGTTTTAAATCAAAAAACATAAAAAAAAAGCATTTATGCAAGTTTCGTGACGATATGATAAAAATGAAGCAGGTAGTCCGAAACATACAGACAGACAGATGCAAGCAAAATTCTCCAGTATGATTCCGCAATGTAAACGCTTCGCTCGCTCAACTATTGACTTGTTTTCTTTAACTTTTATGCTTGTGCACCAGCTGCTGGTGAGGTTGGCCGATAGATAGAAGAACTAGTTTCCAAAAAACCGGCCAAGTGCGAGTCGGACTGGCGTACCGAGGGTTCTTTTTTTGTGCTATTAGACGTTGCATCGTACTAAATTTAAAGATTCTTAGTTCACGGGAAGTACCCTGTAGGTTTTCATTCTCTTGCGAATGTCGATAATTTGCAGCATAAACAGCTCTATCGTTGGATTGGGTTAGATTAGAAGGTTTTTTTTTATAGTTCTAAGGGCCAGTAGACCTGAGTATTTGATATGAATTTAAGCTGGATACCTCCACGAGTTCGTGAGAAAAAGGGTCCAACAAAGTGATCCTATAAGAGTAACGTTTTTCCCTTTTACAGAGTTGTACGGGACCCTAAAAATAACAAAAATTGTAACACGTACCGTGGAATCCACACACGGTTCTCGTTTGTACACTTACGTTGATGCTTGTCTGTCGTTAACAAGCTGTTAACTATTTCATATGTTGTTTATGTTTCGTCAAAAATGGAGGATATTTTAAAAATACGCATAGGTAACTGCCAGAATATTATTTTAGGAGTTTTTGGCCTTTAATGTTTGCCTGAGCCGTTGATAGGCAATGCACCGTTTGAAGGTAATGTGAGTTTTTCCGGTATACCTTTCGTTAACATAATACATGTAATCCTAAAATGGTTTGGCCCAATGAATTTGGCATACTTTTTTGGCATAATTATACTTGGTCATAATTGATTTTTAGCAGCATATGTACTGTGGCATAATTATATTTAGGTCTAATATATTTATGCATAGTTATAATTTGCACAATGTTTTTAGGCATAGTGTACATTCGCCTAATAGTATATATTACTAAAATTTTATAGGTATAAATTAATGGAATGAATGAAAAATAAAAAAGTTACTTTAACCAGTATTTCCTATATTATAATAGTGTCAAAGTAGGTTTAGGTGCGGCGGGGGTGGCCCTCAGGCCACCCCTAAGCCGCCTTTTAATTATTTTACATAGTTACTTATTCTGCCTTAGATGATTAGGACTATATTCATTATAGTTTGATACGTTTATGTCTTTATGAAGCTATGCTTATAAATTTTATGCTTAAATATGATTATGCTAATTTTATTTATGATTAAGACAAATATGCTAAATTTGTTATGGATGAAAAAATTATGCATAAATATCATTAGTCTAAATTACCATATGCCAAAATATTTTATGGTTATTTTTTTTATGCAAATGGATAGTGAACCAGTTTTTCCTCTATGAAGGTATTTAGTGGTTATTGCACTAAGAGGAGGACTGAGGAGTTAAAATTTTTCCAGCGTTTGGACCTGGATTTTTGCCCAGCGCCAGAGGTAGGTAACCTAAAAGGCAACCAGACACGCGCTCCGCAAAAACCGTATTTGTAATCAATTCATCATCAATTGCACGTGTATATCAAAAGTAAACTCATGACGTTATAGTGTAGATTTTATACAAATGGCAATCCGCAAGTTACATAGAAAACGACCCCAGCTCCGGCGCAAATGAAACCTATCTCAAATTGTTGTATGTTTTGTGCGTATCGTGATTGTTGTGATCATATTCAGATCAAAGAAATGCTAAATGAACAGTTGGCTTTGATTCTGCCATAAGGCGCTACTATTAACCGTCATCTTCTACGTAATATAAGTGGTAATTTATTGCCGGTGATTTCACTAAGCAGTCAAATATCCTATTTCAAACTAATAAGTGCTTAGGAGCTTTATTGAAATCTTTAAGGCGTAGACGTCCTAATCTGCCCACGGTGAACCTGCTGATAGAATTACTCGACAATATAGGCTTATCCTAACGAACAACTGGCAAATTATGAACGTAATAGCTGCTTCTACCTACTACTTCGTGTATACTCGTATTATCTCTATAATCTTTCTTGCCCTACAACAAAATCACAAGCAAAATGCACGTCAGGCTATCCCTTGGGGCATATGATAGGCATGATGCAAGGTTCAAAATCGATATTATAAATAGAAAAAAAAATAGATTTTAAATTTAATAATAGACAATGTTTATAATAATATCAAGACAGACTTCGTGGAAGTTAATTTTGAGTCGAAATTGTTTATTTTCGTATGTCAATAAGTGGCATCGCGTGTATGCGGTGTTGATGGACGCGCTCAGTATGTTTACCTTAAACGGCTAACAACACATTGACCTATCAACTTGCATATGTATGTTCTAGACTCTAATCAATAATATTGAATGCCTGTTACCTGTGGCACTGAGGTATCGGTTTTTCATTTTGCTGTGGGGATAGTAGAAGGCTTCGTGTAGGTTTCCCAAGACGTTCCAACAGGGCAGGACTTCCCACTACACCACAGAACATAGGCTGTAGAACAACGTGACTCGGCAAAGGGACATTCTTAAAGGCTCTTCCTAGCCCCGGCTATGAACTAAGCACCAGCTGGGGACCTCCTGATGTTATATGGGCCCCGTACTTCATTGAGTTAACGGGTCGGAACAAATATCTGTGTTCTGCAAATTAATGCAGCAACGCAGCCAACTTTCTGGGAACCGTCCCCGCCAGTTTAGTTTGAGGCTAGATGGCTACAGATGATGATGGTAACTTTTTTGGAACTTGTAACGGTACATCATAATTTGAGCCCAACGATAAATGGGAAACGGCCATTCTTCTTTATATAATCTCGCCTGACTTGCCTTGAACATTCACTGATTCCATTGTTCTACTATTTTCAGAATCTCGAGAATCAGCATTCGTGCATGCTTTATCTTCGGCGGCGTTGGCACATTCTGTGGCAAGAGCTTGCAGTCGAGGGGAACTCAATGAATGTTCCTGCGACTCGAGGGTTAGGAAACGCACACCGAGGCACTGGCAATGGGGAGGTTGTTCTGAGGTAATATTTTACTAATCCAATTTCTTACTATCAATGAAAATTTAGATTAATGCTACAAACTTATTTTTTAACATTTTCAGGATATCAGATACGGAGAAATGTTCAGCAAAGACTTTTCAGATTCAAGAGAAGACAAAAATATTGATGAGGGACTTGTGAACCTTCATAATAATGAGGCTGGCCGGAGGGTAAGATCACGAACACACATATATCAAAACAAATCGCAATCGACAGATGCGTTCATTACGCCAGTCTTATTTGGCGCCACAGTCACATTTATTGTTGGGGGGCAAGTAGGTAGTCTATTGCAGCTTTCGGGTACTTATAGCATTTTTGCCAAAGTTTCGTCCAAGCGTTTCATTTTCTGCAGGTGAAGATGATTTGGACTCTAAAGACGTCAAAAGAAGTTGATAATAACTTGCAAAAAATATAAATAATTAAAACGAAAGTTGTTGACTAGACCCCAAACCAGAGACAGTTAAGAGAGCTTGCTTTCCAAAACAATGCTTTCACTGCTTTGAAAAACAAAAACGGCTGTTAGAGAAATATAAGTCCCTTGTTCACCAGGCCGTGCGTAGCCGCATGCAACGCGTGTGCAAGTGTCACGGCATGTCGGGGTCGTGCTCGGTGCGCGTGTGCTGGCGGCGCCTCCCCCCGCTGCGCCTCGTGGGCGACGCGCTCGCCACACGCTATGAGGGAGCCTCACATGTCAAGGTACTTATATGCTGTCTATACACTAGAGTCTTAAGTTCCATCTGAATCTGGGCACCAGGCAGCTAATGTAGGTGGCACACAGAAACAAAAGCATCCCGGCAGAAGCTTCACAACCGTCAATGTAGGTATGTGTATGGATTTCTGTCAAAACCGAGCGGAACGCGACACCGGTAGCTCGTCAGGGTCACCCTGTAGCACACAGCATTCGCTGCTTGCTGCCGAAATTGAAATGGCACCTTTATGGGCCCTGCAGAGTAACAGTCTCGCCAGTGGATATCAGACTGTCAGTTAGAAGAAGTTGATCGAGTCGTTCTTTAGGTTTAAAGCGTGAGTCCACTCATAGTAAAAACACTTCGTAGTGACTTCAATTGACGATTCCTGGTAATTCCTTTTGTGTCACATTTGGTTTTTGAGGACTTTGTGCCATGCTGGTGATACAATTTATAACATACTTTATTATATTATGTTACTAGGTGGTTGAAAGGAAAAGAGGCAAAAACATAAGAAAACTGCGACCAGTGCACATGGACATGAAGAAACCGAACAAAACAGATATGGTCTACTTAGAAGAATCACCTGACTACTGCGAACCTAATGACGAGTAAGTCCCTTAATAGACACAACATACGCCTGTATCCCCGAAGGAATAGGCATAGGTGTACACACCCACACCATAATCCCATTGAAACCAAAATGCCAACAGACAGATTTAATACTTTTATAGACGTATATTAAAATGAGTCCTCAAGGGCGTCCGGGGGCCCAAGTTTTCCTCACCTCTAGGTGAGGATAACCTAAAATAAAGTATGATGTACCTATGAGGCCTGGTCTTTTTCAAGGTTATCAGCTAACTGTTTAACAAGTTTTCGTCAAATCTGTCCAATGTTTCGAGTGAGATGGAACAACAAATATTTTTATTTAGGATTAATATCTGTTACTTATCATGGCTTTCTTACTTACAGATTTTAATACAATATTTAAGACTTATTTTGACATGATTTTTTTCCTGAACGTTAAAGCAATCGCATCTTGGATTGAAAAATATTGATATAAATTATAACCTTTTCACGTCCATAAGAAACGATTTCAATATCGAATATCGAATCACAGAGACATCTATGCGGTATTGGAAGCTCGTTGCAAAATGTCACACCGCCTTCCGAGTAGTTCGTGAAACTGCCGGCAGACGTCACCACGTGGCCATGCATGCTATTTAGAAATGTATAAACATATGACGCAGAAATTTAACAGTTATCATACGTTATCTGATGGCTAAACTGGTAAAAGTGTTCTCCTTGTAAGAGAAAGACTCCGGTTCAATCCCAGATCTGGTGATTGATGATGACTTTTTGCGATTTTATAAATATTTAGAAGTTTTACAAATCTATTTTAAATTTCAGACTGGGTATACTAGGAACACGTGGTCGCACTTGTAACAGGACATCAGCTGGTCTCGACGGCTGTCGCCTCCTGTGCTGCGGCCGAGGGTATCAGACAAGAGTTAGAGACCACGAAGAGAAGTGTCGTTGTAGATTCGTATGGTGTTGTAAGGTGCATTGTGAAATATGTCGGTTTAAACGAGATCATCATGTTTGTAATTAAAAATATGTCAATTTAAACATGATCATCACGGTTGTCATTAAAAATATGTCAGTTTACAAACGATCGTCATGGTTGTAACTAAAAATATGTCACTTTACACGATAATATCATGTTTGTAACTTAAAATCGGTCGGTTTACAAGACTGTCATGATGTATTAAAAAATCTGCCCGTTTACACAAGATTGTAATAGTTATAATTACAATAATACTTCTGTTTACACAAGAACATCATATTTTTAATAAAAGTATGTCGGTTTACAAAAGAGAACATCTTGTTTTTAATTAAAAAATACGCTGGATTTAATGATATGTATTTAGTTTGCAGTCATTTTTGCAAAAAAAAACTATTGGTTTAAACAATACCACCATGTTTTTTATTAAGTGTAACCATTTTGATAAAAATACTATTTTTGGTAGTTTATTACCGTCATATTTTATCTTACACAACATTTATGACATTTTGACGAAGAATATGAATAGTAACACCTAATATGTACTTTGTACTAAAATGTGTGACCATTTATCCCCTTTTCTAGGAACTGGGTTTAAAGTCATACCGCTGTTGAAAATATATTTGGAATAATTTCAATGTTTCAATCAATTGAATGTCTAGACTAAATGATAGGCAGTGATCATAAACACTGCAATAAGGAGAAAGGTAACAAAAAGTGGGCAATTATTTATAGATGATCAATTTGACATCGAGTGTTTTGTCGATTTTATTCCATTTCTCTCATTTTGAGTATATAATTAAAATGTATTTTTTTAAAGTTAATTTAAATATCATTTCAATCAAAATTTGTTTTGAATTGCCAAAAATGAGGTGTAAATTTTTGACCGGGTGGTTCGTTTCATATTTAAATTAAAATCTGACTGATAATTAATTTAATTAGTATTTTAGAAAAAAGCAAACGTTTGTTGTTTTTTAAAGATTAAGCTTTAAATTTATTTACAGTATTACTAACTTATTTTATTTTTAATGTAAAAAGTTGTAAATAATTATTTTGTTAAAATTTGATATGTAACTTTAAGGTCTATCGTATTTATACATTCTTTGTAAATATTAAAGTTATTGTGTAAGTGTTTACACAATTTGATTTTCTACCTCATGAGGAAGATGATTTTGTTCTGGCCATGATTATATGGTTTTAATTATGGTTACATAAGTACTTATCTATTAATGAACGGTTCGCAATAAAATCCCTTCAATATCTTTTGTTTTAATTAGAAAAAGAAAAAAAAAGAAAATTGTTACACATTTTAGTAGTATGGATTGACTTTTTAGTTCTTTATTCTCATATTGTTATTATTCCTTGAGCCGTTTACACAATCGCAAGTTGTAAATATTTTTTCAGAAGAGGACGTTAGAATTATTAAATTATTAAGTATATTAGGGACGTGATAGCTTTATTTTAAGTTAACTTATGTAACTTTCCATGTAATCTTTGATGTTAATGTAAATATTCTATTATATAAACATTATGTAAAAAATAATAAGCCTAATTAATGTATTGTGTTCAGTTTGAGTTTTTTTTCTTATCGAGGTTTTATTTCTCTTATTAAAACTTTAAGCTGTTTTATCTTTAAAAAAGACAGTTCAACTTTAAATCAATATTTTTTACAATAGATATTAAAGAACCATAAGATTATGAACGAAAAAACTACTTAGCCTTTGACTGCCTCGCTGGTGTAGTTGATTGAACGTTACTCTACCCCAGTCTCGCGAGTCTAACCCGCCATCTGCTAATATTTGTTCCGAAGTTTGGGTGTTTGTCTGTATAAGTATATAGGTATTCACAATTATAATAAGTATAGCGTATCAGTTATCTAGTTGTCAATAGTTTGAGATTATTATATAGATGGCATTATGTTAAATTGTCCTAGCATATTTATTTATTTACTAGCTTCCCTGAGTTTGTACGAATATTTTAAGACTAAAAATAGCCAAAGTAATCAGCTTACCCATTGATTTGGGTAATTCTAGTAACAAGAAGATTTATATCGATACAAGATTATTATTACTTTGCCTTCTGGTCTCTAGAAGACTGATTTAATTTAAAACAGTTTCGTTTATTGAAGGGTCAGTTTACTTAATAAATAAACCTCGATAAGATTTTTCACAATTTTTTTACACTTGCCAATTTTACACTAAATGTGTCAAATATTGTAAATTAGATTTAAGTCATTTTCGTCCTTGACTAAAACGTATCACCAGTGATGTTAGTACTTAATATTCAGTACCTAATCGGTACATGTTGTAGAATTAAAACAAAATCTGGGATAAAAATACTAACTCAAAGCGACTAAATAAAAAAATTTGAGGCCAAAATAATGATAGTATCTGTCTTCATAGATAGTATGGTCAGTACTGATTGTCAATAAATATTTCACATCGGTTTTAAGAATGAATAAGACATTTAGAATGCAATAATTAGGTTTGATTTTGTTTGTTACACCATTACACGTGAACCATTAAACAGATTTAAATGACAATTACCACATACCACGTACTGTGCCTCAGAGAGCACGTCGCGTTGATCCCGGTTGTCATACGAACATCTATGGCAGTCGTTACGGGTATTTGGAGCCCTAAAATAAAATCCCACTGGTTTAACTAGAGAGCTTCGATATCACCCATGGGTTGTGCAGGTCAGAAGGCAGTCGCTTCACGGAAAATATTAAAGTCCAGCCACATCGCAGTTAGAATGGAAAGCCGACCCCAACTAAGTTGGTAAAAGGCTCAATGGATAAATATACAAGTTCCTGAATTAACATATTTATCCCGGTAATAATATCCCGAGGGAATTGCAAATGTGACAAACTAACGCACTTTTCATTATTTCTATGCAAAAGCTCCAACCATAATATTAGCCGTCAGTAGCGAGAATTGCATTGGCAGATTCCGGAACTACTTGAGGGGAAATCTGTCAATGAATTACTGACTGACAGACACAACTTATAATAATTATTACCTATACTAAGCTGCAGCTTCACTTGGAACGAAATTTTTTTTTTAGTTGGAAACAAAATGTACTTATAATTAAAGTAAATAAAAAATGTTAACAAGGTTTCGTTAGTTTAAAACATTTTTATATGAATAAATCACTAAAAATATTTTTAATGCCTAAATTAGACCAAAAGATTGGTCCACGAATCAGACGTAATTATAACATGTATGAAATGTTGAGAACTGCGGTACCTAATGCTTTCCTGTACACGGAACATGCAACGATAGCTTTTGTCGATCAACTTACGTCATTACTGCATACGAGTGACAAAGATGGAGATAAAAATCACTCGCTATTGCAATGTAATTCAGTAGCGACACCTGGTGATCCGTTTGTTGACAAAAGAAATCTCGTCTTAATGTTTCACAATGTTTTTTAAAGTTTTTTATAAAAAATCGGCCATAACAGTAGATTTATAAATGTAATAATTTAAAGCTTAGATTGTATTTCAGTACAAAATGTGGTCTTACTTTAAATGCATAGTGTTGGGGTAAGTCTTAGTATTTGCCATTTGGATATGGGATAGTTACTATTTGATGTAAATGGAAATAAAAATAAATGTATGTACTACAATAATAGAGTATTTAATTAATATTTTCCTATTACCATCCCTAGGTTTTCGAATAGATACCATATTATCTGGTGGCTCATGTACATTGGTATTCAGCACCCGCCGCCACATGCAAGAGATTTCTGAAACGCATGCCATAGCACCCGCATGCGTGTAACCGTTTACATTAGTCGATAGTCGATAATTCAGCGGAGTTTACGAAGTTCTTTCTTAGACGACTCGTGTATTTCGTTCGTGATCGAACTCCTAAACGACCATCACCGTGAGTGCATATATCTGAATTCATAAAGATCGGTGCAGTCGTTTAGGAGTTCGACCCGGATCGACAAACTCAGCTCAATTATTGCAACAGCAGAATGCATTGCATACCTAGTTATATTAGTCGTTACTCGTGTAACTCTCGATAGCTCGCATGTTGTTACATACGAACTATCGAGAGTTACACAAGTTATGGCAAAATGTAAATGAGCCATCATCGGGAACATTAAAATTAGTACAGTTAATTATTGAGTTTATAAACCTAGAGGGTTGTCAACCCATGGGTAAACACGTGGACACGTGCCGCAGATACGTAAATAGAAGGTCTCCTGAAAAAAAAACAAAAATTACTAGAATTTTTTAAGAGGCTTTTTCGGTGTAACGTAGGTATTTGCGGTACCTAATCTTATGGTACTTGTACTTACGGGCGGTTATGTGAGAACCTAAGTATCTGGGTAGGTAAAGGCATAGCATACGCCCATTTTTTGTCAGTAACGTTGTTGATCCCAATCGGGCGGGGTTTTTTATGTTTCCTAGAGCCTTACCTGATGATTGATATACTAGCTATTGCCCTCACTATTATTAACTCACTAGAAATTCCCATTTTTTTTTAAATCCACAGTCTTGGGCCGCGGCCGATCCTACGTCCACTGCCGAGCGCCTCCGGTGGACACTGAAAGAATTCCCAGTGGCGCCCGGTGGTAGAAATTCCCATGGAATAACTTTACGGGATAAAAGTAGCCTCAGAAATTTTGCAACTACCTACTATATTTAGACAAGAAATTTTCTTAATCACGTTCTGGTTGAAAATATTATCTTCAGACATCACTATTAGACTGTAACGCCAACCCCAGCTGGGTTGGGATACAGCTCAGTGGATGATGATATTAGTATGAATAATACTCACAGTGGTATGTCTACCTAGTAGCGGACAGGTGTTTTGTCTACAATGCGTGCCCTGGAAGAATCTGCAATTCTGACGACTGTACTCATTCACTGGCACCGGATTTTTCACCCACTCAATAACCTCTTCAGAGGTC
The DNA here is from genome assembly GCA_963556515.1 of Nudaria mundana. NCBI lineage: Eukaryota > Metazoa > Arthropoda > Insecta > Lepidoptera > Erebidae > Nudaria > Nudaria mundana. The sequence goes on from OY748311.1 coordinate 10,672,906, forward strand.
ACCTGTTGTCAAAAAGATATTCTATTATCAAACTATCGGATGATACGTATCTCTGCCTTTCTCATTCCTGATCCACATAGTTAACTTTTAACTTAACTTTTTGGGTGCAAAGGGGCTCTACCAACATCTTTAGGGCCCCAGCGACCTCACCTGCTAGTGGCGCACCTGCTGATAAACGGACGAGGCTCGTTAATTTACGGTACCTATGGAGTGGCTTCGGCCCCTACGTGGGTACCAGGTGGTACAACAGTGTTGGTCCAGGGGGTTACCACCGTGCAGCTGTGCTAAAGCCCCCCAAGTAACCCAGCCCAGGCTGGGTTGCGTTAGGGGTTCAGCAGCTGCACCGCCGGGCCCGGGGCGATGTATGGTGCAGCAGGCATGGGACCAGTGGGGGCGAAACGGAGTCTAGTGTGGGTGGTGTGGGTCGATTCGCCGGCCAGGGAGACCCTTAGCAACGGCGTTGCCGCGGCCGCCCGCAACACAGTCATGGGGCCCGCCTGGGGCCAACCACCCCAGGAGGCTGCCCCACATGTTGCGCATAATCCTGATGTGGGATCGCCGCTCCGGGTGGTAACCGGTGTGGGGTAGCGGTGGCCTTGCATCAGGGGGGTTTGGGAGCCCTTCCGTCCGGCGAGTCGGCTCCGACCTAACCACACGGTTCTAGACAAAGCTAGCCCCTGCGCTTTGTCACTTACTGCTGCACCAAATGTCGCCCTGTCTTCACGCTTCTTCTTCAAAATCTACAATGGCAGTGCAACAAAAAAGAAATAAACGTTACACAGCAGCCCTAGGAAACCCCACAACTTCACATTTCGAGGTGGAGTTCACTAACGTCTGTGGACTCCATGCGAACCTCGATACCGTCCACCACTACCTTGAGACGGCACGGCCCGCTGTGATGTTCCTCACGGAGACACAAATACGCCGCCCTGACGACACGTCTTACCTGTTACCCCGGCTATGTCATCGAGGAACAATTTCGAGACAAAGCCGGGGTGTGCCTGTTCGTTCGGGCGGATGTTTGCTGCCGCCGGTTGCGCTGCCTAGAGAACCCCTCCAATTCCGTCCTTTGGCTGCACGTAGACCATGGCTCTATGAGCCAGATCTACGTGTGCGTCTACCGATCCCACACAGGGGATTCTGAGACAACAAAGCTCTTCCAGTACCTCAGCGAGACGGCTGATGAAGCGCAGGTGCGGTTCCCGAACGCTGACCTAGTATTTCTGGGGGACTTCAATGGCCATCACATTGAATGGCTGGGGTCCCTCAAGACTGATCATGCGGGTAGAGCCGCCCATGCGTTCGCTCTCTCCCACGGTCTGACCCAGATGGTATGCGGGATCACCCGGATACCAGACAGGTCAGATCACGCGCCCGCTCTGCTGGATCTACTGCTGACGAGTCGCCCAGCCCAGTACAGTGTTTCGGTAGGAGCCCCACTGGGTAGTTCCGACCACTGTGTTGTTCACGCTGTCATGAAGGTGTCACCTCCTGCACGTCCTGTACAAACGTCACGACGACTATGGCACTACTCGTCAGCGGATTGGGACGGTCTACGCGATTATTATGCGTCCGTCCCCTGGAGCCAGCGCTGCTTTGTAGGAAAGGCTCCTTCGGATAGTGCTTCTGCTATTGCTGGCGAGATCAGTTGAGGGATGGATTATTACATCCCTTTCACTGATGTCGCCAGTATCCGCAGAGCCCGTCCCTGGTTCGGGCGAGATTGTGCCAAAGCTGTTCGACAAAAACAGTCGGCATATCGCGCCTGGATCAGGGCCCGGGCTGTGCGCGACCCAAACGTGGGCCACCTCAAAGCAGCGTACAACCGGGCCACAAAGTCGAATAAGAGGGCCTTTAAGAGAGCGGATGCCCAGCGCGACGCGCGGCTTGGTCAGGAGCTCACTTCCTATCCCACGGGCAGCCGTGGATTCTGGCAACTGGCCAAAGACATGCAATCTAACTTTTGTCAGCCCTCGCTGCCACCGCTGCGTTACCCAGATGGAACACTGGCTCACAAAGCCCAAGAGAAAGCGGATATGCTTGCAGATCTCTTTGCGGCTAATTCCCGGGTCGACGACCGTGGCCTGCAGCCCCCCGCCATCGCCAACTGTGGCCACACAATGCCTGATATTGTTATCAGGCAATGTGATGTACGGGCAGTGCTGCGGTCACTCGACACGCGGAAAGCCAGTGGCCCTGACGGCATTCCGGCGGTGGTGCTACGAAAATGTGCAGCTGAGTTGTCTCCAGTATTAACGCGTCTGTACCGCCTGTCATACTCTTCAGGGCTCGTGCCGGAGGTCTGGAAGGAGGCGAACGTACAACCGATCCCCAAGAAAGGGGATCGGTCCGATCCAGGCAACTATCGACCCATAGCTGTCACCTCAGTCATTTGCAAGGTGCTTGAGCTCCTTATAAATAAGCATCTCATGCAATTCCTAGAGGATCACTCGCTAATCAATGATCGACAATACGGCTTCAGGCCAAAGCGATCAACGGGTGATCTTCTGGCATTCGTAACGCATGTCTGGGGTGGGGTTATGGAAAGGCACGGCGAGTCCTTGGCTATTAGCCTGGACATCGCCAAAGCCTTCGATAGGGTCTGGCATGCTTCGCTCCTTTCCAAGCTTCCGGCATATGGTCTACCTCCTCAACTGTGCAGCTGGATTGCCAGCTTTTTAAACGAGCGCCGAGTGCGGGTCCTCTGCGATGGCCAGGCTTCTCGCTTCTTGCAAGTGAATGCCGGGGTACCGCAGGGGTCCGTACTATCACCAACTCTCTTTCTTCTGCATATCAATGATATGCTATCCCTCGGGAACATTCATTGCTATGCAGATGACAGCACACTGCACGGGAGTTACTCGGTTCGTCCGACGGCGGGGCGATCTGAGATTGAGGAGAAGAGACGACGACTCGTGGCTGATCTCGACCGTAACCTCGACATTATCTCTCAATGGGGTACCGAGAACCTGGTCGAGTTCAATGCCCGCAAAACACAGGCGTGTGCATTTACTGCGAAGAAATCCCCTTTCCTTCCCCTACCCTCTCTTCAGAATGCATTATTACCAATGAAGGACAACGTTGATATCCTTGGCATAGACGTTCGTCGAGAGCTCAATAATAAAAACTACATCGAAAGATGTATAGCTTCGCGGAAACTTGGAATACTGAATAAGGTAAAGAGATTCTTTACACCGGACCAGAGGTGTCTGCTGTACAAGACGCAGATTAGACCCTGCGTCGAATACTGCTCTCACCTCTGGGACGGCTCCGCGAAGTATCTGCTGGACGCTCTCGACGCTATGCAGCGACGGGCTATCCGTATTATAGATTGTCCGGAGGTAACGGGAAGCCTTGAGCCGCTAGTTCAGCGCCGAACAATAGCTTCCTTGGCCGCATTCTACCGTATTTACCACGGCGAGTGTTCTGAAGAGCTCTTCAATCTGATCCCACCCTCTTCCTTCCGATCCCGAATGACTCGTGCCGGGCAGAGATGCCACCCCCACACTGTGGATAGCATGTTCGCGAGAACCGAACGTTTTAAACGTTCGTTTCTCTGCCGAACGATAGTGGCCTGGAACGCCCTGCCTGTGCACGTGTTTCCTCCCACATATAATCCTGGGTTCTTTAAGCGGAGCGTGAAGAGGCACATCAGTAGGTCGTCAAGTTGAGGGCCACTCTCAATAGTAATGTGTGCTGTGAGAGTGGCCCACAATCGCTAGACGTCGTCACGACTTACCACCAGGCGGGCGGCGTCAATTTGGCGAACGAAATATAAAAAAAAAAAAAAAAAAAAACTATAATTGGGGCACAAAGTAGCCTAATATCTTCGCCGGGTCTTAAATATCTCTTTGCCAATGTTATTCCAATCGGTCGGTTCGTTATTTAGTAGTTTTAATATATTTACTTATATGTTGACAATTTTATATCACTGTACTGCTTTCTTACAGAATACAGGCTCTTGGAACTATCATTACAAGGTTGCCTGGAAGAGATTTCTACTATAGATAAGACCACCATTTATACTGTTAAATTTTAAGAGCTGTCTCATATTTCTATGGCTTTACTTTGTGTTGACTTGATACTTACCATGAAGGTATCGTACATATTATTGATTAAGTTAAGGAATCTAGTGAAAGCTCTTTCGATTGCTGGATTGACTCTCAAAAAACCTTCGTGAAGATAAATCCCGAAAGGTGTTCTATTCCCTTTGTAATGTCTTTCAAAGTTTGTAATGATGAAGTTGTACCACGCATTTTCGTCTTCAAGATCAGGCCTAGGGATTAAAGAAAGTCACATTATAAACTTGGATATTACCAAGTAGTTAGTCTAAGGGTGCCTTTCGACCAGAGATGTTCTATGTAGCTATGCTGCGAGGACGTGCTTGTGGACCAATGAAAATGGTTGTGCTATGAGATGCTGTGTGACTGTGTGGACAAATAAATATGATTGGTGGATGTCAAACGCATCTATGGCAATGTAGCAAAGCACATCTTTTGGTCGAAAGGCAAGATCGCGTTAATTAGAAATCAGTAACATAATATGACGCAGAAATTCAACAGTAACAGGTCGACGGCTGCTATATTGGATGCGGTGGCTTTGCATTTCCATGACAAGAGTTCGTTCTGTGACCACCTTACTACTGGATGTGAACTCACTCCTAATGTAAGTAATTTCGGGAGTATTTATTTATAATTGTTAGTATTTCTTAAATAACAGTACTAGTACCTATTTATAAAATCATAAAATACTTACGGAAATACGCAAGCATCAGCAAATGTGCACGGAAAGCCTTCAAGATCCCTCCAAGATATTATAGGAAGTACCCACGGGCCAGGAATAGACTCGGTAGGGCATGGTGGAGCAACGGTACATTCTTGAGTAGATGGGTGATGTAGTGTGTATGGCCAAAGGGCTGGATCCGTAAATTGACTGGTAGGCCATGACGCATCGTATAAGAAACCATGGTCGGCCATCATCCTGAATTGGTTATTGCCGGCCATTTGAAGAAAAGGCATTCGCAATCCTATTAAATTTAAATATAATAATATTTAATAAGCTAATATTAGCGCCCACTTTTCTCCAGGAACTTGGTTTGACTGAACTTCGTCGGTTGTTCAGTAAGTGATATTGGCGGATTATTAATAAAAGATCTTAGTTGAATAATACTCTAGTGGTTCTGTGAACCGTGGACTTCGGGAGCGGCTTTGTTTAGAAAATTTCTTCTTCAATTTTCTTTATTACTCTTTCATTTGTCATCCAATCCAAAAAATATCATTCAAATGTTATTCATGCAAATCGGTTGATAAATACGGCCTCAAACATGATCTGACAGAACCCGTAGATGTAGAGGTACAGACGAAAGAAATTCTCCCCAGTCTGCAAGTTGAAACGGAGACTTCGGCCGCTTCGCTCCCTCAGTCAAAAATTTAAGTAGTCTTGCAATCAGTATAATCTGGGTCTAAAATTTTTACGGCTTAAGCTTTGGTTTCATTGGAAAGCAGTACCGTATTGATGGGGACGTGAGGCGTGAGTGACGTCTTAGTGCGTCAATCATCGCTCTCTAGAAAACCGAGCCAATTTGTTTGGATAATGGGACGGCACCGCTTTCCTAGAAAACCAAAGTATAAGCAGCGTTCACGGTATATTTTTGATACAGCAAAAGTATAGATAGTACCACCGCTTAACACGTGACTGTATACATAAAGGTTGGTTACTTCTGAATGGTACATACCTTTTATAGAATTAGCTGGAATATTAGCCAATTGAGCCAACTGCTGTCTTTGATTAGCAAACTCATGTACCAAATCATCATAAGAAGCATTTCTCCAGAAAGTTTGAGGCGTTCTATGCGTTATGGAGTGAAGAGCGATTTCAAATCCTCTGCTATAAAGTTCATTAACTCCTACGTAGTCAGTGTACTCATGGTTGACATAGAATGTAACTCCAGTAGGACAACCGTTAGTATTAAAACGGTTGTATAGGAGTCGTCGATACGTTAAAATGTTAAGGGAGTTGACGGAATCATCAAATGTTAGTACAACAAACTGAAATATTGCAAAATGATTTTAGTAGTTTTGCAAATCGATCACACAATATATTTATTCCAAAAGGGCTTTTGTGCTCTGACGTCAAAGGAGGCAAGGCTATTCCGGGCTCTTTGTGTATATTTGCCGAAGTTTTATCCGCCTGTCAGCAGGTGTACAGGCACCGCATACAGTTTAGGAAGACTTGGTTTCCTCCTTTAGCACCCTCTTAATGCTTCTGAGTACCCAAAGTACTAGGAATCGGCTGTGAGCTAGCCGTTTCCCGTACAAATTCAGTGACACACTTTCATAGGCGAATTGGCTTCTAATATGCCTGTGACACTCCCTTTAAAGATACAAGAATCATCAAGAATGTATCTCAAAAGGGAGTGTGTTATTGTGTATACATACTTGTGGTGTGTTTCTATTTTCTAAGTTCCCAGGAATATCGACTCCAGAGTGTCTGCAATTTGGCAGTCTGCAAGCTTCATCTGTATCATCCGTGGTTGTATCATAATCTGTATTATCCGTAGTTGTTTTATAATCTGTGTCATCCGTGGTTGTTTTATAATCTGTATCATCCGTGGTTGTTTTATAATCTGTGTCATCCGTGGTGGTATCATAATCTGTATTATCCGTGGTTGTTTTATAATCTGTGTCATCCGTGGTTGTTTTATAATCTGTGTCATCCGTGGTTGTTTTATAATCTGTGTCATCTGTAGTTACATCATAGTCTGGATCACTTGTGGTTTCATCATAATCTGGATCATGCGTGGAATTTTCATCTGTGGTTACATCATAGTCTGGATAATATGATAGATCATCCGTGGTATCATCATATGTACTCACATTGTCACTTAAAACCGCGGCTACAACTATCAAAATTAAAACTGTTATCGAATTCTTCATATCTGCGACTATTCAGTTTTCAATACAATCAAATAATAAAGGGCAGATTATTTTTGCCAGTACTTAATTACATACAATCTTTATGATCTCATCATGAAACTGATTAATATTGACAATAAATTAGTGGCATGCATAGTTGTGAATTCAGAGTAATTATACACATGTTCAGATAAGAAGTTATTAAATATCAAGACTTTATACATCGTTTATGTTAGAAAGAGACAAGTCCTCTGAAAAGTGTTTCTAAATATTATAATAAACAAAAAAAATGTGGCGAAGTCGGACTCGTGTGTCAAGGGTTCCGTACCATTACCTATAAAATGGCAAAACAAATTACGTTTGTTGTATGGGAACCCCCCTAAGTATTGTTTTATTCTGTTTTTTTTAGTATTTGTTGTTATAGTGGCAAAAAATACATCATCTGTGAAAATTTCAACTTTTTAACTATCACGGTTCATGAGATACATACAACATGGAGACAGACGGACGGATGGAGAGCAAAGTCTTAGTAATAGGGTTCCCGTTTTACCCTTTGGGTACAAAATCCTAAAAATCTAAAAATACGTTGTATAATCGCAAAAATCCACAGTTCGTGAAACTGACAGTAGATGTGTCAACGTGGCGAAAAACGCGTTTATAACAATGATTTTTATGTAATTATAAAACCGTCATTGGTTTATAAGAAATAAGGAAAATATGAAGCAGTAATTCAAACAACAAATTCCTCGTGTTTGATATCGCCCATGGGTTGTGAAGGCCGATGACAGTCACTCCTGGAAAGCCGACCCCAACTAGGTTGGGAAAAAACTTAGTGGATGATGAGAATGCTTCAGTAATTGAAATAAGTTAATTAGTATACTTTACTCCTTGTAAGAGAAAGACTTGACTTGACTTAAGGTCCTAAGTCCCTTAGATGAGGCAGAGGGCATCCACATTGCGTCGCCATCCCGTATGATCTTAAGCTTCGTGCTCCAAGTCTTAACTAATGCCTTCACTTCTGCAGCAATAGTCCGCCGCCAGGTCTGTTTCGGGCGATTGCGCTTTCCTTGGGGGTTCCAGTTGAGAGCTTGCCTCGGTATGTGATTCTGGTCCCTTCGGAGAGTATGGCCAATCCAACTCCACTTGCGGCGTTTGATTTGCTGGTCGATCGGAGTCTCACTACAGCGCTCTCAGAGGTTCAAGTTGGTGGTTTTCTCGGGCCAGGCAGTGACTTTAAATTTATATTTTATTTGGAATATGATTAATTTATAATATACTAGCGGAAGCTCGCGGCTTCGCCCGCTTTCCAAATTACATAGTAAAAACTTTCCTCGGGAACCACTCTATTGGTGAAAGCTGCATCAAAATCCGTTGCGTAGTTTTAAAGATCTAAGAAGCGACTTTCTGTTTGTATTGTAATGTTTCTTTCTTTCTTTCTTACTTTGTTTTGTTTTAAACTAGCTGTCCCGGCAACTTCGTACCGCCCTAAATGAACCTTTTAAACTTTCCCTGAGTAAGTACGAATATTATATTAATTAATATTAGATTAAAAAAAATCTTAATAAAGACTGATTTAAATTTTGAAACACTTTTACTATTCACCTATACTTGATTTTTTTTGTACCGAAATACTCACTTATCAATATTCGGGGAAAAACGCAACAAATCCTTTGTTATTTAAACTTGTATTATTATTCGGGGGAAAATGCAATTAACCGTCCTGTGAAGTGTGGCATTTGCCCTAATACTATACTTGTCTAGAACTACTGCTACTCTAAAATATTCATTATGACAACTAATGTCTTCTGTTTAAGCCCAGTCACTGATTTCACCAGCGATTAATCACTACGTATACTCTGACGAGCATAGTGTAGCTGAGGAGTAACTTAAGTAACTTGCAAATATCAAGGCTGTATTCGGGAAAGCATTTTTTGAAAGCTAGTGACGTCTTATCAGGGTCTTCAAATGCTTCAATGAATCGTCATAAGCCTTCTTTTATAATTCCTAACCGTGTGCGCTTGTAGCTCATAAGAACACACGTCACCGGAAGCATCTTATCGGAAAACAATTATAGTAATCTTACTAATCATATACATAACCACGCCTACATTCCGAGAGGGTAGGCAGAGGTGCATTACCCACCTTCATTTTGCTTTGTTGGTCCCACGTCATATAAGGCAAACCTATTATTGTTACCGGGCACTATTTCCAGTATAAAAAAAACCGGCGAAGTGCGTGTCGAGCCACGCATAAGATAGGGTTCCGTAGTTACCTATAAAAGCCTCCATAACTCCTGAACTACCATTAGATTATAGAGGGGGGAACGCCCTGTTATATAAAATATGCTCTTCAAAGCTAAATATCTCGGAAACGGATACTTAAATCAAAAAATCATCTTAGCAACTTTTCAAAGTTTTTGAAAGACGATGGAGTAAACGCAAGAAAAGAACATCGTCTTCAATATAAGTAAAAAAAAAAATATCAAAATTTATTTTAGCATTTTGTTTGGTGTATTAAATATACATATCTACTATGTAGTTTCACATTAACCGTTTGCGAGGAATGCCGAGGTCGGATGGACGGACATGACGAATCTATAAGAGTTCCGAGACTTTTACTACGGAACTCTGAAACGAAGTTATCCGCGAATAAACATAAATAAAAAAACATATATGGTGGAATTGAGAAACCTTTTTTTAAGTCGGTTATAAAAATAACCGACGAGTATAAAACTATTTTGTAATCCGGACCCAAAACCCAACAGTCAAGACCCTGTTACTTTGTTCTAGTGGCCACGTTTTTAAGCCGATCTCCTTCGCGGAGATTGGATAAAAAACTGGCATATTGTTCCCTACCATAATTTTTTTTTTCATCGTTGTTTTTGGGGCCGGGACGGGACGGGGGAGGACTGGGCTCTGGGGGTGCGCGGTGCGTGAAAAGACCAATTAGAATACTCTACTAGGCATTCATTGTTCAACGTGGCTAATTCATGTTGGTTATCTGGATTATGGAGGGCGTACCCGAAACGTCCGACAGTGGCAAAAATCTTTTAAAATACTCAACAGATTTTAATTCAGTTTTCAGCATTAGTTAGACAGATTGTCCAGTTTCATATTTCGTTACAGTTTCGTGTATATTGCCGGGTACTAGTTGTAAAATGAAACGAATATTACAATGGCTGTAATTATACTTTATTTTAAAATTTATCAAAATAAATATTTTATAAATTAAGCTCCAAGTGGATTGTCGACCCATGGGTAGACTCGAGGGCATGCACTGCAGGTACGCAAGTAGAATATCTCCTGCAAAACAAATGTGTTAAATTAAAAGTAACGACATTACTTCCTGATAAAATTGGTACATCGATAAACAGTATTGTATCTGTCCCGAAATTTTTGGACAAGATATTTCTTTAGTAAACCTCGTGTGGTGTTTTCTGGTTCTGAACTTCTGCAGAAATACATACCCGGGATAAAAGGTAGCCTAGCTATCTGCAAGTGAAACTCCTGTTAATATAAGATCGTTATTAGATCGATAGTTTTTGAGATTATCCGACACAGACAGACAAGGACGCAGACAAAAAAAATGTTTTTTTATGTAAGGATGGAAATACTTTCTTATGAATTTAATAAATTTAATTTTTATCTCTGCTGTCCAAGGTCATGGCCACCCGTCGCCCATTGCCTTGACTTGCCATGGCCATTGCATTGGCCACCTATGCTGCTTCTGTTTCGTGGTTGGGTCGGGTGTTACCCGGCAGCTTTGGAGTCAGCGTCGGTGAGTGACGCAGTGTCCCTTCGGAACTCAGCGGGGAGGGTACGCTCCGACTCGGCGGTGTGGTGTAGTACGAGTATGTACAAATAGTTTGTTCAATACTTATATTATACAATACTTATAGTAGATATTTATAAGTATACTTACGTTTCTGTGTCGCCCTTGTAGTGGGCACGTATTGGGTCTCATGCAGTTAGTACCCTGGAAAAATCGGCAGTTCTGGTTTCTGTACTGATCTACCGGAACAGGTTGTTTAACCCAATCTAATACTTCACCAGACGTCACCTGTTGAAAGAAATGTAAAAGGTCATTACTAATATTATAAAACTTAAGAATTTGATGAATTTAACCCGCTTGACTCATTATACATATACCTACTAGGTAGCTACCTATACAAAAATCTTAGTCGAGAACCATGGGAAAATCCATGGGAGAATCCATGGGTTAAACCGGATTAAAATCCGTTACTTGCGACCCTGTACTGTGTGTGTAGTTATTCATTTTATAGATTAAATGTAATTTTTAGATTAATAATCAAGTGTATTATTGTGTAAGACCATAGAGATAAGGTCCATGGGTAAGACTAAGTAATCAGATTTAATGTGAACGTATAATCTTATCTAATTTAATAATTAACATTTCATGACCATTTATCAATAATAAATTTTATAATAATTATTTTAAAAGTGCATGTGAATTGTATTATGTTCTTGAAAGCAAAGGAAAATGCGCAAAATTACCCCAGCTCTGGCATTTAATCTTTAATTTTAGCACTGATCAAAAGCATTAAAAAAAATAATTTGGTAATAGATAACTGATAAAACATACATACTTTATACATGTACACATTATAGATGCTGTTTTCAGCGGCTCCGCTCGCGTGATTTAGTTTCCTAGTTCCCAAATCCCAAGGGAACACATTACAAGGATAAAGTAACCTATGTCACTCGGGAATAGTGCAGTTACATACTAGTGAAAGCATTTTCATAATCGGTTAAGTAGCTACGAAGAGTATTCAATTCAAACAATCAAATCTTTATAGATAAACTAGCTGATGCCCGCGGCTCCACCCGCGTGGATGTCGGTTATCGCGACCAAACATATCATCATAAATTGACCAATAATAATAAAAAGTGACATCTATATATCTCCGTTAAATTCAGTTTATTATATTTTTGGTCACATCTCCGGTTCTAATCAACCGATTGCGATGAAACAAACGTAAGATTTTAAGTCTGACCAAGCCCTGTCTAACAAAAAAAACCGCATCAAAATCCGTTCAGTAGTTTCTGCGTCCATCGCGAACAAACAGACAAACAGACAGGAAATTAAAAAAAAAATATTTTCGTGTTCAGTATCGTTAACATAACATAACCCAAGTAATTTTTTTCAAATATCTCCAATGTACAGACACGACCACTTTACAATTATATAATAGTATAGATTACACCTTGACACTGAACAAATCACCGTGCTTATCACACAAAATATACGAGTGGTCATGGTCTAACATTGAATCAAAGGCTAACTTTGATTGGTTTTCAATGAAACTTGCGCATTCCCCTTTTAAGTTTGGCGTATATTATGGTGTAACAAAGGAGTGAAAGTAGATCGCTAGTACTATATTAAAAGAAAAATATATAAAATAGACCTACCATGAATGCATCAGGTAGCCTGTTGATCAGATTAAGGAATCTGCCTAAAGCATTCTCAACTGCTGGGTTCCTTAAGATGGCTTCGTGAATGTAGACACCGAATGGAGCTTTATTGCCCATGTAGTGCCTTTCAAAGTTCTTTAGAATAAAGTTGTACCACCCTTCTTCATCTTCAAGGTCAGGTCTGTTGATAAATAAAATTAAATATTAAAAATATACACGTACAACACAAAAATATCCTAATAGGGGATGTCAGAGACGGTAATTAGGCCCACATTTCGTCAGTCAATGTTGGTGTCACTCAATGTTGTGAGCTTATTTTCCTTTGGTCATTTTGAATAATTCTGCAGAGTCTCATCCGTCTGTCAGGGAAGATGACTTGAGACCACGATATGTTGAACGGATAAGTGCAATATTAATGTTCCCTATAAATCTATATAAATATATAATTCAATCAAGCTTTTATCATCATAATATTGCATTGTCATGTGACTTACATACGCGGGCAAGGTTTCAGCTCCACAAGTGTGTTAAATTTAACTTGCAAGATTTGATTACACACTGACATTCGGGACAGGTGAAAGTAAATAAAAGCTTGTAAAATGAATCGCCGTTCGTTTATCTCACTAAAACCGTGGATTGGCTGGACAGATTTGACTAATTTTGGTCTTGAAACATTCGGAGAACTTCAGGGAAGGTTTAAACACTTTTTATTAGGTGAAACGAAGTTCGCCGAATTAGCTAGTAAACGAATATTATAGTCTATCATCGTCACGGGATCATGACCGAGTGGTAACCGCGCAAGTTAACACATTGTAAAAGTTAAGCAACAACTACCCAGGCCAGACTTAGGATGGGTGATCATTTCTTAGAACATTTTGAGACCCCTCCGTGCCTTGGAGTTCGGTGCTCGTTAAGCCGTCGGTCCCGGTTGTTATACGAACATCGATGGCAGTCGTTATGAAGTACTACAGAGCTTCGATATCGCCCATGGGTTGTGAAGGTCAGATAGCAGTCGCTTTACGGAAAATATCTAATTTCAGGCCGCATCGCAATTAGACTGGAAAGCCGACCCCAACTGAGTTGGGAAAAGGCTCAGTGGATGATATGCCTATTATGGCCACGTCTATACACGAAGCTATAACACCCACCGTTTACCAGACACTAAATTGGTCCCACGTGATAAGGGGCGAGTCCATTACCATTTCCAAGCACTTTGTGCATGTTCAAGGCACGAGGTCCGCAAGAACGAGGACGAATTGAACCTCGGAGATGTAGAAAACAACTTATAAATTGAAAAAATAGCATGCTACCAAGGAATGCTCATACTTACGGATAAACACAAGCATCAGCCATTGAACAAGGGAATCCTTCAAGATCAAACCATGAAACCATAGGCAGCACCCATGGTCCAGGTATGGTAGCATTAGGACAGGGTGGAGCAACGTTGCAATCTTGGCTAGACTGGTAGTGAAGACTGTAGGGCCAAAGGCCGGGATCCGTGAATTGGTTTGTAGGCCATGATGCGTCATAGTCAAAGTTGTTTTCGGCCAACATTGTGTATTGTGTGTTTCCACCCAATTGAAGAAATGGCATACGAATTCCTGTAAAAAATTAAATAAATAAATGAATATTTAGAACAACTTGTACACAGCGCCTTTTACCACAACGAAAGCTTGTATTTATGGTATCTAGGTAGCTTATAACTATACCCCTACACTCTGCAGTCCGCGCTCCTATGGCTATTATAGTGTGACACGTCAGCCCGCCACTGGCGCGGAAAGTGGCGGAAATACTTTCCGCGCTTGATGATAACAACCTTTGTAAACAGCTTAAATATAATAACTACAGTGAAAATAAAAATAGTTGGGCATCTAGAAGTCCGAAATAAAAAAAAATAAAGAAATATATAAATTTGTTTTTGGGACGTATTTGTCCCTGGGACGGCTGAGTGGCTAATACCTTTAAATACATTCACAGATAAATGACACCCTGACTCAGAACAAACCATATCGTGCTCATTACCCAAAGCTTCCTGCTTCCACAATCCTTGATGGGATTCGAGCAGAGCATAACGATCCAGTGACATCATTTCATTTCATTTCATTTCATTGGGTCACCAACTTGAGGGCCATTTTTTAACCGGCTTCCAAAAAGGAGGAGGTTTTCAATTCGACTGTAAGTTTTCTTTTTGGTAAGTGCTTTTGAACCAATTTTGAATTTGGTTTAATTTAAAGGTATATAGGGCTAATGTAACTTTTACTGATCTCATGCAACAATAACGTGAATTACTGAAAAACCTGAGCCTGTTGGTACTGTGTTATATGTCGCAACTGTTCATTGAAATATGCTTTATTAAGTATATGTATTAGCATTACCCTATTATTTATGTACATTATGCTGGAGGGAGGCAAAGCTAAAACTCTATTATTTATAGTCGCATTCGCCCCGGGTGATCTTACTACTTTTCTGGTGGCCCCGTTTCAATTTGGTCCCATTCCGACAATTATTTTGGTCACATTTAAGTAATTTGAAGTCAGTTTTTGTGTCAATTTTTGACGTGTTTTTTGGTAGTACATACTTTGTGCTATAAAACCGCTGGATGTCACCACGGCTTTCCGTCACTATGATTAGTCAAAAAATAATTCTTACCTCTGATACTATTAATAGGAATGTTAGCAAATTGAGCCATTTGCCGTCTTTGGTTAACAAACTCTTGAACCAATTCATTTGGTGTGGCATCTCTCCAAAATGTTTGAGGTGTACGATGTGTGATTGAGTGAAGGGCGATTTCAAATCCTCTGGCATGAAGTTCATTAACGCCTTCGTAATCGGTATACTCGTGATTGATGTAATATGTAACACCAATTGGACATCTATTGAAATTGAATCGGTTGTATAAAAGTCGACGATACGTAGCCATGTTCACGGTGTTTATGGCATCGTCGAATGTTAACATGACGAACTGAAAAAAAGTATCATCATTGAAATACAAGGTAACGCTTTTGAAAGTCAGTCAGTTATAAAGGTTACAATTAAAGTCTAAACTGCTTCTAAACATACATTTACTGCCAGATTCGCAAAACAATAGGTTGAGTGCGTCCAGCAAATACTTCGCGGAGCCGTCCCAGAGGTGAGAGCAGTATTCAACGCAGGGTCTAATCTGCGTTTTGTACAGCAGATATGTCTGGTGCGGTGTAAAGAATCGCTTTACCTTGTTCAGTATTCCTAGTTTCCGCGAAGCTAGCCCAATACATCTCTCTATATATTTTGTATTATTGAGCTCTCGACGAACGTCTATGCCAAGGATGTCTAGATTGTCCTTCATTGGTAATATTGCATTCTGAAGAGTGGGTAGGGGAAGGAAAGGGGATTTTTTCGCTGTAAATGCACACGCCTGTGTTTTGTGGGCATTGAACTCGACCAAGTTCTCGGCACCCCATTGGGAGATACTGTTGAGGTTTCGGTCGAGATCAGCCACGAGAAATCGTCTCTCCTCCTCTATCACAGATCGCCCCGCCGTTGGACGATCCGAGTATTTCCCGTGCAATGTGCTGTCATCTGCATTGCAATGAATGTTCCCGAGGGAAAGCATATCATTGATATGCAGAAGAAAGTGAGTTGGTGACAGTACGGACCCCGCGGTACCCCGGCATTCACTTGCAAGAAGCGAGAAGCCTGGCCATCGCAGAGGACCCGCGGCAGAGGACCACAGGCTTTCCCTAGATCCCTAGACTGATCTCGCCAGCAACGGCAGCAGTGCTATCCGAAGGCGCCTTCCCTTCGAGTAGTGCCATAGTCGTCGATTTCATTTGCTCAGCACGAGCGGTGCGGAGCGAGGCGGTGGCACTTGGAAACTGGCGTGCATCACACAGTGGTCGGAAGTGCCCAGTGGGGTGCGTACCGACACACTGTACTCGGCTGGGCGACTCGTCAGCAGTAGATCCAGCAAGGCGGGCGTGTGGTCTGACCTGTCAGGTATCCGGGTGATCCCCTGTACCATCTGGGTCAGCCCGTGGGAGAGAGCGAATGCATGGGCGGTTCGTCCCGCATGATCGGTTCTAAGGGACCCCAGCCACTCAACGTGATGACCGTTAATGTCCCCCAGGAAAACCAGGTCAGCGTTCGGGAACCGCACCTGCGCATCGTCAGCCATCTCGCTGAGGTATTCGAAAAGCCTTGTTGTCCCAGTGTCCCCTGTGTGGGAGCGGTAGACGCACACGTAGATCTGGCTCATGGAGCCATGATCCACGTGCAGCCAAAGGACGGAGTAGGAGGGGTTCTCCAGACAGCGCAACCGGCGGCAGCAAACATCCACCCTAACGAACACGCACACCCCGGCCTTATCGCTAATAAGCGATCTCTTCCAGGCAACGTTTGTATGGAGAGAGATATAATATACGATATAATGTGGGTAGTGTACAATATATAAATAACTTTAATGTTTCCCTTGTGGTTAAAAAGGCAATTTTTTAAAATTGGGTTTATAGAATACTAGGGGACGCCCGCGGTTTCGCCTGATTGACAAATTAATACCTACACAAAAACCTCCCTGGAGAACCACTCTCGCACTCTATTTTTTTTCCTTTACCGGTGCTGTTCTTGTAGGGTGCTTAGTTAATCAATTAAAAAATTTTCAAACAATTTTTGAGCGAAGCGAGCCGAAGGCGAGTGGAGCTCTCAACGGGTGACTCAAATTACGATTTATGTTAAATTGTGTTAAATTATTTCTCGGCGAATACTCGTCCGATTTCGGATTTTCTTGCACTCATCAAAAGCTTACAGAATTACCCAGGTTCTTACGAAGCCAGAATTTTGAATTTCGATCAAATAAAAATAATTTAATTGATGGTAAATATATGCTGCAGCGTAACGGTGCGTTTCGCGACTGCGGCGACCTAGTTAATTCTTTATCCGAAACTCTCATCTGAGCCCTATTCCATTCAATTTCCCGCCTTTATCCCTATCGTACTTTCGTTCTTCTCTTTCTTTCTTCTATTATTCCTATACTTTTCGTATTATGTTCCAATTACTATAATGTACTAAATTGGGAAGGTCCACTCTATCTATTGGTCGCTTCTGTCCACTCTAAATTGAACAGAAGCGATTCTGTTTTATAATAATTGATGATGACTTACTTGTGGTGTATCTCTGGCTTCCAAATTCCCAGGAATATCTACTCCAGAGCACCTGCATGTAGGTAGAAGACAAACAGCTGGATCACATGCTGGAGCTAATTCACCTGCAACAGCTGCTAAAATCGCAAATAGCCCAAAAACAACGAATCTCTTCATTTTTCACTTTTACGACCGTTCTTAATGACGATGAACTCTTTAACTTTACTTTTTATACTTATAATCGATCAATTATCGGTATTATTAGTACTTTTGGTTATCTTATCCGAAATTATCTAAAGAACGACATGTAATTAAAACATGTTTAAGCTGTTTATTTGAGACCTAATTACTTATTTTTCATAACTTGTGACGTTTGAAAAACTGTTTAGTAATAGCAAAATTTTACTGTTCTTTTTTAAATCTTAAAAATTAATCAATATTATCAACCTAGCAGGTGATTACATATTTAAGCCGTTTGGGGTTGAGACATTGGGGTCATGGGGTCCGAGTGCTCGCCGCATTTATAGAGACATTGCTAAACGCTTAATCGATGCAGAAGCATCGATTAAGCGTAAGCGAGAATAGTACCAGAAGGTTGTCTATTTTCTTCTACAAAGAATAAGTATCGCCATCCAAAGTGGCAACACAGCCAGCATTCTGGGAACCTTCCCAGTCGGCAATGACGTGGAGGATTTATTAAACGATATTCTGTAATGTAAATATTTTTAGTGTATAATTATGTATATTGTAATTCTTATTGTAAATAAATAACTGACCAAATCTAAAGCTTATAGCCGCAGCAAGTGATTTCATTGTATGTAACAATAACATGTAATAACTACGAGTATTTATGGACTTTTTCCTCCACGACGAAACTTTTGAAATTATTGATTTTCACAATAATTTCTATTCCGAGTGTCCATTTCCTAGAATTCTACATACATACATACATAAAATCACGCTTCTTTCCCAGTGGGGTAGGCAGAGACCACGGATTTCCACTTGCTACGATCCTGGCAAACTTCTTCGCTTCTTCAACTTTCATTAATGTTTCACTAATGTTTCAAGTGGAAATCCGGGGTCTCTGCCTACCCCACTGGAAAAGAGGCGTGATTTTATGTATGTATGTAGAATTCTAGGAAATGTATCTTATAAATAAATAAATATTGAAATGTTAATAATGGAAATTATTCCTCGAATACTCATCTACAAACATGCTCTGGTGAATGAATAGTTTGCCCGATAGAGCGCGATAACTATTTGCAACCCTTTTTCAAGATGGCGGACTTGGATTTAGCTTTACACTACTCCCCCCTTGATACTCGTACGTAT
This sequence comes from Nudaria mundana, assembly GCA_963556515.1. Classification (NCBI taxonomy): domain Eukaryota; kingdom Metazoa; phylum Arthropoda; class Insecta; order Lepidoptera; family Erebidae; genus Nudaria; species Nudaria mundana. Next base: position 10,691,698 of record OY748311.1, read on the forward strand.
CTAAAAAATAAAACAGCGTCCTCTGACTTTTGCACACCCAAATGTAACATTTCAATGAACTACATGTGTTGTACACACAGCTACAAAAAGAGTTTTTATTCTACTTTTCGTGGTCACTCACTGAAATGCAAAGCTCCGCTTATCCCTCGCGAACTTAGGTAGGTATGTCAGGAACACATTTCTAACCCCTCGGCAACTTCGGAAATAAACACGATATCATTTTGGAAATCGGTACTAAGTATCTATCAATCATTATCGAAAATTTCCTGTTATCAATTTGTGTTAAGCCGGAAATTTATATGATAATGTGTAGATAGTATCAGAGTTACTCATTGTGATTACCTATATAATTATTCTAGCGGAGCATGCTCGGACTGCATTGATTCTACTTATAAAATTTGAGGATTTTTTTCAGAATTATTTTATAAGATCGCTATCTTATATTATAAGTTAACATCACAACAAAAATAAAACGTGCAGTACCACAGAATAGTACTCAGTGAGTAATATTAATACTAATTCATAGATGGCGTAAAAGCGAGACATCTAACGGATAACATGAGAACTATTACTTTTATCTTACGTCTTCATATTTCGAGTGGTTCTATCAAAAAGTAACAGATGTCATTACTGGTAGCACAAGTTCTGTTTAATGATAGAAAATAATTGATACTTTTGAACGCAAAAAATTGAAACTAATTGAGTAACGAACTCAACATTTTGAGTTTTCATGAGTATCGATGATATGCTATGACAGGGACCTTTTTGACTACAATTGATGAACAATTAAAAATGTCGTTTAATAAAAACCTGTTTCTTGACGGGTTTTCATTCCTTAATCCGGCTCTGAAAAGGTTATGTTAGTAAGCTTCCCCGTCAGCTGTCCCACTATTAAAGTACACGTTCGTGCTAAATTTAGGCGAAATCGGTCAAATGATTTTTTCCATGGCGTATTGTTTCGAGTTTTTGCAAAAATAACCAAGTGAAAGCCATAAATATAAAACAGCAAGTTGACATATTAATAAGTGTTGTTTGTGAACTGAACTGAAATGAAATAGTAGTGGTGTAGTAATTTTACTCAAAAAGGGTACCTACCTACTTTTTCTCCATATACCGCCAATACTTTCTTCAGTAATCATTTCAATCATAAAATTTCGGAAAGTAGAGTAAATATCCCGATCCCGAGTGTCAAATATGACTATTATATTTTAAATAAGTACCTGCCTGTACTAGTATAGTTTTTTTTTATCTACGCTTTCATCATCCACCGAGCCTTTTCCCAACGCAGTTGGGGTCGGCTTTCCAGTCTAACTGCGATTCAGTTGAACTTAGATATTTTCCGTGAAGCGACTGCCATAATGACCTCCACAACCCATAGGCGATATCGAAGTTCTGTAGTTAGACCGGTCGGATGTTTTTTTTTGATTTAGGGCTCCAACTACCCCTAACGACTGCCATAGAAGTTTGTATGACAACCGGGACCGACGGCTTAACGTGCTCTCCGAAGCACGGAGGGATCAATCAAAGAATCAATGTTTACATGTGTTAACATTGTCGGTTACCACTAGACCACGAGCACGAGCCCCTCGCTTCTTTTATCTACGCTTTAGCTTCAAAATTTTCCCAACTTAGTAGGGGCGTCCAAAAAAGGTACATCAGTAAATTAATTTCACACTTTATTGGGTTCGAAAGGAATTTAAGTAACACAAGTAGGAGCCGAGGGTTTTACACCTGGGACGTTCGTTACGTCACTCGGTCAGAAAACTTCGGGTCGATTGGGATTTCTGAGGATCTACTGGCCGTATATAAAAACTATTGAAGGCGTTGTCTATGTAAGATAAGTTTGTATGTAATGATCCTTGTGACCCAGATTCGATATCTCCATATAAAATGTTATTTATGAAATAAAGTTGTAAAAATGTAGTCCGAAGTTCTGTTTTATAAAATACTAGCGGACTACTCTGGCTCCGCCCGTTTGATAAATATGGTTTTCTCCTTTACGATTCCCGTGGGAACACATTACCGGGATAAAAGGTAGCCTATGTAACTCGAGGATAATGTAGCCACATATCAGTGACAGCAAATTCGATGAAAACGAAAATTAAATTGTTTGCTTCAAACAAACAAACAATTAAATCTTTCTTAACAATAATATTAGTATAAACTAGCTTACTACCGTGGCTCTGCCAGCATGATTGTATAAGTACTTATACATATAATAACGATAAATATAGGGATGTATCCTAAGAAATGAAATGAAATGAAATTATTTATTTATTTGTATAGGTCACTAAATGGCTCTTACAAACGTCAGTAAGTACTTAAAATAAAAAAATATCATGGCTTTTATATTTACATGTACCTACTGCCAGATTCGCAAAGCAATAAGTAGAACCGAGAGAAAGAACCTGGCAATAAAACTCTCGTATAAGTCAATAATATCTAAGTATAGTACTCGAGGATAATGTAGCTACATAATAGTGACGGAATTTTCAAAATCAGTTCAGTAGTTTCGAAGTCTATTTAGTGCTAACAAACACACATTAAATCAAATCTTTCCTCATTAGTATAGATAGACTAAGCCAATACCCAATGGTTTGGCTCAAGTTAGTTTGAATTATCCATACTACTACTAATATTATAATGCGGAAAGAATTTATTATTTGTTTTTTAACACACACACGATTCCTACCATTATTATACTTTAGAAGATAGAAAGAAAGAAAGAAAAAAAAGTTTATTACAAACCTTACTATAACAAACCTCAATATAAATATTAAAAGCCGTGCGCCGCATACGCACTACTCATAGGTACAAAACAAAACAAAATAAGATGAGTCAAATTGTTTAGATTTTATATGATTTCATGGTAAAATGGTTGGATTCTAAAACGATACTCTTCTACACACCGATTCAATTTACCATATTGGTTCGCAAATCCGGAAGAGAGCTCCTAAAATCTCGTTATACTATATTATAGGAGGGAATGGGAAAGGGTATGATTTATTGGAATGTCTCTATGGGAATGATTTATAGACCTGTCATTATGACATTATCTTTTTGGGATAGCCATAATATAGGTAAGTATTTGATATAATGGTTTAGGTTACCTGAATAATTTTTACGTAAGAATATAATATAGGGTAACCTACCTGTTTTATTTTTATAGTCCGAGACGCCCGGGACTTTAATTGGCTGTGCCATAGCGGCTGGCTCGTAAGATTTTGTTGCCTTTCATTAACATGTCATCGCCAGGCAATGGTTTCAAAGTTTTTATCAAATTTAAAATATTTTTTATTAAATTCATTCGGCTATTTTGGACGTAACTCAAAATATATGTGAGCTCGGTGACGGCAATAGACTTGAGCCCTATTACGTGGGACTAACAATACTGGGAAATTGTGGGTGTGTAATGCACCTCTGCCTACCCCTTCGAGATATAGGCGTGATATATGTCTGTCTATATTTTTAACCAAAGGACCTCCTCCTTTCTCAATTCGATTGTGTTTTTTTTTATGTTACCTCATATAGTTTGACTGGCTGACTTTGAAAATTATTTTTTAATCGAAAGCTACTGCTTTCTGAGTGATCCAATTTCCATTTGAAAGAAAGAAAGAAAGAAAATGTGTTTAATTCGCAAAATTGGTCCCATTCCGATAATTATTTGGTCGCCTTCCAGTAATTTGCAGTCGCTTTTTGTGTTAATATTTGACGTATTTTATTGGGTAAGAATAATATAAGTAGGTACCTATTAGTAATATTATTTCTTGTTTATTGAGCGAAGCGAGCGTAGCGAGCGGAGCTCCTTATCAGGTGACTCCAATGCAACTCGATGTGAAATTGTTTCTCGACAGCTACCCAAACGATTTTCATGATTTTTTTTACTCAAAAATCAAGCATTCTCAGGAGGTTTTTGTTCGAGACCGAATTTTGATTTAGGACCCTCAATAAAAGTTATTGACCAAAAATATGTCAACAACCGATTTTCATGATTATATCACTCAAAAATCAAGCATTCTCAGGAGCAGGTTTTGTTCGAGACCTAATTTTGATTTATGACCCTCAAAAAAAGTTATTGACCAAAAATATGTCAATAACTTTTTTTGAGGGTCCTAAATCAAAATTCGGTCTCGAACAAAACCTGCTCCTTATAGATTGATAAATGCCTTAATAGAAATAGTCGCTTCGCTCAATTGCATGCTGCAGCGCAGTACCACGGCTGCGACCCCAGCTCCTAGTACCTAGGTACGTAGGTAACTATAAATAATAAATGTTTCTGGACATTCTTACACAAAGTCATCTAGCCCAAATTAAGCTTATATATAAGCTTATGCTATGGGATCTAGACGACTGATAAACATACTTATATATTTCTAAATACATACATAATATACATAGAAAACACCCATACTCCGAAACAAACATTTGTGGTTCACACAAATAATTTGATTCGACCCGGAATCGAACCTGGGACCTCAGGGCATACCTCAATTGCATACACATACCACTGCGCCACCGAGGCAGTCATACTACAAAAGATACACACAATTATAACGCCGGTTTTCCTGATATACTGGTGTTCACGTAAGAAGAAATGCTGGGCGATAGTGGGAGGGCTGTGTCTGGCCTAAATTAAGCTAATATAAGCTTGTGCTATAAGGTACTCTTGCTCTTAGGCTCTACCAGCTCGTTAAATCGTGTACTGCGCCGCTTGAAGGTCAGTGTTTTTTTTTATGTGACGCGAGGTATAGGATAGGCACATGCATGTATGTTGGTTCCACGTAATAGGGGGTTATCCAATTATATTTTGCGGTGTAGATTATCCCATAATCTAAGTTTGTCAGAGCGATGATTTATGTTTGTCAGTCTCCCCTCCTCCCCTCCTCCTTACACACCAACAATTTGCCAGTATTTTAGTCCCACGTAATAGGGGCAAGCCCATTGCCTTCACCGGGCACAGTATAGTACAGAATTTAGTAAAAAGTAGCATCTATATTGTAATTTTGAAAAAATAATCAAACCCTTGCGATGAAATGTTGATAAAAGGCAACAAAATCTTACGTGACAGTCGCTATAGCACAGCCAATTAAAGTCCTGGGCGTCTCGGACTTCATTGGAGAAAAAAACAATAAGTAATTAAATAAATACTAGCAGCAACTAATAGTATTTCGAAAGAAACGGATCAAATTCTTAAAGATTTATTATTTGGGATTGTATTAAAGATCTAAATCTGTTTCTGAAATAGATTGCCAAGACCGTGATTGTTTTAAATATTTAATGTTGGTACGACCTTATTCAAAGATGTAATTCAAATAAATGTTTAAGTACCAACCTAAACAAATAAAATGTCAAAATAAAATAAAATATAAAATAAAATAAAATAACGTTTATTATCTTTGAAATTTTCAGAAAATTATTTAGATTCGTCAGAAGTTGGTGTGACTCTACCGAGGGTTCCAAAATGCAACGAGACTGAGAAGAGCCCTCAAGAAACTCAGCTCGGCTTTTTTCAAAATATTTCATCTTAAATCTAATACAGAGTTATTTAGAAAGGAGCAATTCGTTACGTTGTTACAACCAGGCCGCCTTGTCATCTAAGAAATCATTAATACTATAATAAGCTTTATGGCACAATTTACTTATAATTAGTTTTTTAAATTTATTGACAGATAAATTTGCTATTTCGGTTGGCAATGTATTGTACATTCGAATAAAGTTCCCCGCAAAAGAATTACTCACTTTATGAAGCCTAAATTTAGGAACAGCCAGTTTATCCTTATTTCTTAAGTTTAGATTATGATTATCACTATTTTTCACAAATTTACTTTTGTTCTTGTGGGTATACAATAAAATTTCATAAATATAATGATAATTTCATAAATATAATCATAAATTTATAATGAATTGACGGCCACGACTTTGCCTTTGTAGTAAGATGCCAATGTTTTCGAGAAAACATTCATGTACTCGTAAGATATTTAAAAGTAGTCTGAGTTACACTTTATAAAATTTGCTATCGGCCAGTGAAAGTCTCGTTGAAATATCCAGTAATTTCAGAGTTTTGCTGGAAAAAAACTGGAACAAAAAGACGAAGAAAAGACAGGTTTTTTTATGGTAGGCCTTTTTACAATCTGAGTGAGTACCGTATACCTACTTTTATTAATAGGTATACATTTAGTGAAAAGCTGTCAAAATTCTCGGATAAAGATCAATTCCTGATCCCCTAAAGAATCTATTAAAGTTGGTACCTAACTAATAACAGATATAAGAATACACTACGTGCATACTAGTCTCAGGGTTTCCAATTAATAGTCAAGAGACAAATACATCTCAATTGTTTTGACTTTTGACGTTTTTAACCTTGAACCATTCCGTCTAAACACAACAATCAAAAAAAAATTAAAAAGAATCCTTCCAACATATTCAACAAATTTTTCGGCACGCAGCTTAAAAGCGTGTACGAAATTGCAAACCGCAAAAATTTCCCAGCAAACGCTTTCACTGTTAAGGGTGAACGAAACAAAAAGGCTGTACTCATAGCGTCTGACGATGACGCCCCGTGTTTTTGTCTCTTCAGTCATAGGGTGACAAGGGTTCAGGATAAGCTCCGCTTGTGTGCACTCCTTTAATTCAAGGTTTTTACACGAATGATTCCAAAAATGAAACGGATGAACTGTGAAAGTTCCGTTTTTAGGTAGAATGGGGTATCGCTTCTATTTGATTTGGATTTGTGAAGGAATATTGTTAGTGCTGAGACAGTGACCTTTTCAAGAATAATAATAATTGTCTTCTGAAACTAATACGAAATACCGCCCTAATTAATCTTCTGTAATAATTGCGCTTAACTGCTTTGATGGTGCATGTGGTTGGTAGTGCATCGGCTCTCGACTTCGGTTTCAATTCCCGGGTCAAATCAAATATGCTTATTTCGGAGTTCGGGTATTTTCTATGTATATTATGTATGTATTTAGAAATATATAAGTATGTTTATCAGTTGTCTAGATCGCATAGCACAAGCTTATATATAAGTTTAATTTGGGCTAGATGACATTGTGTAAGAATGTCCAGAAACATTTAGCTTAGTTTGGGCTAGATGACGCGGTAGTGTGAGAATGTCCAAAAAGTATTTATTTATATTATTTACTTATAGTAAACTGTTTTAATCGTATTTCAATACGTAATTTTAATAAAATTATCAATAAAATATAAAGCTTTTGACCGGTTATTAATGTTTCGGAACGACTTAAGTGCCTACTGCCAAAAAATTATATTATAACATGGCAAATACAGCAACGCGTCCCTAAATTTACAAACTTAATAATTGTATACTGAAGGGAAAGGTTATAAGGGCCTGAGGGAATGATTTGATTATTGTCATTACTTTTTCTTTTTATACCCAAGAGGGTTCATTTTAAGGTACCTACGCTACCTGATTCCGTATTTACATTGCAAACACGTCTTGTGTTTCTTAATAAGTTATTGGGTTAGGTTTAGTAGGCACCCTACTTCCTATAATCCTCCTTCTTAATATTATAAAATGCAAAAGTTTATATGGATGTTGGGATGAATTTAGAAATTTCCCTCTCTGACACTGTTTCGTAATCGTAAAAGGTTACTTAAGGGATACGATACCCTTTGGACATGGTCTGGTGGATGCAAGTTGCAATGAACCTATTTGGAGATGCCTATGTTTAGGTGTGGACAGCGATAGGTTGATGATGAAGACTGGTTATGTAAATAGAATATCGTCCTGGGTACGCCTTCGTAAGAATAACCTTATGGATGCTGGTGGACTTTGGCCATTTATGCGGCCTCGGTTAGAGGCATGGTCGTGTGAACTGTGATGTACCGCTTCTTTCAGTGGTGAGTGACCACGCAACCTTTCTGGCTTGTTTCTATAAGGATTCTGTTACTAACCCGCCTTCCTCAGAACCCAATCATGGAACTTAGAAGTCCTGACCAGGCATAGATTAATCTGCGTCGGCGCCTCCGCTGCAGACTATTATCTCGGAACTCGGAGGGGAGGGTATCCTCCTTTAGCTAGTCTGTGTAAGTACATAACAAAAATTGTGTTTGTTATTTAATCAAATACATTATATAACACTCCCAGTACACTTATAAAGTATGTTAACTACAGTTCAAAATAATGTAAGGCATAACGTTGCGTTATTTCCCAAAAGACTTTCAAAATAAGCTGAGATAATTGGCTTTGTCTCACATTTAAAAATTAGGGACAGATAATTTTTATTTTCAAAGAATCTCAAAACCATCATCGTAGTTCCTTAAATGCTGATAGATGGCTCTTGAACCGACGTCATAAGTCACGCTGAAATAATTGCAAATTTCGATGAGTAGCTCTAGGTCAGTTGGTATTGAACGTTCCTCCTGGAAAGAGGACTATCACTGGTTCGAATTTAGATCAAATACATACTATCGTTTTTGCGTGTCGCCTAGTAAAATTTATTTCAGAAACGTTAGCAAACTTTGTGTACTCATATCCACAATCATCGACGAGCTAACCAATCGATCAGATTTTGTAACAGTCGCAGTATTTATTCAATGAAATAAAATAAAATATAAAATAAAATAACGTTTATTATCTTTGAAATTTTTAGAAAATTATTTAGATTCGTCAAAAGTTGGTGTGACTCTACCGAGGGTTCCAAAATGCAACGAGACTGAGAAGAGCCCTCAAGAAACTCAGTTCGGCTTTTTTCCAAAATATTTCATCTTAAATCTAATACAGAGTTATTTAGAAAGGAGCAATTCGTGTTACAACCTGGCAGCCTCGTCATCTAAGAAATCATTAATACTATAATAAGCTTTATGGCACAATTTACGTTTTATTAGTTTTTTAAATTTATTAACAGATACATTTGCTATTTCGGTTGTCAATGTATTATACATTCGAATAAAGTTCCCCGCAAAAGAATTACTCACTTTATGAAGCCTAAATTTAGGAACAGCCAGTTTATCCTTATTTCTTAAGTTTAGATTATGATTATCACTATTTTTCACAAATTTGCTTTTGTTCTTGTGGGTATACAATAAAATTTCATAAATATACTGTGAATACACTGTAAGGATGTTAATATGCTTAAACTTATCTCTTAATGACTCCCGAGACCCCATTCCATAGATAGTCCGGACAGCCCTCTTCTGCAACACAAAGATGCATTCGATATCGGCAGCGTTACCCCACAGTAGTATGCCATATGTCATGATACTGTGGAAGTAGCTGAAGTAGACAAGACGTGCCGTTTTAATGTCTGTAAGTTGTCGGATCTTTTTGACAGCATAGGCTGCTGAACTAAGCCTGGCCGAAATTTTCCCGATATGAGGCCCCCATTGCAATTTGGAGTCTAACGTTATGCCCAGAAAGACAGTGTCATCGACCAATTCTATTATATCATCCCTAACCTTAACACTGGTTTTAACAAGTCTTACATTAGGTAAGGTGAATCTTACACATTTAGTTTTATTTTCATTTAATAATAAATTATTAGCACAAAACCAGTGGACTATCCTAGAGAGGGCAATGTTTACATCGTCAAGTTCGCGCTGTCCACGTTCAACTTTAAATATTAAAGAAGTGTCATCAGCAAACAAATCTACCTCGTGGTCGTCTCTTATGAGGTGAGGGAGATCATTAATATATACTAGAAAAAGAAAAGGTCCCAAAATTGAACCCTGCGGTACCCCCATTGCTACAGGAGAACCAGGTGACTGTTTACCATTGATCACTACTTTCTGGACCCTATCACTTAAGTAAGAATTGACGAAATTCAAGGCCGTCCCCCGGATTCCGTAATGATCAAGTTTCTTAATTAAAGTCTGGTGTTGAACGCAATCGAAGGCCTTAGATAAGTCACAAAATACACCATAAGCATCATATGACTCATCCCAGGCCCTGTATATACACTCTAATAATTTAATTCATCATTCATTGCATCAGTGGTGGACCGACCACGAGTGAAACCGAATTGTTTTGTATGTAAAAGTTTATTAACGTTAAAGTGATTTTGCATTTGATTAAGCATAATTTTTTCAAAAATTTTAATAAATGTAGGTAGTACAGAAATGGGACGGAAATTGGACGGATCTGAAGTACTACCCGATTTAAACAGGGGAATTAATTTACTAGATTTCATTAAATCAGGGAACACACCACTATCAACACAATTATTAAATATTATTACTAGTTCAGGAGCAACCATTTCAATAAAAGAATTTACTAAATACATCGGGAAGGGCCCCGGAGGTCAGCTGTTTTCTTGATATTTAAAGATTTAAAAGTTTTTAAGATGGTGTTTATGTTAACTTTACTGAATTTAAATATAACGTTACAACAAGGAACGTTTGCTTTTAACAAAGATTCTGCAATGGGGGTTGAAGAGCCTAGGGTTTTTGTCAAATCTACAGGAATTCGGGAGAAAAATTTTTCAAATTCGTTAGCAACCTCGAAGTCTGATGTTGTTATTTTACCATTTATATTAAGTTTAAAATTATTATCATTTAATTTTTGTTGACCTCTTTCCGCGTTTATAATTTTCCAAGTAGATTTAACTTTGTCTGCACTATTGAGAATTTTATCACTTATATATTTTGATTTAGCTGCTAAACAATCTGCTTTAAACTTTTTTGAATAACTTTTAACATAATCTAGAAATTCAACTGATCTATTAAGCTGTCTTTCTGAGTATAGTTCATAAAGTTTTTGTCTAATTTTGTGTATACCCTCAGTGGCCCATTCACTGAAAGTAGGACTATCACTAATCATGACCTCCTTAGACTTGAATATGGAGTTGAACTCGTTGTAAAAAGAATCAAAAAATAATTTATACATTACATTAGGATCTAAGGCAGTGTCTAAGAATGGAATTGTATTGCAAAGTCCAACCCTCATACGTTCCAAGCGGTCACCAGTTATTAGTCTACATAATATTTTATGTTTTATAACTTTTTCTTTAGTGATTTTAAAAGATGCTATTTGCCCACAATGGTCTGAATCTAGCTTTTTTATAATACTTTTACTTTCTGGCAACATATCGCTGTATATATTATCCAGGCAAGTGGCTATTGTAGCACAATATCTAGTAGGCTGCAAAAATAAGTATGTAAGATTGTGTGATTTAAATAAATTTAAAATATTATAACTCATAGGCGTATTAACAAGTAAATCGACATTAAAATCACCACAAACTATTAGGTACTTATTAGTTTTTCCAAGTTTACATAGAACTTTGTCAATAAGTTCCTCAAATTCGCAAAAGGGCGAGGTTCCAGGTTTATACACGCATACTACTATTAATTGTTCCATTTCCACGCAAGACAGTTCGACTTTACACTCTAGAGAAAGAGACACAATATCTTTCCGTTCTTTAAATTTAAGTTTTTTATTTAATAAAATCAAAGATCCCCCCCGTACTGTGGTCACCCTGCAGAATGCACTACCAACCCGGTGATTACTGAAATTGAACATGAGCTCATTCGACTTACGCATATGTTCTGTAATACAAAAAATATCAATATTATCTGAATTCATTAACAGTTCCAACTCTAACTCTTTGCCATGTGTTAAACAACCAATATTTTGATGCCCTATGTTGATATAATTTACATTTTTTGATTTGGAGGGCATTTTTTAACATAATTAATATTTGTAACTAAATTTAATTCAATTAATTGACTATGTCTGCTAAAGGGTAATATTGCCTCTGTTGTCGTAGAACTTAATTTAAATTACTTGGAACAGATTCCAAAGTCTTAACACTAAATCTACATTGCTCAATAGAAGCAGTTTTGTCAGCCAAGTTCTTGGCTGAAGTGTAAAAATAATTGAATAGCAAACTCGCTATTTGTCTCTTATAATGCTTTGGTAGAAAATACCTACCTTTGTTTACATAAACAATATGTTTGTTATCGTTAAACTTACTGTCAGAAGTTGACAAATTGTATTTATATACAGTTCTCTTAAAAACAGAATTAAAGTCAATTACATGGAATTTATTATTATATTGGCTAGTTAAATTGAGTTGTAAATTTATCTTATATCTAAGAGAATTTTCCACGTCTGGCACACCTTTTATATATGGTAATGTAAACATTACTACATGTTCAACATTTAATTTTTGCATTTTGTCAAAGTATAGGGATAGTTCATTTTTGTTAATTTTACCCCTGTTTGAGCAGAAAATAATTATTTTACTGTTTGAGTCAAAATTATATTCTAATATCTTTTGCATAATTTCATTTAAAGATGCACCTGGATAACAGTTATTAATAATTGAATAACAATTTGAATTACATTGTTGTATCAGAAAAGAACCAAAATCAGTTCCAATATCATCACTAAATAAAATTAGTTTAGTATAACCAGTATGACTATTACTTTTTACACTGTCACACAATTCATACACTAATGAAGTAGAAGCCTGGTGCTCCAAAGATTGAGGAGGACTTGTGCAGTTGATGTTACACGAGTGGTTATTTATAAAGGTATTAAGGCGCTCAGTATTATAATTAGATGTTTTGAGTACATTATCTATACTTGATGAACACTTATTAAAGTCTTTTAGAGACCATTCATATTTCTTAGTTACATACTCTAACTCAAATTGCAAATTTTTTATTTGTGACTCTAAGCGTTGTGTGTCAGTGTAATATTTTAAATGACTTTGTTTAAGTTCTAACATAGATAATTTAGCTTGTTCCCTTAATTTTAAACTAGAGTTAACATTTTTACACTTTTTGATTAAGATTCTATGATATTTTAATTGTTTCTTTGATTTTAAAATGAATTTCTTTATTTTTAGGTATTTTTTTTAGTTTATTCCTGCTGCAAAAATAAACTGGCTTGTCCAGTTGGTATGAACTGTCATTGGTAAGATCTATAGTAGACAAGTCCAGGTTTGGAACTGTTGCAGAAGGAACAAACTGCGGAGTACCACTCATTAGCTCGTTATAAAGGTTATCCGTTTGTTGGACTACGACTTGCTCGGCAGCTGACTCCAGGTGTAAGATGCGCCCCTGGGCATCCCGTAGCTCCTGTTCCAGCAAGGTAGTCCTCCTCAAGGTCCCTTCATACTCGTCACTGCACTCTTGAAACCTATCTACTATTGATTGAAGGTGGTTCCGCTGCATTACAATTTCATCATAACTAATATGAAGCCTAGCTAGTTCAGATTTTAGTTTTTTACTATCGTCTAAAGCACCTATCAACAAGTTTTCATTTTCTTCTCTTTCTTTTTCTAATTGTAAACAGAGCTCTGTTTTAGAGTTAAGTTCCTGCAACACCAGCTGAAGTTTAGGCTCCTCCTGCTGGCGGGATAAGGCTCTACGGCTACGGGTATTCATATTCTCGACAAATAAGTGCAATTAAACGCAATTTAGAAAATACAAGTCGGTAGTTCGAGGTTATGTTAGGTACCGGTAAATTAAAATCAAAACTTTTCTGTACTTACGAAAATAGATCGCCTGTTTTCAATGTTGAGTATATGAATAAACACGTATAATAAAATAATTTTACCTATTATAGGAGAAACATTATGTCATTGTATTTACGTGAAATAACATTGAACAATACGGTCAGCTGATTCGTCACTTTTTAGCTTATTTTTACACTAATATACACAAAATTCTTTGAAATGATTATTTTTGCACTACTATTGTGATGATATTGGAGTTATCTGATGTAATTTGTATTTATTTCACTAATAAATTTATAGGAGCTAAAATTTTACGACTGTTCAATAGTGTTGCCAGACGCAGAAAAAAAAATTATCATATAAAAGTCAGTTTTGAAAGCAAAATCAGGTAACTATGTTAATAATAACCTCTCATCATGGGTCCCAAAGGAAAACATATTAAAAGGTAGCCGCAACATTTTCTGTGGGTCTGATAGCCTCTAAAAGGAAAAATGTACCGATCTCGGTCCATTTTTCTTTTAGAATAACTAACATATACAAATATAATATAAAACGAGATGATATAAAGGAACGAAATCTAAGGGTTAACACTGCTGCTGATAAACACAACTGCTTGGACTGCAGAGATTCTATTTAGTGCTGATTTTCTAAGTGGCCGGCAACGGCACTAGTCGTCAAGTCGTTCGTGGCGAGTGTGCCATCGACGGCTCTGGAAACCTTCACCAAAGAAGACTTCTGGCCCAGGCGTGTGTTGTTCCGGCGGTTCCGGAGCAGGCTGAGAGACAACGCCGATCAAAAGGCACAAAGGAACGTGTCGACATAGATTTAAGTTTTATGTATAGATATGTGTTTTAGGTTTAGGTATTTCTTATTATGGGCCTTATGATGTCTAAGCCATATTTATATTATTATTATATTCTTAGTTGTAAGGTCTATGGGCCGTAGAATAGTTTATAAGATCTGTAACCAGTCTAAGTTGCCTGAAATAAAAGTTTAAATTAAATGAATAAATAGGCTTGCCGTAGGACCACCAAAATTACTGGCAATGTATGAGTGTGTAAAACACCTCTGTCTAACCATTCGGGGATATAGGCGTAGCGTCTTTCTGTTTGTTTGCATAATGGTTAACCATCTCACAGTTCGTATCAATTGGATAGCAGCAATCGTGGTGTTGTGTCCATTTTGTAAAAAGGTTGCATAGTTGTTTCACCAACAGAATGAAGGACCAACCGCACCTTAAGTGGTGCTGGTGCTACAACCCCGGGAAACTTGTATGCCCAGGTTGGGGCAATATGTTCATGCTGTATTAAGGGTGCTAGCATCTCCAGGGCCTAAGTCATCATCTCCTGCACGTGGTACACCTGCTAACTAACAGATGAGGCTCTGGCATATATACTCCCCGGAACGCCAATAAGGAGGGCAGTGTAATCCGAGACGCCCATGACTTTGATTGGCTGTGCCACAGCGGCTGACACGTAAGATTTTGTTGCCTTTCATCAACATTTCATCGCAAGGCAACGGGTTTCAAATATAGGGCAGGAGCCCCGGTTTTGGCCACTTTAAGAAATATTTCTATGTTTAAAAATTCGCAACAATTACAAGAATGTGTAATGTGGCAGTTTGAAATAACCACAGGGAAGAGTATACATTTACCTTTTAAAGTTTTTATGCGATGTTTGATTCGACTCAATATATATATATATATTTTATGGTTTTAAAAATAAAAGGTGTGATTTCACCAGTTCTGGTCACTTTTCCCCTAGTTGTGGCCATACCAGTGCTCCAGTTGTGGCCATTAAATTAGAAAGGGGATTTTCCGGGTTTTTTGAAGAAAATAAAACAAATCATTATAAAGAAGTTAATATTTATTGTTAGGTAGGTAATTAACAGTTAACAAATTGCCATGCATTGCCATTTCAGGCACATAGAAAAATTCTCGTTTTGAATTTGTTTTCTGTGGTGTTTTGATCTTTTGTTTTATGTCGGCTTTAGCATATAAATTTAAATCTGGTTTATCTGACCATTTCCAATTCTTTAAAGATTTCTGCATTGCTCGAATCAAAACAGCATCTTCACTTATAGACTCTATTTTACCAACAAAATGTTCACCATCGTACAAAAAAATCACAAAATCACCTATTTCATAGTCATCTATGGTTTCTTCATGTCCAGTAATGTTTTCAATTAGTTGTTCATTGATTAGTCCTTCTGAAGCATCTGTATCGTCCGAATCTCGTATAGAAAACCGTTCTTCTTCTTCTGACGTTTCTGATACCCAGATTTGAATAGCTTGTTTCTTCACTTTAGGTTTTTTCTTTTTCGCCTTTTCTCCATCTTCCGATTTCTTTTCCTTTTTATTTTTCAATTTATTTTATCTCTGTTCTTCTTTGTTCTCTGTTCTACCAAAGAATTTTCAATATCGTTTCCGAGAACAGGTTGTGGTCCAACATGGCCTGATGTTTCCGGCGCATGACCTGAAACTTTGTGCCGCAAGGTGGATCGCGGCACTCGGAAGGTTCGGCTAGCAGTAGCTACTTTCATACCATCTTGTATAGCTCTTAAGGCCAACGCAACTTTGGACGGTGAATAAGCAAAAAGCTTCCTCTTGGCCTTATCAATTTCGCTTATTTTATTATTTTTTGGAGCCATTTCACCCAATCTAAGTACAAAAGAAATAAAACCTTGCAATGCCCAAACCAGTTAGTAATTTTCATGCAGCAAACACAAAATAAAAACAAAGTGGCCAAAACTGATGTTGTATTGGAGTCAGTTGTGGCCACAAGCATGGCCACAACCCAAGCAAAGTACAAATGAATGTATTAGTTGTGGCCACCCCCTCTTCCCAACACTAGGAATTTAAACGAGTAACAAAATAACCTCAAAGCATGTTGTTAGACATTCTGTTAGTAGGCTTCAATCAAATACAAAACAGAAAGTAAAAGGATTTCAGAGATATTTATTGATTACTTACCTAGTGTCTCTTAATGATTTCTTTAAGAAAGTACCAGAAATTTTTCGAAAAAACTTGACTAAATCACAAAAAATTGTCTTGAAGCACAAGACGTCACAACTGTCATTTGTCAGAACGGACCATAGAAAAAGGATTTTTTACCACAGACTATGAAGCAAGTCTGTTTTCTATGCCTTATTTATTGACCTCTAAAGTTGCAAGTGGCCAAAACCGGGGTAGTGGCCACAACCGGGGCTCCTGCCCTACTCGTAGTTTTCAAAATTATAAAATAGCTGCTTATTTTATTAATTCGGCCATTTTGGACATAAACCACTTTCTAAAGTGCCCGGTGACGGCAATAGGCTTACCCCCTATTACGTGGGACTAACATACTGGGTGTATAATGCGCCTTTGCCTACCCCTTCGGGGATATAGGCGTCTTATGTGTGTAAAGACGTGATTTGTGTGAGACTAAGTTAGTCCTGGAGTAAACAGGTAAGGAAAAAGATATAAACTTTCTCAAAAAATCACAATTCCGTTCACAATATTGTAAGAAAGTTATGCGTAGATAAATCTGTGTTATCATCGTTAGGAAACTGAAATTTGGTTCTGAAACGTTGTTAAATATTTATTAAACTCCTCAAGATCTATTGTAAAAATACCTGATACTGATGTAAATATTCCCTACAGAGATTTTTACTTATTTGTTTGATGTAAATACCCTACGTCGTCTGTGTATAAGTTAAAAGGGAAAGGAAATACTTAAAGTATATTCGTTAAGATTAAAGGAGGAAAGTCTAAAGAGTATGGAGTTTATAGAATTCGAGGGGAGCTATTGGCAATATTAAAAGGAGATGATTACTACTGAAACAAAAAGTGTCCAAGAACCATAAATTGCGTAATAAAATTCAAGAAAAAAGCAATCAGTAAATTATTGAGCGAAGCGAGCGTAGCGAGCAGAGCTCCTTATTAGGTGACTCAAATGCAACTCGATGTGAAATTGTTATTCAATAACTACCCAACCGATTTTCATGATTTTTTCACTCAGAAATCAAGCATTCTCACGAGCAGGTTTTGTTCGAGACCGAATTTTGCGCAGTATTAATTTTGGGTATGAGATTTGGGAAGGATTTTGGTTACTTATTACGTTTGTGTCTCGTTGAGATAATATTATATCTACAACGAAGCCCAAAAGGAGGGCTCGTAGTCTAGTGGTAACCGACAATGTTAACACATTGCAAAGGTTAAGTAACATCGACTTAGGCCGATCTTAGAATGGGCGACCATGTCTTAAGACATTGAGACCCCTCCGTGCCTCGGAGAGCACGTTAAGCCGTCGGTCCCGGTTGTCATACGAACATCTATGGCAGTCGTTAGGGGTAGTTGGAGCCCTATATCAAAAATCCGACCGGTCTAACTACAGAACTTTGATATCGCCCATGGGTTGTGGAGTTCAGATGGCAGTCGCTTCACGGAAAATATCTAAGTTTAACCAAATCGCAGTTAGACTGGAAAGCCAACCCCAACCGCGTTCGGAAAAGGCTCGGTGGATGATGAACAAAGTCCAAAATGGCCTGAACTGTTTCAAGAAAAAGATGGTACAACCACCGCGCCCGTGCCATTTTTTTTGCTAGACTGGTCGGAGGCACTGCCGCCGTGCCGAGATACCGGTCAGGGATACGCTTCACTCGCTCGGTCGGTCAAATCTATTTTGAGGTTTACATAATATTAGTACCATTCTACGTGGCCGTGGGTAGACTGCGGTGAATTGAGATTTATATACGTACCAAAGTCGAATCCGGGCCTATTTTTGTAGTCCCCTGGGTCACACCGCAAACTTAGCTGAATGTTTCCATAGTTTTCAAGTTTATCGGGAACTTGGTTCACGAAACGTTGAAGGTTGTGTCATAAAGGTCATAAGTATAATATTTGCTGTCCTTTATCAAAGTTTAGGCCAAGATAAGCCATGTAATATTAAGTAAGATATGTAGTAATTATGAGGTATTATTATTACGAGGGCGCTACTGTGCCACGGTTCGTATCGGCTCCGTAGAAGAAATTGTTTTATAAATAATTTAAGGGTTTAAAGTGCGTGAAAGTTATTGGAAGTTAATCAGTACAAAAAATTATTACAAAAACAAAAGAAATACTGTGGAAAATACCAACAATAGTGATAAACCAACGTCAAAGTGAATATCAACGGACACGAAGAGGGACATGTTTTGCTAGCCATCAGTGTTTGTGTCATGATAAATAAAGAACTATATGCAAATAAATGACTGTGTGCTGTTGGATATATGTGTATTTGGACAATTTAATGTAAATAAGACAATTTAAAACAATATTTTCTCGACATTTATAAATTTAGAAGTGTGGGTGGACTAATATTATTACCATTGAACAGTGACAGATCAAATATATTTGAAGTGACATATTGGATTTAATATAAACATTGAAACGAACATTCTTGTGAAATCATCGAAACATAATTATTGACATTTATACAATTAATTCATGACATTTAAACCCATACAAGTGAATCATAAACTGCTAAATTTATATGCAAACTTCATAATTCGGTACATTGGAGATCGAATATTGTCGATAGTGCCATCTAAGTGCCAGTAAGTCAACTTACTATTTGCTTCCGCTGCTCGCCAATAGATGGTACTATTCTACATTACTAATTAAACTCGATACCAATACGAGCTCTTAAGGTATTATAATATTACTAACAAGATACTTCAACCATGGAAGGAATTATGGAAATCCTCAAAAATATCCAACTAACAATGCATACCCAAAGAGAGGACATTGATAAAATGCAAAGTACTATTATACAGGACATAAACAAAAATATAGATATAAAATTTGAAAAAATGGAATTAAAATTCAATGAATTGGAAAAACAAATTGAAAACCAAAAATTAACAATAGAGAAAATAGAACAACAACTGAAGAAGAAAAATCTTGTATTTTTTGGTATACCCGAAAATCAAAAATCATACAATGAATTGGAAGGAGTTATGTTGAACATCATTAACGAGAACTTGGAAATTACATGTGAGAGACGGGACATAGAGATGGTCAAACGAATTGGGAGACAAATCAATGGTCAAAATAGAAATAGGCCGGTAGTAATGACAGCCAACTCTATGGGATTAAAAATTCAAATATTAAAAAATAAAAAAATATTGGAAAATTGTAACATGTATATAAAAGAAGACTACACACAAAACGTTCTTAAAAAAAGAAGGGAACTCCAAGCAGAATTTGTTTCACGGAAAGAATCAGGCGAAAACGTAGCATTGCGTTACGATAGAATTATCACACTAAAGAAACACCCGAGAAATATACTTGAAGTACCTGAAACCTATAACAAAAACAATTTGGACATCCAACCAAGTAAAAGCACATGCAATAAAAGACAGCCAAACCCGTCCATTAACTATGGAATTTCCAAAAAATATAAAAATAACCACAGTGTCATGAAAACGAAACCCATAATAGAAGCCTTCATGAAAACTAGAGGTGTTTCACAAACAAGCGACACAGGTACGTTTGATGACGAACTGGAAGAAATTAACATGTGTCAATAGCAACTACCTCGGGCCCCTCTCCACAAAAATCATACGATTCCAAACAAAGTTGTAAATAAAAGCAAATCTCCCAATACGGTTGGTCCCCGCGGGAGCATAAGACCACAACCCTCCATCCATCATATGAACAAAATGAAAACACACCTCCACATAGGTACTTTCAATGTGAGAGGCCTAGTCGGTGTGGGTCGCATAAATGAACTGGAGTACTGTCTGCAAGATATTAAATGGGACATTATTGGACTATCGGAAGTAAAAAAAGAAGGTACAAAAATGTATGAATGCGAAAACTATATTATGATGTACACTGGACGAAAGAGTGGTGAAAATGGAGTCGGCTTTATGATAGCAAAAAAATTCAAACACAAAATAAAAAAAATTGTAGCGAAATCCGATAGAATTTGCCGACTAGATCTGGAGTTTGACGGATACACAATCAATATAATACAGGTATATGCTCCTACGACTAAGTCAAATGACATAGAAATTGAGAAATTTTATGAAGAACTACAAGAAATTCTACATAGTGCATCTGGGTACATTCTGGTAATCGGTGACTTCAACTCTAAGATAGGTCAACCGTGTAGAGATGAAAAAGTAATGGGACCGTGGGGCTACGGCGAAAGAAACAAACGAGGAGAAACTTTGATACAGTTCTGTTTCCAAAATCAATTATCAATAGCGAACTCATTCTTCAAAAAAAATAATAAAAAGAAATGGACTTGGATATCACCAAACGGTAAAGTAAGGAATGAAATTGACTTTATCTTAACGAAAAATATAAAATTAATAAATGACATTCAGATCATTGGGACATCGTATCCATCGGACCATAGGTTTGTTAGAGCCTCTCTGAACCTAAACACCGACACCAAGAAAAGTAGAAAGTCTTATGGACGGCGAAAATGTGAACTTACTACAGAAGAGCAAGAAATGGTCAAAAATAACTTTAAACGTCTTCTTCAGGGCTGTACAAAAGCTGACACGACACAAAAATATTATACAAATATAATAGGCACCATAAAGAAAAGTCTGGATATGTTGCCACATGTTAAAAAATCAGACTCATACAAGTTTACTCATGAAATACGCCAACTTATAGAGGATAGAACCAATTTGAAGTCTAAAGAAAATAAAACAAATAATGATAAAAAGGAATTAACAAAATTATACCGAAAGATCAAGAAAAAAATATACAAAAATAAACAAAAACACCAATTAAAAATCATGGAAGACGAAATAAAAACAAGAGGCTCCATTAAAAGAGCAAAGAAAAGGCTTGAATTGACAAAAGAATGGATACCAGCTCTATCGCATAGGGACAACACGCCGTCTACAAACCGAAAAGATATTCTTGAAATAGCAACAAATTTCTACAAAAATCTCTACAGTGATAAAAACCTAAAATACCAAAACACCGAGGAAAATTCAAGTACAATCTACCAACAAGTGACTCACCGAGAACCAGAAGTCATGCCGTTTCTAAACTCTGAGATCTATCAATCCATCAAAAAATTGAAATCGGCTAAAAGTCCAGGAGAAGATGGTATTCCCAATGACGTCATCAGAGCTATAATCGACCCACTGACACCCATCTTGACGGATCTATTTAACAATATTCTGAAGTCCTGCCACATACCCAAAGAGTGGGAAAACTCAATAATTACCCTATTATATAAGAAAGGTAACCATTTGGATATCGGCAACTACAGGCCAATAAGTTTACTACAAACTACATACAAAATATTCACAAGTGTTCTGCTGAGAAGAATAAGAAACACGCTGGAACAACACCAACCTAGAGAACAGGCAGGATTTCGGCCAAAATACTCAACTATGGACCATATATTCACTCTGACGCAGATTGTTGAGCGCTACAATGAATATAATAAAGAACTCTACATCGCCTTCATTGACTATTCAAAGGCTTTCGATACAATTTCACATAGAGCACTATGGAGAGCACTAGAGTCGCAAGGAGTTAATACGAAGTACATACAAATACTAAATATTATCTACGAGAATAGTACGGCCTCAGTGCGAACGGAGCGCATTGGAGATACATTTCAAATACTACGAGGTGTAAAGCAGGGTGATCCAATCTCTCCAAACCTTTTCACAGCGCTGCTAGAAAATATATTTTGCAAACTTTATCAACACTGGAAAGGAAAGGGTATCAACATCAATGGGGAGCTGCTAAATCATCTTCGTTTCGCCGATGACATCGTAATTCTAAGTGAAAGTCATACTGAACTAACCTACTTGATCCAAACTCTGAACTCGGCAAGTATCGAATGTGGATTAGAAATAAACGTTGAAAAAACATGCATCCTAACAAATGGCGCAAAAATACCTACACAAATCACTGGACTAGATATAAAGTATGTACAGGAGTATATTTACTTGGGTCAGAGTATATGTTTCCGAGATCAGACACTAACAGAAGTAGACAGAAGAATTAGGCTGGCTTGGAACAAGTATTGGTCCCTGAAACAGATATTTAAGGCAAAAGTTCCTATGACGCTTAAGAAAAAAGCCATGGAAACGGCGGTCTTTCCGACATTGCTGTATGGTTGCCAAAATTGGATACTGTCATCGAAGGTCATAGGAAAATTACAAGTATTTCAGAGAGCAACTGAACGAAGCATGCTGAATGTTAAACTCAAAGATCGCATACGAAACTCGGAGATAAGAGACAGGACACAACTAGTCGACGTAGCCACACTAGCTTGCAAACTAAAATGGAGATGGGCGGGCCACGTAGCGCGCACATCGGATGGCAGATGGACGGAACGCGTCCTACACTGGTACCCGCGCGATGAGACTGCCCGACGCGCGCGAGGCCGTCCTCGCCAGCGCTGGAGAGACGACATCGAGGATGCGGCTGGCGTCACATGGACGCGACATGCGGCAGACCGGACTTTGTGGAAATGGATGGAGGAGGCCTATGCCCAGAAATGGGTTTCCAAATGACAGGTTTGGAGGCATGCTAACTACCTGTCAGTCAAGTCAGTGCATTACATTTATTAAATAGAATCTATTAAATAGAAATTATTAAATAGAAATTATTAAATAGAAATTATTAAATAGAAATTATTAAATAGAAATTATTAAATAGAAATTATTGAATAGAACTAATATAGGTATAATTATAATGAACTAAATGATTGTAAAATGTTATAATATAGAATGTAATAGGTACATAAGAAATAATTGTAAAATTTATTATGAAATGCATGCAATTTTGGATCTATACTTACTTAATGCGAATTTTGTTTAAGTGCATAGTAGCTATTTAATAAAGAATAAAGAAACAGATAAATATTTTAATTAGATAAAAAATAATAATTTGTTTTTATAATGATGAATAAATAAATAAATAAATATTACACCAATAATACAAACAAATAAAATCTCAAAAAGTTTATCATTATGAAATGGAAGGTAACATAATTGTAATAAATTAATTTTAATGTTAAAAGGTAAATATAAGTACGTATAGATTGTATTTTTAATATTAAGTTGTTTGGAAATAAAAGGCTTATTATTATTATTATTCTCTTTATTAACACTTAACACATATTTATTACATTTTTAAATAGATTTATAAAAAAATACATTTAAAAATATAAAAAACAGTAACCCACCGGCATCGGGTACAGGGACCAAGCTACCGGTGGTTAGGGCTCCAAAGACAGGAACTTCCGCACAATACGGGCCGTATTCAACAGAACCGCCTTCTGCATCAAGCCCTTGATCCAGCTGCCTAACGCGAGCCTCTGTAGGTGGAGGTCGAGGCTCTTGGCTATTAGACCATGCGCAGATACGACTATCGGAACAATAATCGCCGAATCCACATCCCACATGTCGACAATCTCGTGAGCTAGGTCTAAATATTTAATTTGTTTATCTTTTTCTGCTTTCACGAGATTCTCGTCATGTGGCACAGTGATATCGACAATTACTGCAAGGCGCTTTAATCGATCCATTATCACTATATCAGGTCTGTTAGCTATAACAGTCCTATCAGTGATAATAGATCGATCCCAATACAATGTGACATGACCGTTCTCAAGAACTGGGTCGGGCACATACTTGTAATAAGGTACCTCCACGTCGACAAGATTATACTTTAGAGCAAGTTGCTGGTGGATTATCCTGGCTACTTGGTTGTGTCTGTGCAAATACTCACCGTTCGCAAGACGGGAACAACCAGAGATAATATGTCTTAAAGATTCTCCGGGACGATGACATGCCCGACAGATGTCTAGCGTCCCATCTTTGACAATAAATCTCCGATAGTTATTCGTCATCACGACTTCGTCAGTGATTGCACAGATAAAACCCTCAGTTTCTCCGAAGAGATCACCAAATCGTAACCAGGATACCGATGCTATTGAATCAACATCGGGCCCATTTAGAGCCCGATAAAATCGACCATGCAGTTCCTTGCTCTTCCATACTTCCTTCCGATCAGATACACTTAATATTACAGGTTTGCGCCAGTTCTCTTTCGCAAGGGACAGCGGGGTCAGTCCGTTGTCTATTGCCACAACATCTCGATGCACATCCACGTCCACCTGTAGGAAATACTCTCTAAGGTTGCATATCTCACGGTTATGGAGAGTCTTGGCATTTAAAAATCCTCGACCCCCACATTTCCGTGGTATATACAACCTCATTACTGACGAACGTGGGTGGTGTATTCGATATGAAGTCAATAGACAACGCACCTTCCTATCCAGAGCTTCTAACTCCGTCTGAGTCCATCTAAGTATGCCAAAAGAGTAAACTAAGACTGGCATGGCCCAGCCGTTGACAGCACGCACCTTGTTACCGCCTGATAAAAGACTTTTCAGTATTTTTTTCAGGCGGCCAAAGAAACGATCCTGCAACTTCTGTTTCATGTCAGTCTCAGCAATACACAGAGCTTGAGACATACCTAGATATTTGTAGGTTTCGGTTGCGGAGAGCGACCCAAATCGTGTGAAATCTGAAAGATTGACTCCTTCAGATTCCACAATCCCGCCCCTTTTTACATGCATGACCGCACACTTATCTACCCCAAACTCCATACTGATGGCCTTACTAAAAGTTTCAGTAACTTTTAGCAAAGCCATCAAATCGGGGCCATTAGGGGCAAATAACTTTAGGTCATCCATGTAAAAAAGGTGGGACAAAATTTGACCCCCTCTGCGCATCCGATAGCCTAACCCTGAACCCTCTAGTAACGTACTGAGAGGATTTAGTGCTAGACAAAACCACAACGGACTCAGACTATCACCCTGGAAAATACCTCTCTCAATCCCTATTGGTACACCACCTCCTAGAACCTGACGACACCCTGGATAAACAAGAACCGTACTCCATTGTCTCATACATGACCCCAAAAAGGTGCATAGAGTTGCATCAACTTTATACAGCTCTAGCACCCTCCGAAGCCATGTATGAGGCACAGAATCGTACGCTTTCTTATAGTCAATCCAGCATGTCGCAAGGTTCTTTCGGTTGCGGCGTACCTGCTGGCAAACAGCCATGTCAATAATAAGGAGCTCTTTCGTACCACGTGCCCCACTTTTACATCCATTCTGAGAGATTGACAAGATGTTATTGTTTTGTACATGTGAATATATTTTTACTCTCAGGATGGATGTAAAAAGTTTGTATATGGTAGGTAGACAAGTTATAGGTCTATAATTTTTGGGGTCTGTGGTACTACCAGATTTGTATAGGAGGTGGGTTACTCCGGTAGTCATAAAAGCTGGAAGCGACGATGACTCAAGGGATGACTGGAAGCAAGATGCCAAGCAAGCGTGTGAGCTACGGAACCATTTTAACCAAAAGTTGTGCAGTCCGTCCGGTCCAGCAGATTTCCAATTTGGCAACGAACGAACTGCACAACCAATATCTTCTTCAGATATGGTTATAGGTTCCATAGCTGGAATTGGTTCACACGCCCGCTCAACATCCCTAATCCACGCATCCTGTGTATGACTGACGGGCGTCGACCAGATGCTTTTCCAGAAGTTAACTGTAGAAACAGCATCAGGTAGACTCCCATCAGTCACATCCGAGTTAGGTCGCTCCCACCCTCTATATACCCACCTCTCATTTTTTTGGAACAAGCGATTCTGAGTGTATCTGTCCACTCTTTTTTTGTACCGCCTTATGCGGTTCGCCCACGCATAAACTTTCTGCTTCAGGTAATCGATGCGCTCTGTGACCCGAACAGAGTATTCACAGGGCCTAATATTAGTTCCCACGAATGCACGGGTCACAAAGCGCATGACTCTCGGGCGTGTATTGCCCGTCCTGAAGCAGTGTAGCTTGCCAATGAGCACCCTAGCCTCGTTGATGCGCCGTTCAATTCTGCACTGCCAAGCTGGTACAGCAGGCTTTGGTCGAATAGCTGTTTCTTGTTTAAAAAATTTAACACCAGCTATTCGACATACTGCAACAGCTGCACAGTACAGAATGGAATGGGCATCAGTAATGTTTCTGCAGTTGTTAAAAAACGATGTTAACATCGAGTCTAGGGCACACACTAGCGCCACGTTTTTTTTATGTGTGGGCAAACGCGGAAGCCGCGGTCTACACTCAATAGGGACAGATTGAAACTCACCAATCGCTCGCTCCAAAGCGCTCCTTAATTCCTCATTGTATTGAGTACTTACAGGTATAGCAGCATCACTCACTTCTTCACCAACATGTGAGATGATGTTTTCTTGCGTTCTTTCATTACGGTTACTTTGTAATGGCACAGGTAATGGTTGCAATGAAGAAGGCGTGATACCACTACACACTTCTAAGCGTAGCCTTTCAAGTGTAGCGTCATCCAACAGGTGACAGCGTTGTATGGCGCGCACCTGATCCGATAGGCGTTGTGCCGATACGTTGACATCTGGTTCAAGTACCTGAAACAGAGGTAGCATGCGAACACGGTACGCAGTGAGGTTAGTTCCCCCCTCTGTAGCCACAAAATATGCCCGCATCACGTTTTCATTCATACCGAAGTTCCATCGAATGCGGTGCACATTACCACCGGTAGCGGGGTCCGTAATCGAAGCCGGAGGGCCTCGGGGTCCCAAGCCAGTCGGTGGCCGGCCTCTCCCCTGCCGACGTACAGGTAGAGGCGACGTCGGCGGAGAGAAAAACTCGTCGCTGCTTGAGCTCGACGCCTCACCAGTAGTCACAGTTGTCGACGACTGTAAGGCGGAGCTGTGCGACAAGTCCGGGGTTGGTAATTGTGCTTTTTTGGCGCCAGCTCTGGTCAACATTATATTTTTTCTTGATTATCATCTTATTTTCATATTTTCATTTTCAGTTTGTTACACTGACATAATGTGTCAAAGTGTACTATAATTTATAAAATATTTGTTTGTTTTTTCCGGATTTTCTTCATGCTGATTTTTTTATTATAGATATATATTTGTACTTTTATTATGTTTTGAATGATATTTTTGTATTATTGCAGATTAAAGGTAAAATATTTTAGTAAATGCTCCTCAAGAAAAAAATGTGACTGTTTTGTAGCAGTGTTGCCAGGTTATTTATTATTATTATTATTATTATTATTAAATAGGGTCTAAATGCTCAAACTTAAGGTTGGTAGTCACATATTAAATACCTATTGGACGTATGCGCATAGAGAACAGACTTCTGAATTCTCATTGGCGAATTCCCAAATCCACCAATTAGACTTTCTGAACTGAACTGACTCTCACTGAATCTCTAAAGAGTCACTTTTAAACACAGGCATGCTATAAAATCGGATAACTCCGGTTTTTTTTACCAGAATCTAATTACTCTACCACGACGACATAACATTCGATTATACAAACACAGAGACAGATAGCCTGTTTATAACATATTTTTTTATATTCATCTACAGGATGTTACGTAAGGGTTATATCAACCCGAAGACACCCCCATCAGCTGGTGGACCAGAACCCATTTCGAAACGTGTCGACAGACAAATAAGAAAAAAAAAATTATCAAAAAAAAAAACTCTTGTTTGAACAACACTAGCGAAAATCAGCTGATTCAGTCATTGACATCAAGTATAGGTAGTACAAATAAAGTGCGCCTGTGAAAAATCTTCTCTTTCTCTCCTGGTTGGAACATTTTGTCTCTGTTTCGCATCAAGGTCGCCGAGCGAAGCCGCCTCCCACCCCGCCCACCATTGTCTATTAGTAATTAAGTCAAGCACTAGTGCTGGGACACGTTTGTTTTGATTTGAAATAACGCATATAACATTTTTACGATGAACTTTTTTCTTCTTATTTCGCGGTCGAAACATCAAAAAACGTTCTGGGCGATCAGCTGATGGGGGTGTCTTCAGGTTGATATACCCCTTATGTAACATCCTGTATAAAGAAGGTGATGGACGCAAGTGTATTTTGTGTCTAAAAGTACGTCTGAATAGTTATCAGGAGCCCGAAATATATTAGGGTGCGAATGTGTACATTAAAAATAAATTAATAATGTTTGGTCTCTACCAGGGCAATAACGGGTACCTCTAAAGGAGCCGAAACCACAACTTTTATTACAACTTGGGGGACGTACGGGTCATGATCTGACAAAATGGGCTTTGATTACTTTATGTTTGACCAGCAGACGATCGCAGCGTTGCCCGCGTGGTTTATTGTGTCTTCTTCCCACTGGGACGCATTCCCGGGATAAAAGGTGGCACCGAAATAGAGGTGTGATCACGGTTGATGTAATCCAATCGTGATCACTGAAAAAGCCACTGTCAAAGTCTCATGTGTATTATCAGTAACTTTATTCTACACATAAATAATTTTACAGTATGAATCACAAAAACTATAGTCCTGGGGCTGGACTCCAACCAGCGACTGATCCCTTTCCAACAGGAACGTTCTACCAACTGACCAAGACACCCCTAGCCCAAGATCTCTAATATTGTGATCATATCGTGTTATTATCACGACTTACAGCGTCGCCAGAGCCCATGACACCCCTAGCCCAAGATCTCTAATATTGTGATCATATCGTGTTATTATCACGACTTACGGCGTCGCCAGAGCCCAAGACACCCCTAGCCCAAGATCTCTAATATTGTGATCATATCGTGTTATTATCACGACTTACGGCGTCGCCAGAGACCAAGACTATTGCTTTTGTTATTCATATTGTAAAATTTGTTGAGAAACGTTAGCATACTTACTTCATTGCTCATAAATATAAACACATAAATCTCCAAATTAATTGTAAGCATTTGTTGCACACTTTATGCTCAACACTATTGTTTCTCAACATCCAAGCAACAGTTGTGCTACAAATATTAACAAAAAATACAGGGTTGCTGTTGTTTTCTCTCGTCAGGCGCCAACTCTGCAACATAGCGTAATGAAATCCCCAACACACTGTCGCCCGCAAAATGATGACAGCAACTCGGCAAGATGTTTCTAAACAAATGTTTACAATGAATTCGAGGCTTAATTCTAACATACAAATAGAAAATTTTACTAAAACATTTTGTTTTTAGTAGAAATCCGGTCCGAAAACCGGTAATCACCTGCGTAACTCCCTCGTAACAGTGTCTAACTAGCAGTTATTTTTATTACATTAGCGCAATAGAGACCTCAGTTTTGTGAATTAGGAAACAGTTTAAAACTACTATGCAGCCCGAGGCGAGGTTGGTGTTTTAAACAATTTACAGAACAGAACCTGTGTGGAGTGGTGTATTATTTATTTAAATTGTTTATTAAAGTTGGGTATTTTCAAAATAAAAATGTGGATGGTAAACCTACAATGAGATACAAGTTAAAAAGAACCAATTTGTTATGAATAAGTTGTTGGTAAACTTTATATTAATTTTATTTTATTCTTTTAGAAAAACTTTCAGCTAAAATACAAAACCAAAATTAGTAGGTATAGCACAGAAAGGCCAATAAAATTTTTCCACATGTAGTACTAAGGTAATTATAGTAGATCCATGATGTTAGACAGTGCAATTGGTACGATATATGTAGGTAATAAATATATACCTAATAATAAATAGGTAGGTAAATATTTACCTCAAGAAGCTCTGAAACTAACACTACATGTCTTCAAATAAATGCCACGCTCAATCTAACCTTAAGCTGATTACTGCTCGTGGAAAATAAGTCCATGTCATGCGTATGACAAAGTGAATTGAATGTTCGACACACTCTGATCAAGTTTGAGTTCTGTCTATAATTGAATTGAAACTGTAAATAAGTTTATGTATAAAAAAATATAAAGTAAAAGAAGTAGATATTTAAGTTTATCAGTTTATCCAGCACCTACCTACTCATATCACAAGATCTACTTAGTTTGTTACACATCCGAGACGCCCAGAACTTTTAATTGGCTGTGCCACAGCGGCTGGCACGTACGATTTCGTTGCCTTTTACGGGTTTTAATTTTTTTTTTCAAAATTACAATATAACTGCTACTTTTTATTAAATTCATTCGGCTATTTTGGACATAACCCATTATATGTGTGTCCCGTGACGGCAATAGGCTTGCCTTCAATTACGTGGGACTAAAAGTACTGGCAATTGTGGGTGTGTAATGCACTTCTGCCTACCTCTGCGGGGATATAGGCGTGATATGTGTGTGTGTAAGAGACCTACAATACCTACCTATCTACAAAAGATAGTTGTACATTTAGTTTGAGAAAACGTTGTATAAATAATTTTCATTATTGCTTTGAAATACAAAATTAATACGCTTCAAAATAAATTTACAACAAAGGCCTCTCTATTCCGTTTTAGAACTCACCGCAAAAGTTACTTTTACGCAGTGATTGTTTTGTATTTAATTTAAAGTATATTAGATTACCGGGTAACCTTTTGCTGAATATTAGTTTCATAATAACATTTCTGGGTACACATTACCATTTTATAGGCATTTATAACTAAAATAAAAACAAATTCACTTTCATTCGTGTAATAATAGGAAAGTTTTGCAGTTATGATACTTGTTTAGCTTCGGAGTAATACGTAGGATAGTACGATGTTCTCCGCAACAATTGTGTAGGATATTATTATTAAACTTATATCATAGAAACCAATATACAACTTTAACTAGGTAGCTAATATCCGCCGGGCGCCACTGGAAATACCTCCTGGTATCACCAGAGACGCAGCAATGGACATATAAGCGGCCGCGCAGATTAAAAAAAAAAAGGTAGCTAATATCGGGTTTCCCGTACCCGTGGTTTAGTTTTCTTGTTCCCAATTTCCACGGGAACACTACCACTAGATTTGCTAAGGAAATAGTAACAGTTGTGTTTGTTAGAGAAATGATCTTGGTTATGCTTATTTCCTATATGGTTTTGTGTATTTTAAGTATTTATGGAAGTATTCTTTCTTTTCCTATGATATTATTACTACCTGGGTAAGTTTATTAGTTCATTTATATTGTTATCCTACTCTTTCTTATCTTTATTTTATTATTTACTAAGCTTTATTTTTCTTTTCTCTTTCACGTATTGTACACTACCCTTTTAATTTCTTTAACTCGCTATCCATCCAAAGGTTGTCTGGAAGAGATCGCTTTTAGCGATAAGGCCGCCTTTTGTACTATCTTTAAGTTAAGTCTCCTAATTGTATAAAGTTAACACATTGCAAAGGTTAAGCAACATTGAGTCAGGCCGGTTTTAGGATGGGTGACCATTGCTTAAAACACTGAGACCCCTCCGTGCCTCGGAGAGCACGTTAAGCCGTCGGTCCCGGTTGTCATACGAACATCTATGGCAGTCGTTAGGGGTAGTTGGAGCCCTAAATCAAAACAGAACTTCGTTATTATGTGTTGTGGAGGTCAGATGGCAGTCGCTTCACGGAAAATATCGAAGTTCAGCCGAATCGCAGTTAGACTGGAAAGTCGACCCCAACTGAGTTGGGAAAAGGCTCGGTGAATGTTGTTGTATTGTATTGGTTATAAAATTAAGAAGAAATAGGACCTCTTTTGAATTTTAATGTGTATAGCAATGTAGGTAATCATAATAGGTAATTTATGCTACTAGCGACCGCCCGTGACTTCGCATGCTAAAGAATGACTTTTTCCTAGTTTGGGCTGTTCCGCTCCTAATGCAATGGGCGTTTTTACATTGCACGATATCGTTGCGCTTAAATATTCAAAGGTAGTAAGTACATATATTAGGTTTGCATCTACACGATATCGTCACGATATTATGTACGATATCGGGTGTTTTCACAATGCACGATATCGTTACGATAATTTACATTCTAACCTTAAAGTTACTGCTGCTACTTACGATATCGTGGATATTATGGACGATATCATGTGTCGTTATCGTGCAATTTGAAAACGCCCAAATGCTCTTAAACTCTAAAGCATGATGTTATAATTATAGCCTTGTAGCCTTCATTGATGTAGACTATGCCGACACAAAAAAAATACAGTATACCACGTAATACCAGTAGTTCTTACAGTTAGAGCGTTATCGCTTCCGTCCGTAGGTGGGCTAAGATCTTTAAAACTACGCACCGGATTATGATGCGGTTTTCACCAATGGATAGAGTGGTTCTTGAGGAAGGTTTTTAGTATAAAATTTGTCAAGCGGGCGAAGTCACGGGCGTCCCCCTAGTACCAAATAAACAAACTTATCAGTTTTACAATATTAGTCTAGCTGTGAGGAATCTCACTAGTTATCTGTGAGCTAGTTGTCGTATAATAAAATTCATTGCTCAAATCATTCTTATACTACTCATAATAAAATGCCGAGATCAAAAAAGAAAGCACGGCATTTTACTTAGCGTTTTTTTAAGGTAGGCAATCTTGTCACTGATAAATAGGGGGCAACTCAGGAAGGATTTATGTTAAACCTTGCCAAAAGCTGGGCTGAGTTGTGGTGATTAAAAGTGACAAAGTACCCCTCATTAATTGCATCTACATCTTTGGGACAACAGTTTGTTCTACATGGACTAAATATTCGTAGACTTGACTGTACACTGTGTTACAACATACTTACATAAAACCTAGCATATTTATCACTACGCCTATGTATCCGAAGGGGCAGGCAGAGGTGCAAACATACCTACAGTTTGCCAGTAATTTTCTTAGTCCCACTTATTGGGGGGCAAGCCTATTGCCGTTACCGGGAACTCACTATAGAAAATCCATGACCAATCTGTAATTCAAACCAAAATTTCAACAGTCAGGCAGATGTTACATATAGCGAAATATAATCTCTTCAGTCAAAAAAAATACGTGTCGGGCCACGCATAGAATAGGGTACCGTAGTCACGAATAATAAGCAGAGGTGCATTACTCGCTCACAATTTGCCAGTATTATTAGTCCCACGTAATAGGGGGCCAGCCTTTTACCGTCATCGGGCACACATATAATGGGTTATGTCCAAAATGGCCAAATGAATTTATTAAAAAGTAGCAGCAGCTATATTGTAATTTTGAAAAAAAAATGAAACCCGTTGCCTTTGCAATGAAATGTTGATGAAAGGCAACAAAATCTTACGCGCCAGCTGCTATGGCACAGCCAATTAAAGCAATAAAAACTAAAAAAATTGTTTTGGCAACCTCTCAATCAGCCTTTTTCTAGTACTATCCGATTTGGAATTTCCTCCTAAACGTTTTTCCAAAGGTTTCGTATGGGTTCTGAGACTTAAACTTCTACCTAAAAACTAAATTTTTCTATGAATTAAAAACATAAAGAGAAGTAATTGAACTGTGAACAGGTGGAGTGTTCTACAAACCACAAAACTTGTGAAAAAATGCGTTGAAGCTTCCTGCGATACACAGCCTAACGAGATTGGTCAGGCAATGAGGGTTTCATTGTTCGTTTGACCAAGACCATTCTTCAACCTTCTCTGCTTCAAGTGTAAAAATGAGGTAATTTGATTCAAGATTTTAAAGGAAAATGACTTTTATACTAAGATCATAAGGTTGAAAAATATTAAGGTTTCATATTTCTATTGGTATTGTTGAGTGCTTCGTGATTCTTAGGGAAATGTGGTGTATTTCAGTACAATTTGAAAATAAGTATTTGACAAAGCTTTTGAATTTTATGGTATTTGTTGTGTAATTTATTTACAATAAGAATTACAATATACATAATTATTTACTAAAAACACATTACATAGGTACATTACAAAATATAGTTTATAAAATCCTCCGCGTCATTGCCGACTGGGAAGGTTCCCAGAATGCGGGCTGTGTTGCCACGTTGGATGGCGATACTTATTCCTTGGGCTAGAAAATAGCCAGCCTTCTGGTCCTGAAAAGCATCGATTAAACGTTTAGCAACGTCTTTATAAAGGCGACGAGCACTCGAACCCCATGACCCCAGTGTCTCAACCCCAAACGGGGTAATTTAATTTTGTGTAATTTGAATATTACTTGGGAATAATACACACATACACACACACACACACACACACACACACACACACTGTCACACATAAACAAAAGTAATGTCCTCATCCCCGTAGACCCACGTAATTCAGAACGCCAGGCGTCACTGGGAATTCTCTCAGTGTCTACCGGAGGCGCTCGGCAATGGCCGTAGGGCAGCAGATTAAAAAAAAACGTAATTCAGAAAATTATATTTGATAATCCACAGTACCAAATATTGCCTTGGTTGATAATCTGCTATCATTAGTGTAATACACAGTTCATAGTATACGATCACCTTTGATATACCTACTACTAATTTCAATATGTCAATCTGAAATTGGGAATTGTATGAATTATCAATCCCGTAAAGCAAAATAAGAATCGAGATTGAAATTGGTAGATAGGCGAAACCGGTGAGGTTTGCAATTAAAAATCTGTGTAGGTAATAAGAGTATTTTATAATATCCAGGAAACATTAACTGAAAGCAAACAAAACAAGAATATAACGTTGCAAAACGCCATTAAAGAAAACCTTGGAATAAACAGAATCCTTTTGAAGATTATCCATTTAGTTTTACACGGAAAAGTTTGTCGTTTGTAGGATTCAGTGGAAAACTTGATGTCTTCAAGCAGTGAGGGAATACGAAACTTAAGCGCGTATTTGAAATGAGTCAATGAATTTTCTTGAAAATTTGCATACAACTTGAGTTCTGTGGTGCGGTTAACAACTTGTGATCATTTAAACTAAACAATCACGCCTATATTCCTCCCTGAGGGGGTACGATGTAGAAGTCCAGATGAGGAGTAGTTTTTTCGTCAGTCATTACGTAGTATAAAACAAAGTCGTAACCTCGCGCTATTTTCTGCCCTTATGTATGCTTAGATTTAAAACTACGCAACGGATTTTGATGTTGTTTTCACCAATGGATACAATGGTTCTTGAGGAAGGTTTTTGTGTATTATTTGTCAAGCGGGCGAAGCCGCTGATATCCGCTAGTAGAAAATAAATAGGTAACTATACTGTATGTATTCCGAACCTTAAGTCCAACAGTCTAAACCGATGTTACATTCCTATCTCTGCAGTCCAAGTTAAACAACTACGATTAGTTGAGCACTTCAAATGTCAAAATTCAGGTAGTGGTTGCTCAACTTCAAATTCTTTTCAGAAACCGGCCGCTAGCAATTTTACCGATCTGTTTCGGCTCTATCAACGTCTCTGGGGTCCAAATAAAGATTGAAGTAAATTAGCAGCAGTTAAAATGTTCATCAGCCGTTATTCTCATCCTGTACTACGCTAGTACTATTAACGATTCTGTGCCTGTATCCGGTGCATTTGACTGCATATTTGTTTGCTTGTTTTCTTCTTACTGTCAAAGCACGTCACATTTTTCCTTACCTATTAATTTTAAACGATCTTTGCATTAGATCATTAGACTCTTCGTAAATTCGATAAGAAAATCGGCCAAGATATAGATTTTATTGTCAATTGTTGCGTCATTACCGAAGGACTGGAATCGAATGCAATGAGATAATGAAAACAGGGGACTTTGAAACGGAATTCAATTAACGTAGCAAAGCAATGAAAGCTTTCATTGCTTTGTCGAGAAATATTTGAAAACAATGACGTAATTCATTTTGTTTTTACAGATCTGTTTGATCTATAATAGAAATTGAACTTCTGACATTTGCTGTATTATTCAGTTATTTTGCTTTGAATAATATACAGGGTGAATTTTTGAAAAGGGCTTGGATGGCCAAATCCGAAACTATAAGGATTAGCGAAAAATGCTCAAAGGAGTCACGAGCCCGATTTTGATGAAACTTAAAACCTCATCATTAGATTTTTGGAAAACCAATAATCCTAGCTGGGAATCGAACCCGTTGATTATGAAAAAAAACCACATCCTTTATTATTACACCATACGATAGTGTCGCTGTTAGGGTTAAATTCTGGGAAGTAATGATATACGGCAAATTTAAGGAAAATATAGAATTTTAATAAAATTCATATTTCTTGTCTGTTCTGTCTCTTAGTCTCTGCGGCGGTGGTAGCGCGCACGCCTCTGCCCAGTGTGATAAGAGACAGACATGTACTTGCCAGCTTGTTTCTTTTAGTGTATTAAACGCGAGATCACGGTACTACTTACTAATTCCATACGCGAGATACAACATTATGTTCTACTTTCAAATGTTACCTGCCCACGAGCATCATTTAGAAGACTAAATAGTCAGTTCTGTGATTATGAACAAAATTGACTCAAAATTGACATAAAATATGAATTTTATGAAAATTCTAAGTTTTCCTTCTCAGTATAATTCACCTGTATATAGCTCAGGGGACTAAATCTCCCCGAAGAGGCCACACCGGTGCCAGGGCCAATGTCCGCCGGGCGCCACTGTTAATATCTTCTGGTATGTGCCAGAGACGCCCGCAGTAATGGACATGGGAGCGGCCGCGGTCTCGTGGAATAAATAAAAAAGAGGACTAAATCTTACTTTCGATGCTAACTGATGAACTAATATTCATGACACAGTTTAATTTGTTCTTAGTTTTCTTCTTCCTTACATGCAGAACTACAGACATAATACTTATATTATTATTGCGTCTTTGCTTTGGTGTCATAGTAGGTTTAAGCTCAGCTTACGACTCGCGAACTATACAACCTACCTACTAGTGGATGGGCGATTTCGTATGCTTACAAAAGACTACGTAGCTTCTATTAATCGTGGGGTGATGTTTTGTACCCTAAAGCCTTCCTTTATTAATGGAAAATTTAACACAAAAAATATTTTTTCAGTCCGATCAGTAGTTCCTAAGATCAGCGCGTTCAAACCAACAATCATAAAAACTCTTTAGCTTTATAATATTGGTGTAGATAAATACGTCCCCAATAATTGAGCTATGAGCAGTACATACTGATACAAGTGCTATACAGGGCGTCCCAAGACCATGCCACATATAGCGAAAGTAACTTAAAAATTGTAAACAGACAATTTATTGGAAGAAGACTAAATTTTAATTCCAAAACCTTTTTAACTGCATTCATAGACTAAAAAATCACTTTTCTGACCTGGAAAACAAAACGGCTAAATGTTAAAAATAGCTGTTATTTTAACAGTGTCGTTACGATTCTGTAAAATTGTTTATCTACAATGTTTATGGTTCTTTTCCCCATGTGGCAGAGTCGTGGGGACGCCCTGTATATCCTACGTGAACATTCGTACAAAATACTAACCCACTATACAAACAGTTGGCGTTCGCAATAGTTCCTCGAAATAGAGGCAAGCCTATTTCTGCTAACTGGGAAATATTGTGTTTGCCAAATCCCCGTCCGTTTATCGGTCAGTGTATTACTTGCATATTATATTGACTTGGGATTCTAATACCTTCGTGATATCCGAAGAAACAAGTGCTTATAATAGTTTATACTTTCGATTGTCAGCGCTTGGTGGAACCTATAGTAAGTCACTGAAAAAATCAATGAAATAGTGTACAAATTTATTCTTCATCATCATTCAAAATCAGCGCTATGTGTAGTTTTAACAATATTGAGGTCCAAGTCATCAGGTACAACATGTGCACACGGTGCAATAGCTGAAAACGGGTAGGGCTCTGGTAAATTAGCCCCTGGAAACGACAATAGGCTCGTTTCCCTATTACATGTTACCAATAAAATGACTGTCGACATGTGGGCGTATTCAATGCCTCTGTCTAACCTTTCTGAACCCGTTTCTGGACACTTTGTTTCAGTGCAAAAAAAACATTTGGAACAACTAAATGAACAGTTCAACTCAAAGTACTAACCTACTGCAAATTTTCCAAAAATATCGGTATATCGTACCGCAAAGGAAACGACGAACGTCATCATCATTATATTCGTCGTCTACAGTTTTCTTTTTACAAATGACGGTGGAACTCCACGCCAAGGTTGATGTACCGATACTGTGTCGATAATAATTGTTACTAATGACTGGAATTGGAGGACAGTGGTTCGAATTGGTGCTTGCCATTATGCTTTATACCTCTTTTCAAAGACATATTTGAAAAAAAAATATCGTTTTGAAAATCCTCAGCGTCATTGCCAACTGGTAAGGTTCCCAGAAGTTGGCTATGTTGCCATGTTGGATGGTGATGCTTATTCTTTGGTCCCGGAAATAGCCAGATTTGTGGTGTTGAGAAGCATCGATTAAGCGTTTAGCTACGAGTATATCTCTATAAAGTCGGTGAGCGCTCAGTCACAGTGTCTCAACCCCAAACAGCTCAAATATATAATAAATAAATATTATTCGTTTTCAAACTCGCAAAACAAATACTTACAATATCTTATTTTCACAAAAACTATTACCCACAGTTACATACAACTGTTACAGAACTTGGGACGATATAAATTCGTTCTAAGCAAAAGTTATATGCATTTTGTGTAAATTTTATTCTCGATTGAACCGTAAATTGCAGACTTATCGATTCAGTACTACATTTGAAACTGAGACATACAGAGCGAATTGTTTGTAGCAAATGTTAAGTTACCTTAGAGCACTGGGAGTCTAACGGGAACATTAAAATGCAATAGTAAATTATCATGTCTGCCAAACTGGTATCAAAAAATCATATCTGTTGGATGGGAGCCCCTCAAATATTTCTCATTGACTGCCTCGGTGATGCAGTGGTATTAGTATGCGACTGCCGTCCCTGAGGTCCCAGATTCGATTCCGAGTCAAATCAAATAAGTATTTGTGTGATCAACAAATGTTCGTTTCGGAGTTAGGGTGTTTTCTAAGTATAATATGTATGTATTTAGAAATATATAAGTATGTTTTTCTGTCGTCTCGATCCTACAGCACAAGCTTATTATTAGCTTAATTTCATGATTGATTTTATTTTAGTATAAAGCGAAGTTTTGTTGATTAGCAATTGAATACTACCCTTATTATAAGAGGTATACTTAAGGATACGGTTAGGGAAAGCTTGGCTAGATTTTGGTCTCTTTTCTTTTAATGTTTCCGCAATAAACAACCTCCTTGTTTACTCTCCTCTATATAATTTATGGCGGGTGGATTTGCAGATCCGTTTGCTGATACCTCCGGATTGTATGAAGACTATGCCAAATGTGAGTCGATCTCGCGCACGAAGGGTTCCGTGCCATTATGTACCTAAAAATGTGAGCCCCTTAAATATTTATTATTATTTATTAATTGTTGTAACAGCGGCATCAGAATCACATCATTAATCATTAATCTGTGAAAACATAAACTGTCTAACTATCACGGTTTATAATATATGGCCTGGTAAAAAATGTACGTCCGAAATAAGGTTCCGTTTTACCATTTGGGTACGGAACCCTAAAAAAAGAATATCGTTGTGTATTCACTGATTGAGCATCTCAACAGACGGATCATCTTCTTACTCTGAATGTACGAGTATAATCATATTCCCGAGGGTAAGCAGATTTTCGTTGCTCCTACGAAATAGGGGGCAAACCTATTGCCGTAACTGGGTCCATAATTTATAATATAGAATCAATAATTTGAAATTCCAACAGCTCTCTGTAGTTCTCTGTAGTGCATCTCTGTAGTTCGGATGGATTTGAAACGGGCAGAATTGCCCCCGCGGGTACATAGTGAGCATTTTATCAAGTTAGCCTTTAGAATGACATGAGGCTCGTGGCTAAGTAGAAGCTGGTTAGTTTAACTCATTGTAAAAGTTAAGCAAACACTAGTCAGGACAGTATTAAGATGGGTGACCATTTCTTGAAATGTTGAGACCCCTCCGTACCCCGGAGAGCACGTTACGCCGTTCCGGGTTGCCATACATCAATGGGCGTTTTCACATTGTACAATATCGTGACGATATCGTCATGATAATTTACAGTCTTACCTTAAAATTACTGCTGCTACTTACGATATCGTCACGATATTATAGACAATATCGTGTGTCGTTATCGTGCAATGTGAAAACGCCCATCATACTCGTATTAGGTTTGCATCTGCACGATATCGTCACGATATTATGAACGATATCGTGTATCGTTATCGTGCAGTGTGAAAACGCTCAATGGCAGTAGTTACAGATAGTAAGAGCCCTAAAAAATCGACTGGTCTAACTACAGAAATTCGATATCACCTTGGTTGTGGAGGAAAATGTTACTAGATTGGAAAGCAGACCCCAATTGGGTTGAGAAAATGGTCAGTGGATGATGAGTTGGCCTCTAGAAAATTGCACAGTGCAGTTGAGTCGTTATTCTTTGACCTACATTAGTTTGGTTTGCATACAGGTAACTGTTCGTATTTTATTGTTGGTAAGTAAGTTTGGTCGAGTATATTGTTAGAGCTTTTGAAAAATGTCTTGTTTATTCTACCACAAACTTTGAAGGTTTGGTTTCAACGATAAAATTATATTACGTTGTAATAACGAACCATAGGGGAACAACAACTTAAAGTTTAAAAAAAAAC
Organism: Nudaria mundana; assembly: GCA_963556515.1. Taxonomy (NCBI): domain Eukaryota; kingdom Metazoa; phylum Arthropoda; class Insecta; order Lepidoptera; family Erebidae; genus Nudaria; species Nudaria mundana. Next base: position 10,732,491 of record OY748311.1, read on the forward strand.
ATCAATATTTTTTCTGAAAATACTTAGTCCGAGACGCCCAGGACTTTAATTAGCTGTGCCTTAGCGGCTGGCACGTAATATTTTGTTGCCTTTCCTCGGCATTTCATCGCAAGGCAACGGGTTTCAATTTTTTTTTCAAAATTACAATATTGCTGCTACTTTTTATTAAATTCATTCGGCCATTTTGGACATAACCCATTATAAATGTGCCCGGTGACGGCAATAGGCTTGCCCCCTATTACGTGCGACTAAAAATACTGGCAAGTTGTGAGTGTGTAATGCACCTCTGCCTACCACTTCGGGGATATAGGCGTGATATGTGTGTGTGCGTGTGTGTGTGTGTGAAAATACATTCCAACTTCGGTTTAGTAATAAATCCACTCAGATCTGTCTATAAAATCTAACCAAATATAAAAAAATATTACGTCACATCTTTGGGGCTGGATAATTAGCAGACGATCCCAACCCCATTTTGAAATGTCAAACGTTCTGCCGAACATCCTGTATATATTTTTTATCCCACAGTAAATCACATTTTGATCCGTCACGGGGTTGACAGAGAAATATGGTAATTTAAAAAAAAAGTCTTCGGGTAATTGCGTCTTGGTCAGTTGGTATGAGCATTTCTCCTTGAAAAGGAACTGCCGCTGGTTCAAATCCGGCCCAAGACTTTAGTTTTGAGGGTTCCGTAGTAAAAGTCTCGGAACTCATATAGTTTCGTCATGTCCGTCCATCCGTCCATCCTCGGCTTTCCTCCCAAACGGTGTTAGGTTAGTGCTAGAAAGATGAAATTTTGCACGGATATGTGTATTTACTATTCCGACAAAGTGCTAAAATAAAATTATAAAATATATTTTTTGCTGGGATACCTCCCCTACAAGTAAAGTGGGGCTGTATTTTTTCCTGCGTCAACCCCGTCGTGTGGGGTAAAACAATCTGAAAAAAATCATGATGGTAGTCCATATCATGAACTTTGAAGGAAAACTATAACGGACCAGATAACTTTGTTTAGGAGTTATAGAGCCTATAATGGGTAACTAGGGATCCCTATGTTATGCATGGCTCGACACGCACTTGGCCTTGGTTTTTTTCGTTTCATTTTGTAAAATTATTTAAGAAACCACCGCCTCTCTACCCTGTTTGGGGTATCATTAGATAGGTGTTGAGAGCTGGTTGTGTCTGGTGAAGAGATTGGTTTCTGATAATACGTAGTATCCCCCCGCTCTGAAATCTAAACGTTTAACGCGAAAAATCTGAAAAAAATATGACTTTGAACGAAAACTATAGCGGTTTGAATAACTTTGTTAGTTCAAGAGTTCTAGAGGCTGTTATGAGTGACTACGGAACCATTTTATATAAATAAATATTGTTGGGCATTCTCACACAACGATACCACGGATATAGTGAGAAGACTGAGAAGGAGAACCTTACTAGTTAGTGCAGTGTAATAGTGCAGTGAGTGCTATACTTTAAGACAACATGAACATAGTGGCATTATTCATTCATATAGAGACAATAAGAAAAGTGTCAATGGACACATTCTCACATCTTAATTATTTAGCAATTTAAGTTAGATACAAATTACTTATCAGTCTTAAGGCTAGATTGTAATTATAGTTATGAAGTAACATATTATTACAATGTTACGACATAAACAAGAGAAAAAAAGGTTTCTCACACAACGTCATCTAGCCCAAATTAAGATAATTATAAGCTTTATATTACTTGTGTTATGGGATATCGACGAATGATAAACATACTTATATATTTCTAACTAAATACATATTACGAGTATACATAGAAAACACCCATACTCCGAAACAAACATTTGTGGATCATACAAATAATTTGATTCGACCCGGAATCGAAACCTGCGACCGCAGGGCCGGCAGTCAAGGACTCGGGAGAAGGTGGTCCCGAAGGCGGGGTCGTCGCGTGACCGGAGCACCAGTTGCTCGGGGGGGACCGCATCCAGCGAGACCGAGGAGGGGGTTCCGACGAAGTACCTGGCGATTACGACGTCCGGTAAATACCGAAAGTCGCCGGTATTTAAAGCCCCCGCCCCTACAGTGCCGTTCCTGCCCAGTGGCAGGGACAAGGAGGTGCCAGCCGCGCGGGAGCTCATGCTGGCTCTTACCCGAATTGCAGAAGCCATGAAGGGTGGCACCAAAAATCTGCAGGGTAAGAGGCAGGTGGTGAAGACGGCAGTGACACACGCCCAGTCTTCCCTGGATGAGCTCCTAGCGCGGAGCGTCCCCGCAGAGGAGCAGAAGCTACGGGGCCAGGTGGCCAGCCTGGAGGCGGAACTTGCCGCGTCCCGGCTACAGATGGAGGCCCTGCGACAGGAGGTCGCGAATCTGACCAAGCTGGTCAAGGGGCCTACCGGGACCCAGACGGAGCAACCCACGCCGCCTTCCCCGAAGGCTGGGCCATCAAGGACGGCACCCAGGACCGCGCCCAATGCGGCGCCCGTATCGCCGCCACAGCCTGTGCCGCCTACTCTTACAGAGCTCATGGCGGCGATCGAGAGGCGCCTTGGCGTCCTTGAGGACCGGGCGTACCGCCCTGCGCTGACGCAGCCCGCGTTGTCCTACGCGGCTGTTGCTGGCGCCGGCGTTGCGCCCCGTCCGAGAGGCCGGCCTCCTAGCCGCCGCCCCACCCTGCCCCCGTCCGCTGTCGCAGCGAGGCGGACGCCAGCCGAAGCTGCGGCCATTTCGCGGAAGGGCAAGGGGAAGGGCAAGAGGAGTGCCACCCCCGCTGCCTTCAGGGCCACTCCCGCTGCTGCTCCTCCTGCCTCCTTACATCCCTCCAGACGGGAGGGATGGGAAGTAGTGGGTGCCAAAAAGCAGCGCAAGAGGGCCAAAAAGAAAGCGGCCAGAGCCGCCGCGGCGAAGGCGCCGAAGAGGCCCCGCCCTCCTCGCTCCACCGCCGTCGTCCTGACCGTGACGCCGGCAGGTGTGGAGAAGGGTGTGGGGTACGCCGATGTCCTGAGGCAGGTTAAAGCCTCAGTGAACCTCTCGGCCCTCGATATTCAGGGGGGGCTCCGGTGTAAAAACACCCGCACCGGTGCTCGCCTCCTCGAGGTCTCCGGCGCCTCCAGCGGTCCCAAAGCGGACGCCCTAGCGGCTCAACTTAGGGTCGCGCTGGACGCAGAAGCCGTCCGCGTCACCAGACCTACCAAATGCGCCGCATTGCGCATCACGGGTCTGGATGACGCGGCCACGACGGAGGAAGTAATCTCCGCCGTCGTGGAGGCGGGCGGCTGCCCCCATGACCAGGTGAAAGCTGGAGATATCTCCTTCGGCTCCACCGGTCATGGGATGACAGTCGTCCAGTGCCCCGTCGCGGCGGCACTTAAACTGGCGGACGGACGAAGCCTCCTTGTAGGAGGCTTCCTAAAGGCGCAGGTGCACCTCCTTCGTGCCCGGGAAACCAGGTGTTTCCGGTGCATGGTGGTGGGGCACGTCGGGGTGCAGTGCACAGCGGAAGACACCTTGGGCGATCGGTGCTTCCGCTGCAGCCGGCCCGGTCATAAGGCCAATGGCTGTGAGGCCCCGCCTCGCTGTTATAGATGCGAGGCGGAGGGCAAAACGGCGGACCTTCGGGTCGGCAGCCGTACCTGCGCCGCCTCGAGGCCTAAACCTCGTCCGTCCGCTGTAGGCAGCGGGGGAGCCGCTTCTGCGCGGCCAGGTTCGCAGCGGGATGCTGACATGGACGTACATTAATGTGCGCCCATGTCCGCATCCTGCAGGTGAACTTGAACCACTGCCGCGCTGCTCAGGATCTTCTGTACCAGAGCATCGCGCAGTGGTCCATTAACTTGGCCGTGGTCGCCGAGCCGTATTATGTCCACCCGGGAAGCCCGGTGGACCAGGACGGCTCGGCCTGTTGCATTTTTGGGGGGTCCGCCGTGGACACCTCGCGCCTTGCATTGATTGCAAGCGGCCGGGGGTGTGTTGCGGCGGAATTTGAAGGGTTTGCGGTCGTGTCGGCCTACATCTCGCCGAACATTGACGAGTCTCAGTTTGAGTTATGGCTCACTGAGCTCGACGTCGTCTTCGCTGCGTGCCGCCCTCGCCCTGTCCTGCTCCTGGGAGACTTCAACGCCTGGAGTGAGGCGTGGGGCTCCCAGGAAACCAGGGACAAGGGGAGGCTTCTTGAGGACTGGACCAGAACACGTGGTCTGGAGGTCCTCAACCGGGGAATGTCGTCACCTTTTGGCGGCGAGGGGGGGAATCGATCGTAGACGTAACGTTCGCATCCCCTGACCTCGCCCGCCGTATTACAGGCTGGCGCGTGGAGGAGGGTGAGGAGACGCACTCGGACCATCGGTACATCCGGTTCGATGTCGTCCCCTCACCTGACCTCCCACAGCCGGTAGCAAATCCCCCGGATCCGCGTTGGGCACTTCACCATCTTGATCGGGAAGCTCTCCTGGAGGCATCCATCGTGCAGGCCTGGATTCCGGCACCGGACCGGCCTGCCGATGTGGATGCCGAGGCGGAGTGGTTCAGGAGAGCCATGTCGCAAATCTGTGATGCGGCGATGCCTAGGGTTACACCCAGACCGGCCAGGAAGCAGGTGTACTGGTGGTCGCCGGAGATCCGCCCGCCGCCGGTACACCAGGTTTCGCCGGAGGCATCGCCGCCCAGACGACGCGGCAGCCCGAGAGGCGGAGCTTTATCAGGCATACAGGGAGGCCAAAGGTATTCTCCAGGAGACGATAAAGCGGGCTAAGACGGCGGCCCGCGAGGAGCTCCTGGAGACCCTGCAGCAGAACCCATGGGGGCGCCCGTACCTACAGGTCAAGGAGAAACTCCGACCTAGGGCGCCCCCACTGACCCAGAGTCTCCAGCCGCAGCAGCTGGAGCGGGTCATGGGCTCCCTGTTTCCGACGAGCGCGGAGGAGCACGTCCCTCCGCGCATGGCTCCGTCTCTGCCCGACGCGGATAGCACCAGCGAAGACGACGTACCCGATGTCAGCGTGGGGGAGCTAGGTGCGGCAGTACTCCGGCTTAAACGCCGGAAAATCACTGCCCCCGGACCCGACGGCATTCCTGGCCGTGCATGGGTCCTGGCCCTCGAAGAACTCGGGCCTCGACTGATGGGGCTCTTTAGCGCATGCCTCGAAAGGGGCCAGTTTCCCAAGGTGTGGAGGACGGGGAAACTGGTCCTGATCCGTAAGGCGGGGCGGCCGGTGGACGCACCGTCCGGATACCGGCCGATCGTGTTGCTCGACGAGGTATCTTTGAGCGAATTATCGCGGAACGCCTCGTCGAGCATCTCACGAGTGTGGGGCCAGACCTGGCGGATAACCAGTTCGGTTTCCGTCATTGTCATTGGCGTCATTGTTCCAATGGCGCAAGGAGGCGCTGGAGCGGGACCACAGGCCTGCGTCTCGAGAAATCGAGGACCAGCGGTCCCAACTCCGCCAGGATCTCATGGAGTCATGGAGGGTGCGACTTGAGCAACCCAAGTGGGGTACCACCATCATCGCGGCGGTGAGACCGATCATGGACGATTGGCTGCAGAGGCAGCATGGTGACCTCACGTATCGTGCGACGCAGATCGTTGCCGGGCATGTATGCTTCGGTAGCTATCTGTTTCGCATGCATCGTGAGGTCACACCCCGGTGTCAACACTGCGAGGTTTCCGACGACGACACCGCACTCCACACGTTGGTGGAGTGCTCAGCGTGGGCGAGCCAGCGCCGGGACCTCGTAGTAGGTCTGGGCGAGGATACCCTCTCGCTGGAGACCATACTTCAAGCCATGGTCTCCAGCCGGAGTAGGTGGAACGCGGCCGTGTCCTTCTGCGAGCAAGTCATGCTCGCGAAGGAGGCGGCCGGAAGGGAGAGGGAGCGTACCCTCCCCGCCGAGTTCCGTAGTCGGCGGCCAGGGCGCCCCAGACTACGCGACTACGCCCAAGACTATCGACCTCCATGATCGGGGCCTGAGGACGGCGGGATCGCCATCCGCCGTCCTTACAGAAGCAGGCTAGAAGGGTTGCGTGCTGCGGGGCCTTTGCCCCATAGCACGCAACCAGATTCACTCACTGACGCGGGATAAAACCCTTCCCTCAACGACGCGGGATTCTCGTCCCGACCCAACACCCGAAGAGACCACAGAGGTGGTCAAAGTCCGCCAGGCGCCACTGGACATACCCTCTGCTAGTAACCAGAGACGCCCGGCAACGGACGTTATAGAGGCCGCGGCCTTGGCCGCGGAATTAAAAAAAAAAAAAAAAAAAAAAAAAAAAAAAAAAAAAAAAAAAAAAAAAAAAGGGCCGGCAGTCACATACTCATACCACTGCACCACCAAGGCAGGCCTCCGTCACTCCATGTACTTACGCGCTATAATTACCTACGGCCCGATGGGCCGTTTGAGGACCAAATTCAGTGCGGTTTTCGCAAGCGAAGCGCACGCACGTTGTTCAATTTTAATAGTTCCATTCGTTCGTACGCGTACCTACGATGCCGTCCGGTGCCTTATGTGCTGTAGATGGGTGCAAATCAAGTAAAAGAAGGGATAAACACTTAATATTTTTCCAATTACCTGGCAATGACGAAAGGTAAGAACTATTATAGCATTTATAGCAGTAGGTATTGGAAATTTTGTACTGAGTGAAGTATCTGTTACGTAATAACTATTTAGTAATCTGTGACCAAGGCAGTCATATCCGTGGCCCGACACGCACATGGCCAGTTTTGAATATCTAACAATTTGCTGAACACTAAATCCGCCTCGAGGTGGACAGAGGAGTTTATAATCACGTTGATCCCACACACAAAGCACATTAGATATTGCCCAGAGCCAACTTAAACTATTTTCCATCAGAAAACCAATACAGACTAATACAATGTTCAATACAATTTAGATTAAGTTAAACAGACATACTTAGATCGCTACGTGTTTAGATACAACCCGAGATAGCCTGCCCGGTTTATAGATTACTAGCGGACGCCCACGACTTACTTCGATGTTTGTTTATATTTGCAAATATTTCCACTGGGTGAACCGAATTACAACAAGTTAAAAATATGCCAAAAAATTGCCATATATTTTAGAGTTTTCGAAAGTTTTTTCATAAAATCTATTCCTAAATATAAAAAAATACTGAGCAACAGTTTGTACATACCCTATATAGCGTATAGATATATAGATGACTTGATTTGTTTATGGACTGGAAACGTAGATATTTTAGATAAGTTTTTGACATTTATTAATCAAATTAATGCGAATATACAATTTAAAGTATACGGGAAAAGGCTCAATTCAATTCAATTCATACAATTTACAATTGAAATAGGACATGACATAATTAACTTTCTGAACATAACTATCAGCTTAACTAATCACAAACATACATTTAAAATATATAGAAAACCCACATTTGCAGACAACATCATACACGTAGATTCTAGACACCCATTGATCCACAAATATGCCGCCTTTAACGCAATGGTACATCGCTTACTGACAATTCCAATGTTCCAGAATTACTTTAAAGAGGAATTAACGTGTATAAAAGCTATAGCCACGAATAACGGTTTCTCACCCCAAATAATAGACGGTATGGTGGCACGCAATTTCTTGCGTTGTTTCTACAACTTCGGATGTACCTAAGAAACGATGGGCTCGCATATATTATATTGGTAACATTTCTTAGAAATTCTCTAGGAATTTATCCGAATGCAAACCCGCATTGTACAAACCTCACAATTTAGTAAATCTTATATGCAACAGCAAGGACATAACACCCGTCGAGAATAGGAGTGGGATACATGGGGCACACTAAAAGTTTTGCACTTCTAGCTAATCGGAACTATTTGAATTTCGAATGTTATATTTTTTTAAACGTTGCAACCTTCTTAGTAATAAAAAAAAAACAATTGGCGGGAAATCATTTGTCAATTGTTTTTATCACACATCAAAGTTCTACGTATGCAACGAGAATGGAATTAAGTCGAAAAGATTTTAGAGCGATGATATTTTATGATTTTAAAAGTTCTCTCTCTCCGCAAGACTGTGCCGCTCGTCTTCAAAATGCTTTTGGGAGAGAAGCACCTTGTTTGAGCACCGTGAGGCGATGGTTTGCTGAACTTGAGAGAGGTCGAGTTTCTTTACATGACGAATTTCGTGAAGGGCGGCCTTCAACTGTCGTCAACGAAAATAATGTGGCTACTGTTAAGCGGTTAATTGAAGAAAACCGCGGATTACCTATGAGACAATTCGAGGACTATTGGGGATTGGTATGAGGCAAATCCAGAAAATTTTACACAAGGAATTGAAAGTTCGGAAACTTTGTTGTCGTTGGATCCCTCATGAACTGACAGCGGAGCAGAAGCGGGCTCGCGTGGAATGGTGCTCACAGATGCTACTGAAGTACGACCACGGACATTCTAATGCTGTTTATGACATTGTCACAGGAGACGAAACGTGGATTTATTGTTTTGAACCCAAAAAAAACCGGCATACTTATGAATGGGTGTTTGAAAATAAGAACAAGCCAACAAAAGTGAGGCAGGCGAGAAACGTTGGTAAAAAAATGATCGGTTTTTTTTTCAGCTACGGGTCCCATCTGTACAATTCCACTTGAAGATCAAAAGAGTGTTAATGCCGAGTGGTATTCTACCATTTGTTTACCCAGGGTGTTAGAAAAAGTTCGCGAAAGACGACCAAAAATCCGCGTTCTCCTACATCATGACAACGCTTCTTCACACACGGCCAACAAAACAAAGACATTTTTAGCTTCTGAAAAAGTACAACTCGACACCCATCCTGCGCATAGCCCCGACCTAGCACCCTGTGATTTCTGTATTTTACCCAAAATCAAAGATTTGATGAGAGGTTTTACTTTTACCAACTACGAAGAGGCAGTGATAGCGTTCAATCAGCACGTAGAAAACATGCCTTCAGATCTGTGGTACTCCTGTTTTAAAAAATGGTTCGATCGCATGAAAAAATGTTTAAAATGTAAAGGAGAGTATTTTGAAACGCAATAAACTTAATATTTTGGTTTTAACATGTTGTTTTTTTAAGTTACGCAAAACTTATAGTGTGACCTACGTGTACGAACTTACATGTTCAAGTTGCGCGAAAAAATATGTGGGTCAGACGGGGAGATATATACGGACTATAGTAGCGGAGCACACTAGCGGTTGGAGACTTAAGAAAACAGAATCCAACTTTGCACTCGTTTGAACCAAAAACAAACGTTAAAGTCCTAGATTGCTGTGAAAAGGGTAGGAAAATGAACGCCCTTGAGACCCTAGAAATAAATAGATTATTAAATACCAACAGTAAAGCGATACTGAATCAACAACTTGATTTAAGCCGGTCACCGTTGTTACAGTATTATAAGTAGTGACATCTACATATCTATATCTGATTAGCTGACACTCGAATTATATAATTGACATTGTATTTTATTTTTTTCTATTTATCTATTCTACAATTTAATTCACTTGGGTGGGACTAAAAATATAAGTTTTGTAATTTAATAATTTTGATAATTTTGCAGTTGACATTTAATGTAAGTTTTCGACTTGTAACAAATATTTTTTCTCTGTCTAAGTAGACATTTTCTCAGGACTATTCTCCCAGTTTTCGGGATAAATTTAGAAGTGGTGGTGTTATCATTTAAATTTATTTTCATATACCCCCATAAAATTAATTATGATACTAGTGTTTTGATGCCCGTATGAATTCGTAGTACGATATTTTTATGTGAATTAAAACTATATTTGCTTTGAAAGCTTGGAAGGTAGCTAACGTCTTCAGAATGCAACATTACCAATGAAGGATAATCTAGACATCCTTGGCATAGACGTACGTCGAGAGCTCAATAACACTAAATACATTGAGAGATGTATAGGGCTAGCTTCGCGGAAACTAGGAATACTGAACAAGGTAAATCGATTCTTTACACCGCACCAGAGGTGTCTGCTGTACAAAACGCAGATTAGACCCTGCGTCGAATACTGCTCTCACCTCTGGGACGGCTCCCAGACGGCGAAGAATTTCCTGGACGCACTCGACGCTATGCAGCGACGCGCTGTTCGCATTATAGATTGTCCGGAGGTAACGGGAAGCCTTGAGGCGCTAGCCCAGCGCCGAACAATTGCTTCCTTGGCCGCGTTCTACCGTATTTACCACGGCGAGTGTTCTGAAGAGCTCTTCAATCTGATCCCACCCTCTCCCTTCCGATCCCGAACAACGCGTGCCGGGCAGAGATGTCACTCTCGTACCGTGGAAACCGTCTTCGCGAGAACTGAGCGTTTTAAACGTTCGTTTCTCTACCGAACGATGGTGGCTTGGAACGCCGTGCCCGCGCACGTGTTTCCTCCAACATATAACCCTGGGTTCTTTAAGCGAAGCGTGAAGAGGCACATTACTGGGTCGTCAAGTTGAGAGTCACTCTCTATAGTATTCCTGTGTACTGTGAGAGTTGCCCACAATCACCAGACGTTGCCACAGCTTACCATCAGGCGGGTGGCGTCAATTTGTCGACCTAAATATAAAAAAAAAAAAAACGTACAGACAGTACCGAAAAAGGGTAGTCGTACAGACCCTGTCAGCTACCGCCCAATTGCAATCACCTCCATTCTCTGCAAGGTGATGGAGCGTGTAATAAACAAACGTTTACTGGCATACCTCGAATAAAATGACCTCCTAAGTGATCGGCAATACGGGTTTCGCCAACGCCGCTCTACTGGAGATCTTCTAGTGTATGCCACGCACATCTGGGGTGAGGCTCTAGAAAGATATGGTGAGGCACTTGCTGTGTCACTTAACATTTCAAAGGCTTTCGACAGGGTCTGGCACGAAGCCCTTATAACCAAGCTTCCTGCTTACGGAGTTCCGGCTAGTCTTTGCGCTTGGATTTCAGATTTCCTGAGGGAACGATCTATTCGAGTGGTTGTTGACGGCTGCTCGTCTGATCTATTAGCAATTAACGCTGGGGTACCTCAGGGATCTGTTCTCTCGGCAACGTTATTCCTGCTACATATAAACTACCTGCTCAGACCCGGTATGTTTGGGTATGCGGACGATAGCACGGTTGCAGAGAGATATTTCTCCAGCGCAAAGGCCAAAAAACCGGAAATTGACGATCGTAGAGTGGCAATGGTTGAACGCACTAACTTAACCCTTCAGGCAGTGTCTGACTGGGGCGATGCTAACCTTGTCACATTGAACACTACGAAAACCCAGGCATGTCTTTTCTCCGCCAAAAATGGGATATCATTAGGCTAAGTTGAATTTAGTTACTCCCGACATTACTAACTTCCCAGCCCCTATATCCCGGGAACCGAGCTTCCCACCTAACTTCTGGGAAAATTTTTGTTTCCCCTGCCTCCCCTCCCATCACAAGTTCCATTCGCCTGCAAAAATAAATCCCGGGAATTCTCATCCCGCAAAAATACCCCAGATTCCCAGTACCCCATATCTCGAAAACTAAGCATCCAAGGTCAATTTCGCCCTCATTTTTCCGACCCCATAGTACTCTGTAAGTATTTGATCTTCCCACAAATTTTTTCTACCCAATTCTCATCACACTTTCCACAAAACTTGAAGCCGGTAATGGAGCTTCCCAGCTCAATTCTGAGCAAATTTTTGTTCCCTTGCACCCCTGCCGAGACGTATTCTATTCGCCTGCAAAAAAAAATCCTGGGAATTCCCATCCCACAAAAATACCCAAGATTCCCAGTACCCGATATCTCGGAAACTAAGCATCCCAGGTCAATTTTGACTTCATTTTCAATAGATCTCATGTGATAGGGGCACATCTCAGGGCAACTATGTCTACACTACGTATATATAGAGCGGTGATAACCGGTCTAAACCACTAACAACCACTCTGCAAGTCAGAACAGTCAAACAGTCGAGGATGACAAAACTTCATTATAGCCTTCCCAGTTTAAATTGCCGTGTGCCAAAAAATGGAACTAATTATTGTTTGTAGTTATTATTCTGAGAGCTTCTTTTTGAGATGTTTCAATGTAATGTGGCATTCTTGGAATGCACGCATATTTATACTGGGAAACTTATATCTGAGCTGCTTAGTAGTCGCCACGAAGAAACCGGGTGACACTCGCCCTCTATATATAGATGGTACTCTGAGGGGCACACCTATTGACATTACCGTGCTCTGTATAATATGGAAATCAGCAATTATCTGGTATACGATTATAATTATATAATTATATTCGTATTGCCTGGACTGCAGAGCTTAAAAGAAGGTTCTTTTAAGCTCTGCAGTCCAGGCAGTACATACTTTTTATGGCCAATTCCAAATAAAAACAGTTTGAATAGAACTAATAACCTTTACCAGCCGATGGGATGAACCTTCTGTGCGTACGACATTATTATACATAACATAGGCAGCATATTATTTATTTAGCCGGTTCGTTAATTGTTGTGTTGTATTGTATTGTCTGTGGTTGCACGGGGTCAGTTGTATACTGTTATTTCTTTATTAATATTTAATATTATTATATTTGATACATGTTGTGCACATTTTTATTTTTATGTGTTCAGTTTATTTGCAATATGATCTATTTATTTATTTATTTAATGTATATTCTCTATTTATTATCATACTATCTTTTTTTTTATTGTTTATTTTAGTTTTAATTTGTGGGAGGGGGGCGCCATCTCGTCATCAGGCCCTCTCTGAAAAACAGCGCTGTCTAACAGCATCAAGCTGAGAGTGGGCCTAGTTTTTTACACAGATAAGGCACAAGGTGGTTGCACTGGCGCGGTTCACGGGTCACCTACCTTCACAAAGGCACTTCTCACTGACTATATTTTATTTGTTTTATGCTTGTTTTTCTATATATTTTTTTTTATGTTTTGTTTTTGTGTAGGTACTTAACCTGTATTTCTCTGTATTTCTGTGTGTCTGTATCTGTGTGGAAATTAAAAGCATTTTCTTTCTTTCTTTCTTTCTTTCATTATCATAACGTGAGATCGAGATACGACGTTAGCTCAAGGTCCAAAACTTAACGTCAAGTTTAATTAGCTAAGTTTATGACGAGACCTCTTGATCTACAATTTAGGTCAGGATTAAGGAAAACCCATCATAAGATATTGCGGACTTGCTCATGCCTACGACTCTACTCGTGTTCATTTCAGATCATAAGTTTAAAAATTATGATTAAAAATGTATAAGTTTATAACTGACTAGTAATCCCAGCGAACTTTGCATCGTCTCAAATATTAAAAAAAAAAAGAATATTTTAATATTTCATGCAAATGTATGTATTATTAATTATAATTGAAAAACGCGACGGACGGACAGACAGACAAATGGTCGTGTTAAATATATAGATAATTACACCTCATCTTATCAACCGGGTCGGCTTTTCCAAAATAGTGAATAATACCTAATAGTGTTTTCAACCGACTTCCAAAAAAGGACGTAGTAGTTTCCAATTAAAATAAAAAATTCAAAATCGTTTCACGCAGTTCGAAGATATGAGGTAACAAAGATAAAAAAACATACAGTCGAATTGAACCTGCTTCTTTTTTGGAAGTCGGTTGATAATGGAACTAGCGGTTACAAAATCCTCACTAGTACCATCATGGAACTGTTAGTGAACCTGGGTGGCAAATACGTTAACAAAGTAACTGATACGGAACCTTCGTCACGCCGTCAAATTTAATTTTCCGCCACTCTACTAATAGAATTTATTCTTTCCAGTCTGGAACCAATCTCGGTTGACAGGCTTTCAAAATTTTTTCCGTTCATTTTTCCCAAGCAGACGTCGTTTTCATTCAAAGATTAATAAAATGTAAATTTTTCTCGAACGGCTTTCTTGAACAATTTAGTGAAAGTGTGTCTTTGAAATACTTTTAGTTAGTATCAACGTTGTGTCAGACATCAGATATCGGCTAATGTTATCGGCAAACTGTATATCTTAAACTTATAAACTTTATTTACAATAAGAATTACATTATACATAATTATATACTAAAAATATTTACATTACAAAATATCGTTTAAAAAATCCTCTGCGTCATTGCCGACTGGGAATGTTCCCAGAATGCTGGCTGTGTTGCCACGTTGGATGGCGATACTTATTCTTTGGGCCAGAAAAAAGCCAGCCTTCTGGTCCTGAGAAGCATCGATTAAGCGTTTAGCAATGTCTCTATAAAGGCGGCGAGCACTCGGACCCATGACCCCAGTGTCTCAACCCCAAACGGCTCAAATTTGTAATCACCTGCTAGGTTAGCATATTTACGCCGTTTGAGGCCTTCAGCCGATGCAGCAGCAGATCTTAAACTTAATTAAAATACAATTTATTGACCGAGCGAACGAAATGAGCAAAGCGTCTACATTGCGAAACTAGACAATTTTGCCGTTTTGTCCGTCTGTCTGCATGTGTGTTCCGAACTAGTGGGCACATTTTTTTTCCGATCACCACGAAAATCGGCACAAGATTACTTTGATATAAAACAGTTATTTCATTCTAAGCTTCTTTGATTCGAGGGTAAAGGGGGCTGATAAAGCCCGAATATAATTTTTTTATGATCGTGAGGTCGACTATTCGAACATAAGTAATAGGCGAGAACTAGTATTTACAGAATATCGTGCAATAGAACCTTCGCGTCATTGTCGGTTGGGAAGGTTCCCAAAATGCTGTATGCGTTGCCACGTTGGATAGCTATACTTAATCTTATTTAAATTGGACAAACCATTGTCTACATATAGTCACGTATAGGTATCCGCAAGGGGGTAGGTAGAGGTGAGTTACACACCCTCATTTTGTCTGTAGTTTTGTTATCCCAACTATTCTACGGAATCTCATACTAAAAGAGTAAAAACTATGTAACAATTTGTTCCATCCATATATATATATGATATTTCTTCTTATATATATATCATATATAATATTTCTTTCTTTTTCTGCTTCGATTATTTTATGGTTAATAGCAAACTTTTGCCATTGAAAATATTTTGCCTATGTAATGAGTTATTACCTTATATAATAAAAATAATGTATTAGAGCCGTTTCAGGTTGAATAAGACTTTTGATCCATAACCTGCTCGAAGAAGGATACGGCCACGTTTCACTGGGTCCCATTAGAGACTATGGCTCGTAGCATGGTCTCTAGCGAGAGGGTATCTACACCCAGCTCTACAAAGAGGTCTCGGCACTGACTCGCCCACGCTGAGCATTCCAACAATGTGTGGAGTGTCGTGTCTTAGCCGGATGCCTAGCAGTGTTGGCACTTGGGGCATGGAGTCCGAGCGCTCGCTCGATATTTAAATGATCACTGAACAATTTAATAGATGATTCTAGGGACCTATAGTTTAATACAGCTAACAAGAACTATTGGCAAGACTTTTAGGAACCTTTCCACTAAGATATTATGCGATTTTTTCTAAACAAATCTCTGTAGACATTATGTAATATACAAAATGAAAGTAAAAGTAATGGTAAGTAAAATATTTTTAAAAATGTTGTAAACTTATGTTAAATTCTTAATAGCACTATTTTCCGCAGGATTAAAAAGACAAGAAAACGTCGACAATTGTTTCGCCTCTAAACGAAGCATTATCAAGACTGTCTCAGAGAGAACAGCAAAATTTGTGGTTAGAACATATTTGCTTATAAGTAAACGTGTGCAAATTTCACTATCGCGATGTAGGATTTTTTCACAATAACTAACGTGGGTAGAAACCTCAGATCATGCTAACTAAGTACCCAAAAATAGGTATTCACCAATACAAGACTTTATCTTATTAATTTTTAATACATTGTGTAGAAATGCCAAATGACACATACAAACCAACAACCAACTAATGTGTCTGTCTGTTTACAACCAGATTAAGTAAGGGAGACGTGTGAAAATCTATTTGTTCATTGAGCAAGGTGTCCGCATCTCTTCTAACTATTTCTAGCCTTTCCCAAACACTCAGCTTGAACCCTTTCTCACATAAGCGTAAAACTTTAAAGGTGTTACTATTGTTCAAGGGGTGACCAGTGTCAAGGAGGTGCTTCGCGAAGAGGGACTTCTCGGGACAACCGTTGCGGAACGCCGCCATATGCTCCTTGTATCTGATCTCGAAGGATTGGAAGATTTGTTGATTTGTGATGGATGTGATATGAAGTATGTGGGGCAGACGGGCAGGTCCTTCGAGATCAGATACAAGGAGCATATGGCGGCGTTCCGCAACGGTTGTCCCGAGAAGTCCCTCTTCGCGAAGCACCTCCTTGACACTGGTCACCCCTTGAACAATAGTAATCCAATATTTAAAATGAAAGTAATCCAATAATCGATAAGAAATTTACGAAAAACCCACATAAGCGTTAACACAAAAACGTCGATCTAAACCTTTTTGTAATGAAACCGACCCATGAGCGAGGGTAGAAGGAAATTATAGATGACAGTATAAAATTGCACAGGAAGTGAATGAGACTCAATGATAATATGTGTTGACCTTCAAACGCTTTGTGATATACATTAAGTGTATTTATCTTATCTTAACATAGTATAAAACCAGTGGTGAACAGAAGACCTCGAGAACATTAAAAAAAATATATTTAATATTTCCCGCCACCCCCCTCTCCCCAATAAAAACAATCCACTAAAAATATTGTTTCCAATAATTTACAAAAATTATGCAATAATGCAATTATTTTATAAAAAAAGTTTGAACATCATACTTACCATTGCTTTGTTATGGACTTTCGCCAGGTAACGCCTGATTCTATCCAATATTGTTTCCAGTTAAGGAATACTTGTACCAAGTTTCATGAAGATCCGATAATAAAGTAAAACATTATTTGACCATATTTACTCCATTTTCCCCTCAATCCAAAACAGCTCACGACGAAACAAAATATTATTAAATCAAGGAACACTTGTTTCGTGAAGATCGGATAGAAACTGTGGCTGCTAGCTCGGAACACACATACCGACAGACAGACGGACGAAAGCAAAATTGTCCTATCTCGAAATATAGACGCTTCGCTCGCTCGGTTAACAAAGTCACCTCACGCTCTTTTCTGCCCTTATGTATGCTTAGATCTTTAAAACTACGCAACGGATTTTGATGCGGTTTTAACCTATGAGAGTGGTTCTCGAGAAAAGTTTAAATATATAATTGAGCGGAGCGAAGCGGAGCGAAGCGAAGTTCTATCTTAGACGACAAGTGTAAATCGTTTGTGTGCCAACTCCTCCGAAACGGCTCGACCGATTTTGACCAAATTTGGCATGCTGGTCGACATCATACCCGGGAGTGCATATCTCTGAAATCATGAAAATAGAGCTTAAAAAAATTAAGAAAATTTGCCCCGCTCAACATTTGCAATTAGTAGCATGCATTCCAAACCTAGTCTCTCAAGCGGACAAGCCGATCCCAGAGATGTTAATATCCCTGAGCATCTGAAAAACAGTACTACAATTTTAAGTTACTGACTTAAAATTGTAGTACTATTTTTCATTAAAAAATAACAACAACTATTCTCTATAACAGTACGAACATTAATTAAAACATCAACCCCGCCCCAGGGCTATGTAGTTTACAACAGTTACCCAACTCACAAATTGAGGTCTCTATTGCTTTAATGTACTGCAAATAGCTATGCGCCAGTTTAGTCAGGTGATGGCGGTTATTAGGACCGGACTTCGGGTAGCAATGTGTACTTAAGTGAAATTTTCAACAAATAGTTTTACATAAACTCAACCAGGTGTAGAGTATTTCAACCGAGGTAATTCGACAGAGAGTAATGTTTTTCTGTACAAACTATCGTTGTGTACATGTAATCCACCGAGCCTTTTCCCAGCTCGGTTGGAGTCGGATTTTTGGTCTAACTGCGATGCTGCCAAATTTCGATATTTTCTGTGTAGTGACTGTCATCTGACCTTCACAATCCATGGGTGAATAGAAGCTCTGTAGTTAGACCAGTCGGATTTTGTTTTACGGCTCCAAATACCTGTAACAACTACCATAGATGTTAGCATGACAACCGGGCCCGACTACTTAATGTGCTCTCCAAGACACGAAGGGTCTCTAAATGTATTGTTGTCAAGCAAGATGAAGTAAAGCTCGATGTAGTTTAACCTTTGTAATGTTTTACATTACGCGGTTACCACTCAGTCACGAGTTCTTCAAAACTATCATTATGTACGTATTGGTTTGTTTAATATAGTGCTAGACATATTGATTTCGGCTGCATTAGGTACTTTTGGATCCATAAATATCGTCTCTGTTGACGAAAATAACATACTATGCATATGGCCCACTGAATAACGTAGCATATACTAAGAGCCTACAATAGCCAGACATTCGAACGTCATTTTATAAAAGCTAAAAATTTTGCAGAGAATTTCACTAAGAAGCGATTTAGTGTGGAGTTGAGATTTTTGCTACTTGGGTTTCGTACCCAAAGGGTATAACGGAACCCTATTACTGAGACTTCACTGTCCGTCCGTCTGTCTTGCTCTGTATCTCACGAACCGTGATAGTTAGAAAGTTGAAATTTTCACAGATGATGTATTTGGCAAAGTTTATGGAATTTTGATTTTCTTAAGCAGAATTCCAACTGACAGGGTGTCGTCGTCGACGGATACGTCTTGGAGGATCATGTCTTCATCATGTCTTCATCACTATGCAAAAAAGTTTAATTAAAAAAAGAGGCGTGGTTGTGTATGTTTTTTTGTGTATTTATTTGATTGATTCAATTTGTACCAAACCATTCTCTTTTAGTATTAAGTATGTTTTATAAACTTAAGACTAACGGGTCTTTTACGCGATTATTGAGATATATACATACCTCTTTATTACCCGACGTTTCGGCCCTGTTACAAGAGCCGTGGTCACGGGTGGACTGCCTTAAGCTCATCGTCGTCTTCGTGAAGTGCGGGTTTGTTCAACTACCCTCACTTCGTCGTCACTAACTATTGTGTTCGGAGAGCCACTACGGCATACCACACTGATAGTATCAGCAAGCGGGCGTTCGGTGAGGTGGCGAGTACATATGCTGATCACCGGATTCCACGACGTAGATAGTCGATATCCATCTTCCCGGTTAAAGTTGGGATACTTTTTTATTTCGACGGCTTCCCGCACTATCCTGGAGTAATAGTGTCCGTCAGTGGATAGGACTTGTGACTTGTGGAGTTTATCCAGTGGTTGGGACCCGATTCCAACAAATGCTCGGGTTTGTATGTATTTATCTAGTAAGATTGTATGTTACATATTTTTTTATTATTTGTATTTTCTCCGCTCTAAGTAATATAACGCGGTATTTGCTTCTCTTCTCTCTCACCTAAAATCTATACCTTACTATACAACGTGTTTCATATTAGTGTGGTCATATCTCAAGGTTGCATTGGGTAGGGCCTAAATAATATATTGCGCGGGGTCTTTAATTAATTTAATAAAATATTGACTTATAATGACGTAGTCGATAAATTTTCCTTTTTATCGATAGCTCATTGAAATGAAGCTCTAAGACTGCACTACAAAATAAACATATGATTAGAATGAACTCTAGATTTGACCTCAAGTAGGTTTGCCAAACAGTGAAATAGATTCGGACAGTCTCGTTGTTACTCAAAATTTTAACCAACAGATAAAGTTACTTTATCAATAGTTATCATACAAAATAGTTTCCGAATCACAACTTGGGGTCAAAATAAAGAGTGCCTACTCAAAGTTATTTTTGAAGTTTTTCTATGAATTTATGTATCACGTGATTGTCGTGAATGTCACAACTCACACGTAATTTGTTGTCAACCTACTCAAATACCAGGAGCAACGCATTTGCTGTCGAAGAAAAGAGAAGAAACATTTATGTTCTTGTCTTCCTTAAATTTACACTTTTTATAAATTGGTTCCGCACAGATATTTAAAATACAACTGCTGTTTGTGTAGAAGTTTATGTTGTAGCTGTTGAGAACGCTGGTGGGTATAGTAGTATGTAGGTATTCAGTTTCGGGATAGAGAGATCGTGGATGCCAGTCACTGCACTACCATATCGTGAACTCTCTTTCGACTCATTTACCATGAAGTAAATGATCTGCAAGGTGTTTGGTTATTTTTGACCGACTTTAAAAAAGAGTAGGTACTTAGGTTCTCGATTCGTCATGATAATGTGATGCATAAAAGTTCATAAAACATTATCGCTAAAAGTGGCAACTTGTATGGTTGAACGAGGATATCAGAAAAAGTAGGAGGTGTTGGTGTCAGTTTCACTAATATGTATCTTAAGGACCCCTAAAAATTACAAAGAGAACCGCCCACTTTTTTGATTGGAGCCGCTTTGAAGAAACTAGGTATCATATATTTATGTATTTCAAAGCAATGAGTTTGCTTACACTATTCTTAAAATATTAAGAGAGAAATTATAAATAGATCACAAAAACTGATGTCATCGGCGGGACTCGAACCCACGGCCTTTCCCTAACAGGGGGACTGCTCTGACCAACTGAGCTACGATGACCACTACCGACGACATCGAATTTTTGCTTCATATCATATTCATAATTTCTACATCGCGCTATTAAGGTTAGCGTTGGATCCACCTACCGCAGTTCTACCGAACTGACGGTATCAGTGTATCGTGTTACAACGATATTTAAACACTGAATTTTTGATGAATCCTTACCAAATCCATATATTTATGTATTTCAAAGCAATGAGTTTGCTTACACTATTCTTAAAATATTAAGAGAGAAATTATAAATAGATCACAAAAACTGATGTCATCGGCGGGACTCGAACCCACGGCCTTTCCCTAACAGGGGGACTGCTCTGACCAACTGAGCTACGATGACCACTACCGACGACATCGAATTTTTGCTTCATATCATATTCATAATTTCTACATCGCGCTATTAAGGTTAGCGTTGGATCCACCTACCGCAGTTCTACCGAACTGACGGTATCAGTGTATCGTGTTACAACGATATTTAAACACTGAATTTTTGATGAATCCTTACCAAATCCATATATTTATGTATTTCAAAGCAATGAGTTTGCTTACACTATTCTTAAAATATTAAGAGAGAAATTATAAATAGATCACAAAAACTGATGTCATCGGCGGGACTCGAACCCACGGCCTTTCCCTAACAGGGGGACTGCTCGGTCGGGACGGTATCAGTGTATCGTTGTAACACGATACACTGATACCGTCAGTTCGGTAGAACTGCGGTAGGTGGATCCAACGCTAACCTTAATAGCGCGATGTAGAAATTATGAATATGATATGAAGCAAAAATTCGATGTCGTCGGTAGTGGTCATCGTAGCTCAGTTGGTCAGAGCAGTCCCCCTGTTAGGGAAAGGCCGTGGGTTCGAGTCCCGCCGATGACATCAGTTTTTGTGATCTATTTATAATTTCTCTCTTAATATTTTAAGAATAGTGTAAGCAAACTCATTGCTTTGAAATACATAAATATATGGATTTGGTAAGGATTCATCAAAAATTCAGTGTTTAAATATCGTTGTAACACGATACACTGATACCGTCAGTTCGGTAGAACTGCGGTAGGTGGATCCAACGCTAACCTTAATAGCGCGATGTAGAAATTATGAATATGATATGAAGCAAAAATTCGATGTCGTCGGTAGTGGTCATCGTAGCTCAGTTGGTCAGAGCAGTCCCC
Organism: Nudaria mundana; assembly: GCA_963556515.1. Lineage (NCBI taxonomy): Eukaryota > Metazoa > Arthropoda > Insecta > Lepidoptera > Erebidae > Nudaria > Nudaria mundana. The sequence continues at coordinate 10,754,115 of OY748311.1, forward strand.
CTGTTAGGGAAAGGCCGTGGGTTCGAGTCCCGCCGATGACATCAGTTTTTGTGATCTATTTATAATTTCTCTCTTAATATTTTAAGAATAGTGTAAGCAAACTCATTGCTTTGAAATACATAAATATATGGATTTGGTAAGGATTCATCAAAAATTCAGTGTTTAAATATCGTTGTAACACGATACACTGATACCGTCAGTTCGGTAGAACTGCGGTAGGTGGATCCAACGCTAACCTTAATAGCGCGATGTAGAAATTATGAATATGATATGAAGCAAAAATTCGATGTCGTCGGTAGTGGTCATCGTAGCTCAGTTGGTCAGAGCAGTCCCCCTGTTAGGGAAAGGCCGTGGGTTCGAGTCCCGCCGATGACATCAGTTTTTGTGATCTATTTATAATTTCTCTCTTAATATTTTAAAAACTAGGTATCAGTAGCGATGTCGGCATATATCAAAGACGTACACGTCACAACACGTAAATTTTACCGCAAAACCCATATTATTCCGGTGTTGCAAGTTAACGCAATGTTCTTCATAAACGGGGACTTTATTAGCTTTTTTTATGCTGGATATTTGTTCATTTTAGCAATTGGTAATAAATTACTAATCTTAGACTACATGGATAAAGAAAGTCGCTTTTTCCGTCTGTCTGTTCTAATGTATGTTTAGTTCTTGAAAACTACGCAACGGATCTTGAAGCGGTTTTTTTTTTAAATGGGTTTAAGTAGGTTTCGAAATGTATTTACATGCATACTATCATGCGAGCGACGCCGCGCTGGCATTCAACAATTTTATTTTATTTTATAGGTCTTAGGGAAATATCCTGTGTTTATGGTAAATAATAATTATGTTATTATTTATCTCTTAAATTATTTTATACTAGGTACCTACTAGCTTTTTTTCATAAATAAAACTAAGTACCTACTTGGTACTTTTACTAGATTTTTACCAAAATTACGACGTAATTCAAGGAAATAAGACATTGCACTTGGGCAACACTTACAACTATCTAATTTCTTTTCAGTTGCAAGTAAACTTTGATATTAGGCGTACGTAGTAATCTGTGTTAATCGATCATGGCGTATTTAAGTAATAGTGAATATTATGAAATGATACTTTGCGTCGGGGCAGCCGATGGCAGTCTGCGTGAAGCTCGTCGCCTTTATCGAGAAAGATTTGTGGACAATAGACTCGAAGGTGAACGGCGGCGGTTACCATCTGTGGAGTGCTTCCGAAAAATGGTGAACCGTTTACATGACACTGGTTCTTTCCGTGGTTCCCGCTCAGAAGGCAGACCATCTGTTGTACCACCAGAGCAAGAAGAAAGTATTCTCGAGCATTTTCAATCCAATCCCAGAACAAGTACTCGCCGCGCTGGAATTGTTCTGGGAATGAATCATTTGAGAGTATGGCGCGTGCTAAAAGCAGATGGTCAACATCCGTACCACTTCAGGCACACCCAAGAACTGACACCGGCTGATTTCGTACCACGTCTCAACTTTTGCCAGTGGTACCGAGAGGAAGCACAACGATCCCCTAGTTTCGCGAACCGTATTTTATGGACCGATGAAGCATCTTTTACTCGTGCTGGTATCAGTAACCAACATAACGAACATGTATGAACTCATCAGAACCCACACGCATCTGCAGAAAACAACTTTCAGCATCAGTGGCGTGTTAACATTTGGGCGGGAATAATCGGAGATATTTTAATTGGTCCTTTCGTGCTACCGAGTTCGCTAAACGGTGAAAATTACCTCGCGTTCCTTAGAAACGTCTTAGAACCCGAACTTGAAAACTTGCCTGTAACATTGTACACAAATATGATGTACCAGCAAGACGGGGCGCCAGCACATTATGCGAGAGATGTACGGGCGTATTTAGATGAGCGGTTTAACCAGTGGATCGGACGTGGTGGTCCCATACCTTGGCCTCCGAGGTACCCGGATCTCACACCACTTGACTTTTTTTGTGGGGCTATGTCAAAAACAAAGTGTACAGTGCGGTATGTCTCACGCGTGAAGATATGGAGTCTAAAATATTTGATGCATTTAGCAGTGTAACTCCAGACATGCTGTGTAATGTAACTGCCAGCATGATGCGACGGACCCAACTGTGCATTGATCAAGGCGGCGAACATTTCGAGCCGTTACTTTAGTAGTTAGAGGTAGGAAGTGTATTTTTTATTAAATTCAATAATGTTTATCTAAGTATCGTGATATTAGTGAGTTAGTTGTGTTTATTGTGGAACACGGTACCTACCTATCTACCAGGATGACATGCACAATGAAATCGGTTAGTTTTTGTTGTTTTAAAGTCCACAACCTATCATTACTACAAAATAGTATTCTGTCCCAGGAGCATATGAAATAAGAGTTGTTTACGATTCATCGAAGAGGACTGAACCTTACGAATAAATTTGACCCTAGGTAGTGTTGGGTTTATAAAATATCGATTAAATGAACAAATCAATTAAATTTACATGACACCTTAAAAGTTTTAACTAAACTTGTATTTGCAATTTTGTCCGTGCGTATAGTTAACTCAACGCGCATGTGTAACGAGGGTCAAATATGACCACACTAATATGAAACACGTTGTATAACTCTGGCTCTGCTGGAAGATAAGTCATCCATTAACTTGACTTAAGCACGTCTTTGTGCACATTATTCTTAAATTACCGATGTATGATAATTTATTCTTTATTGTACACATAAAATATTATGTGTACAATAAAGAATAAATGAAATGTTCCTGTCTCCTCCTCAATTTTAAACCGCCGTACTTTTGCCATACATACGTTTCATTTATTTGTTTCTTTACTTTAACGTTTGTAGTATATTTGCTTAGTTTTGTACACTTAATTGCTGTAATGTTGGCCATCCATGAATGTAGGTACATAAACACATACAATCACGCCTCTTTTGCATTAGGATAGGCAGAGACTACGGAAATCTATGTAGGTACGAATCAAATTTTACTTACTAAAAATGTTTATAGAACAAGGTAGTGAAATGATCCTCTGAGATATTGATCGATAAACCTACGAGTATAAGAATCTATCTAGAAACACTGTTTCAAATAAAAATTCATTCATTTATTTTTTATTGTACTCTTAAGAGACCAGGAGTGGAATAATAAAAAAAAACACAACTGAACCGAAGAAACCTCATTTACTTTTAACATTCAAAATAACAAAAAGAAATTAACGAAACTAACACTACTAAACGTTATAATCTACTAGAAATTATTCAATTACAACAATAGTAACGACTTGGCTATACAATTGGACAGAGGTTTCCCGAGAAATGTTTACTGCACAAAAAAGGTGCTCCGAATGAGCGCGCAGCCGCTCATATAGCAATGGTGGCCACTGTCACGTGACTTCCCCTCCTTTTGACGTTCGACAGTGATTTGTCTCTAAAGTCTCTAACAATACACATAAAATATTATGTGTACAATAAAGAATAAATGAAATGATTCCGTGGGCAGATAAAAAGAGATGGACTCAAACTGTAGTTTGTCATTATGCTACTTGTATTGCTACTTTTTTTTTTATATCCACGGCTGAAGGCCGCGACCGCTTTCACGTCCGTTACCGGGCGTCTCTGGCTCGCACGCAGAAGGTATTTCCAGTGGCGCCCGGCGCGCGGCGGTTGTATTGCTACTAGATTTATTCTACTCAGGCTTTAGTTAGTAAATAAATGTTAAGTTAGTTTAAACTCAACTCTATAATCTCCAACTAAGCTGAGCTTCTGCTATGGAAACTGTATTAACTTAATGTATTTAATTTTGCAACAAGCTCGACTTTCATAACTTAATTATTTACGCCAAAAGTTTCATTAAAGTTAGCTCCGAAAACGAATCTTTATTCATTCAATTTTGAATGGGCTTTAACTTACCAATTTTTTTTTATGTTTTTAGCTGAATATATCTTTATTTACAATAAGAATTACATTATTTACAATAAGAATTAGGTACAGAATTTAGATGTAATTAGAAGGTATAATTAGGATAGGTAATGTACATTTAGTTAGTTTCAATTGTTTTATTTATATATATATATATATTGTAATTTTACAAATTGAGTATAATATTTTACACTACAATTTGAGTACAGTGTGTATAACATTGATATAGTGCAGTGTGGGAAAGTCTGAAACTATAAGACGTACGAAGATCTGTTCTTAGGAACCATGACACCGATTTTAGTAAAAAAAAAACCAAGTAAAGCAACAACCATCCCATTTTTAGGGTTCCATAGAAAAATCCATCTGTCCATCCGTCCGTACTCGGCTTTGCTCCCAAACGTTTAGTGCAAGAAACATGCATGGATTGAATATTTACTACGCAGACAAATTTTGAAAAAAAAAAATATTTTGGTAATTTGGGGATGATATTTTTTTCTCTCGTCTACACCATCGTGTGGGGTATCATTAGATAGAAGAACTTGAAAAAAATCATGATGGTAGTTCATATAATGAACTCTATAGGAAAACTTACTACTTATAACGGATGGTATGACTTTGTAAGTTCAGGAGTTATAGAGGTTTTTATGGGTAACTACAAAACCCTATCTTATGCGTGGCCCGACACGCACACGGCCGGTTTTTTTATGAAAATGGAACAGAAATTATAAAAGTATTTGAACCATAGAAACGGGAACATAACTGGTCGTTTTGTTTCACCTTAACGGCAATAATCCATAATTTCCTCTCAAATCTGTCAGTTAATCAGTTCACATACAAAGTTGTTGCATGCAAATGCTATTTTCCTCTCAAATTAATAATGATTACATTGGCCCATTGCGACAATTTGATTGGCTCAGGTGTTTCCCAACACCTAACTAATCTCATTTAGAATGAGTTAAGGATTCATCTGATGTATAGGTTCAAAGGGACCTTGGTTGTGGCAACCGTGAGAGCAATAGAATGTTAATAGACTGAATTTACTGGGAGTTTAAGTAATTTATTTGTGAAATTAAATTAAAATATCTCTATGTTCATTTTGGTCACAAAATGCTATGTATGAATATCAGTAATTATTGTTTCTATATTTAAATTTACTACCAGATTCGCAGGGCATTAGAAAAGAAAGAACCGGTTGCTCTTTGTGTCTGGATCTGCTCAATACCAATACCTGTATAGTTTTTTTCACGAACAGTTTGGGACATGCCGAAACTATAAGGGTTCCGAGACTTTTACGAACCCTAAAAACAAACAGTTGAATTGAGAACCTCCTCCTTTTTATGAAGTTGGTTGAAAAGTATTTGAAGATAGTATCAGTATCTTTATATATCATGTCACAAGTATTACGTTGTGTATACGTTGTTGAAAGCAAGAAGAAAGGAAATTGTAGTACTTCATTCAACACACATTATCCTCGTAATAAATTTTAATGGAGTCCGTTGTCACTACCAATGATCTTCATAGTCCAATAGCAATAATATCCGTGCAAAAGTGAGAACGAAGTGTGTTTTTAAAAGACTAAAAGCGTAATATAAATAAGATCTATAAGTAGTTTTCGAAATAGCGTGAATACGAGGAGACATCCGTCACTACGCTAGTTATACGAGGTTAATGCGGTAATGAGTTCTGTATTGTTTGTTTTCTACATAATATTGTTCCTATAGAATTGTACCTCAGTATAAGGTAATTGAGTGAAAGGGTTCAAGGTTCTATAAAACCATTTGTAGGAAAAGAGAACTGTAATAAAGACGAGGAAGTCAATAGTTTGATCATTATAGAAATGGATCCGGTTTCCTATGTAAACTTAACTTTTCCAATGTCGTAAGTTTAGAAATCAATTATTTGTTTTGTCTGAGTGGTTAGAGCCTTGATTTTTTGTTTGAAACAGTGTTTCTAGATAGATTCTTATACTCGTAGTTTTGTCGATCAACATCTTACTTGAGACGACTTGAAATTATTTATACAGAGGATCATTTCACTACATTGTTGTTTAGTACCTCATATTTGATTAGTACCTACATAGATTTCCATAGTCTCTGCCTAGCCTAATGCAAAAGAGGCGTGACTGTATGTCTGTATGTACCTACATAAAAATGGACAACATTACAGCAATTAAGCTACAGCAAATTTTCTACACCTTAGAGTAAAGAAACAAATACATCAAATGTATGGCAAACGTATGGCGGTTTAAAATTGAGGAGGAGACACGACAACACAGGCGTGTGCATTTACAGCGAAGAAATTGCCTTTCCTTCCTCTTACCCTGTCTTCAGTAAAATTAATGAAAGACAACCTAAATCTAACCATAGATGTTTTTCGAATAATAAGGATGATCTACTGTTCGCCTGATGTCTGAAACGCCTGAACCAATTTTTACGGAACTTACACTGGCAGATAGCTGGTGTTATGAGGATTACCTATGGCAACTTTTATACCGGGAATATAATCCCGTGGGAATAGAGAACTAGGGTACTATTCCGCGTGTGCAAAACCGTGAGTGAACCTATAACCATTCATTCGAGAAGCAGTTTACTTGCCTGTTGTTGAAAAAATGTTCAGTTAACCATTTCTCAAAGCACAATTATATCTGAGTAGTACGAGGCTAGACTTATTAAAAGTTGTTTATAAGTTCTTTCACTTCTGACATCTCGGAAACTCTCGCGATATCACTGGTACTCAGATACCGGCGCCGAGCATCGAACGACTAATATCCTCAACTCGTTCAAACTAAAGTGACATACATTAACATACTTCGTGTACAGCTTTATTTGTCAATATTACTTGAGCTGCAAGTATACTTGCTGAACTACAGCAATATTGATGGATATCGGTGTACAGAGATTTGAGTGGTATTTAACATCTGTTTTGGCTTTTGGAATTTTGGTTTATATAAAAGAGTGATTTTGGAGTATCTATTTTACCCGTTAAGGCTTGTCCTTTCTTAGGGGGAATAAACAAAATTACTGGCTAAGTATGGGTGCCTTATGCACCTATGCCTGCCTATGACGTCGAGTTTTAAGTAGTGACAACGTAATTTGTACGTTTTAAAATATCAATATCATACAAAATATGATCCTCATCTAGTCTCAATCCAAGTAGAGGTCGTGCTAAACTAGATAAATGTACACAAAATACATGGAAAAACACTCGGCTAAGTGGTAACCAAGAAGTTTAACACATTGTAAAGGTTTCTCTACAGAACTTCGATATCACCCATATGGGTTGTGAATGTCAGATGGCACTCGCTCCACGGAACATATTAAAGTTCAGTCGCACCGCAGTTAGACTGGAAAACCGACACTAACTGGGTTGGGAAAAGGCTCGGTGGATGATGATGGCAAGATCCAGGGATCAAACTCGGGACTCCATAGCAGTCCATACGTTCAACCGTAGCGGTGTTAACAACAATAGCGATTAGTAAGTGAGCTAAGCCGATTATGTACTCAAATAATACATGATATATATCAAACAAACCCTATACGTAACTTCATTCAAGATTAAGGAAAATGCAGACGGAGTCCGGTTGTACAACATAGATTATAATTTATTCATTTTTGATGTAATTTAGATAATTTAACCATATCATTGTACGGAGAGACGAACAGAAATAAATGTTCTCAAAATAAAAACTGAGTGTGCTTTATACCACACGAGTGAAGTTTAACTTCTCTCACACTTTTCGCAACGATCCTCGAGACGCATTCACCAGTTTACTTCTCCTAGTCAAGAGTGAGTAAAGAAGCTGACACTTTTTGGAATGAGTTCGAATTTTCATAACGATCATACGTTTTGTAACGCATTCACCAGTTTACTCCTCAAGTAAAGCGTGCTTAAAGAAGTTTTACTTCAATAATCACACCGAGATCACCTAACGCACGTCTGCTACTCAACTACGGCTACATTTAAGAAACCTTAAAAATAAACTCGTAAAATAAAGCGTTCACGTAGAGAACCTTATTTAACGAGTCCATTTTTTAAATTTTGCAAGCATAAATAATGTAGCTCATTACCTCTTGGACCACGTTAAATGCAGAACTTATCTCGAATAGACGACCCGTACAAAAATTACATCGAGTTACAAATTATGGAGGCGGCCAGTTTAATTTTTTCTAACTTGTTTGTATAAAAACCAGAACTGAATGACAGTTTTTCACTTGTATTGAGCAGTTTTCTACTAATTGTTCCACGTAATAGTGAGTCTTTTGCCGGGAGTCGGGCACTAAATGTGCCAAATTCTCGTCAGTTACTGTTATATCTTTTACCATTTGCATCTCCGAACTCTTCAGCTTTGTAATATTAGTACTGAATGAAAAAAAAAATTAATAGGCACGTGACAGAACTCCTCACCATCACGTATTGCGTCATCATACTGGCTGCTGACACTCCGGCAAATGCGTATACATAAATAACCCATCATTTTGCCAATAATTTGGTTGGTCTCACGTTCTAGACGGCAAGCCTTTTGAGGATGGCCTCAAAAGGCTTGCCGGCTTGGCGTGGCTGCCTTAATGTCCATTGCCGTTAGCGGACACTGTTAATAATAGAATACGGCATGTAGATTTGCAATTGCTAGACGATATTTTAGTTTTCCATCAGTCGGGTGGCGTAACTTTGGAGACTCTAAAACAAAAAACGAAAATCATGGCAAAATGTGGACGTAATATCTGTAAACTTCTTTGAAGATAACGACGTGATTTTGCGTGTAGTTTACAGTCTTAGATCGTGGGTCAGTTTCAGTTCATTAGAGCCAATTTATCATGGCCCCGTCCTTGAGGCGAGCTCTACTAATCTCTTAGGCGAGTGCTAACTTAGACTAATATTGTAACATACATCACTGTAGTAGTCTATTTACTGGTATTTGATTTAATGATCTGTTTTGAAAATAGATTTAGTGACGGACGAGGGAGTAGTAGGCGGAATACGATGCGTGGAAATGAGGTGGAATGGTTTTGTTCTGAGAAACAAAAGTTTTATTGTTTTTATCACAAATAGGCGTTTTAATATACATACGAGGCTTTTAAGGGCTTAGGGTAAGGCGAGAAGGAAAACAACCAAGTTATTTTATTGCCTCTTGTCATGAAATTTTCTTAGGATCAAAGTGAGTCTCAAACTAATGAAATTGAATATTGTAGAAGAAATGGAGACTGTTAAGTTTGTTTGAAAAAACTATGCTATGGAATTCAAATAAGATTAGATAAGTACCTTTATTCCAGACAATACTAGCGTGTCGGAAATACTTAAATCTACTCTCATGTCAAAAATTTCGAATTCTGATTTCAAAAGTTGACATAAAATATAATAACGACCAGTAACTATTACAAAAAAATTATAAGTTATTTTATGCTACAGATTTTCTGCAAATCTGTAACTTTTTAATCATTATAGAGCAGTTATGAACGTAGTATAGTATCAGTTAGAGAAAATTCTACTATCAATAACAGACTAAAGTTTTTCGACCATACCGCCTTGTCTTCAACTTTGTGTTTTTCAAAACGCATGAGATTTAAATAAAGTAGTGTGTAAAACTGCAGTAACTAGGTATTAGAATACTCGTAGGATTCTCCGTGTTCTAAAACTACTATTATAGAACTGAATGTTACTTAAAACACTGGTACTATTAATTATTCTGTACTTAAAACAAAAACACACAATCTAGTTTGTTCAGCTAGGTTTGAATAAGCCACGGTTTAAGGACACTAAACTTGGAAAGTTTTTATATGTTCTACAATAATCCAAGATAATGTAATCATAATTATATATAAGCCATTGGTGTTTTTAAGTGAAACTCGAAAACACGCACTCAATTTGAAGCTTGCTTTTAGCTCCAAATTGCCTATTTGGAGTGCGTTTTTTGAGCAATCCAACACGACTGAAATTGGGGTTGAAATATTTTGTAAACAACCTGTCATAACATGAACTCTATGATGACATAGAGTAGACAAGAAATATGACTGTGAATCTATTATGAGTAAGAACTCATAATAGATATAATTAATGTTAAATTATATTGAAATACGTAAAATAAGTATGCATGTAGCATTTTATTGTTGATTGGGGTTGATTTAGTAACTTTTCCCTAATCAGTATATTGTCTTAAAAAGTCATATTTCTTTACTATACAACTGCCAATAAAATTGAATATATAATAGTTTAATGTTCAATTTGAAACTGGGAGACGTAGCGTGGGTAGGCTTGCCACGAGGTGGACCGACGACATCGTAAAGGTCGTGGGAAGCCACTGGATGCGCAAAGCGCAGGATCGAATGTTGTGGCGTTCGTTGGGGGAGACCTATGCCCAGCAGTTGGCGTCAACCGGCTGAAATGATGATGATGGCAGACAAAATGAAATAAAATTTCTAAAGAATGAGGTCTAGCTTTTCTAGACTAATTTTACTCAGTAGATAAGAGTAGTTCAAGTAATCGCCTGCTAAGTAGTGGCTGCTACAGTTACGTAAACACAGGATGCATCGCGGATTTCTTTATAGCTTTTTGACACGCTAGTACTTTATACATTTCAACTCTATAATGCATTAGAATCACGATTTTATTACGTGTTTCTTTCAAAATCCCTTTGGCTTTTAAGCATTCTGTAGTGTAATTATTGTATACTTGCCTGATTACTGCAGGTCCGCCCGCGTGATATGGTTTTCTTATTCTCAACGAGAATACATTGCCGGGATAAGGGTAGCCTATAGAACTTAGGGATAATGTAGCTACATACCTATTATAAAAGAATTTGAAAAAAAAAATCGATTCTGTTATTTCGAAGCCTATTCAATCCAAAGAGCAATTAAATGTCATTCTATAATATTACTATAGAAATACACACACATATCACGCCTATATCCCGAAGGGGTAGGCAGAGGTGCATTACACACCCACAATTTGCCAGTATTTTTAGTCCTACGTAATAGGGGGCAAGCCTATTGCCGTCATCGGGCACACATATCATGGGTTATGTCCAAAATGGCCGAATGAATTTAATAAAAAGTAGCAGTTATATTGTATTTTTCCAAAAACTTGAAACCCGTTCGTTGCCTTGCGATGAAATGTTGTTTAAAGGCAACAAAATCTTACGTGCCAGCTGCTATGGCACAGTCAATCATAGTCCTGGGCGTCTCGGACTATAGAAATATTATTTTATTACTATAGAAATAGTACAAATTTTCTGTCAGTGTGTTAATTTTTAACTTAGTCTATCTTATAAACACTTATCTCCGAAGCTACGAAACAGTTTTTCCGAGTTGTCACCAATAGACAAAACGGCTTGGGCAATATAGGTTTTTATTGCATCAAAATCAAATTACAAAATGTTAAAGCCCTTGAAACATCTAGGATCGTAACTTCTTTTATCTTCTTACACTAATGTCGAAAAAATCTAATAATGATTTCAAAAGTTGATATTATAAAGCCTATGATTATGACAGCGGTACCATAAAAAATTTAAAAAATTATATTATGATACAATTTTGTATGAGATTTTATGCAAATCTGTATCGTAAAGTAACTTTTTAAAAACAGTTGATAAAATCATAGTACGTTTTGATGAAATTCTTCTTGCAATAATAGGCTAAGGTTTACCGACCACCATACTGCCTTGTTGAGTTTTTCCGCAATATTATCGCTAACTTGTTCATGTTCGTGTTTGTCAGAATGCCTAATCGTATCAGATTAGATAAAGTAGTGTTTGAAACTGCACATAACTAGGTATTAGAACATTCGTAGGATACTACAAAGAAACTCGCTAAGGCTCGTTTCTTTAAAACCTACTCGTGTTCTAATACTTCTCTTTTTGTAATACTTTCATAAACTACTATTACCGAGGGTGGATTGAAAAGTAATCGGCCTAACCAAGAAAATAAATACATAATAAATTAAATATATTTTTATTTTTCAACGTAATCACCATCAAGTTCAATGCACTTTTGCCATCATCCCTTCCAAGCATTTAGCCCGTTGAAAAAAAATGTTTCTTCCTTAGAGTCAAAATATGCGTCTACTGCTGCTTTGACCTCGTCATTATTTTGTCAAAAATCTTTGACCTCCCAAGTGCTTTTTTAGGTTAAGGAACAGAAAAAAGTCTGACGGTGCCAGATCGTATTTTAAAGTAATGAGTTTGCTTAAACCATTCTTAAAATATTAAGAAAGAAATTATAAATAGATCACAAAGAACCCACGGCCTTTCTCTAACAGGGGCAATGCTCTGACCACTGAGCTACGATGACCAATACCGACAACATCGAATTTTTGCTTGATATCGTATTCATAATTTCTAGATCGCGTTAAGGTTAGCGTTGGATCCACCTTAGGTAAAGGCCGTGGGTTTAAATCCTGCACATGACATCAGTTTTTGTAATCTATTTATAATTTCTTGCTTAATACTATTACCAAATCTGTTAAAATACCGTCCCAAAATGATTTGTAAGATGGTGGAATAAACGAAGACCAAAGAAAACGGTACGAAAAAATCTAAAGCACCTTTGGATGATCAAAACGCGTAAGGAATTGATATTAAGCTAAATTGGAATGATAAGGGCGTACAAAGAAATTCCTGGAATTTCCAACGATTAATCAAGGTTTATTAACGTACCCTATATGAGTTTTCGCGGCAAAGTGTGGTAAAGTCATTTCAAGGTTTTACGGTTTGTTGAAACGTTTGTTGTATGAGAGCATTCTTAAATATTTATTATATCCTTATTTTTATAGTATTTGTTGTAATAGCGGCAACAGAAATACATCATCTGTGAATATTTTAACTTTCTAACTGTCACGCATCACGAGATACAGCCTGGTGACAGACGGACGAACAGTGGAGTCTTAGTAATAAGGTTCCCGTTTCTTTCCTATTTCCTATTCTAACCTATTTCCAACAAAGGGTGTTGGCTTTCCAGTCTAACTGCAAAGCTACTGAACGGCAAAACTCTCTGTGAAGCGACTGCCATCTGGCTTCCACAACGAAGTTCTGTAGACCATTGGGCCAAATTGAATTGAATTTAAATATCTATCGTACTTATGTACCTCAATTAAGTTTAGGACATGTCATAATTTCTTGGCGTGACGTGCTACGCCGACGATACACTCATCACGGCACGGGGTGCAACGCATCAGCAGGCAGCACTCAAGGTCACGACGGGTGTTGCTCAAGTCGTGGGTCGGATACGGCGGCTGGGACTGGAGGTGGCCCAAATCCGAGGTTCTTTGTTTTCACAGACCTCGGAACGGTCCACCAGAAGGTTCCAGCATAACTGTAGGAGGCGTTAGCTTCGGCATCAAGCCTCGATGAAGTACCTAGGGATCGTACTTGATAGTCGATGGAACTTCGGACCACATTTACGAAGTTTGGTCCCTAAAGTGACGGGGAAATCAGTCGCGCTTTCGCGACTCATCCCAACCTAAAGGGACCCAACGCCTCCGGCAGGAGACTGTACCTGGGGATCGTGCGGAGTATGGCCCTATACGGGGCTCCCGTATGGGCGGATAGACTGGCGGTCAAGGTGAACGTGACTCTGTTATCAGACCTCTGCGAACCTTGGCCGTCAAAACAATACGGGGGTACCGCACGACCTCCGGAGAGGCTGCATGTCTCTTAGCCGTGTCCCCATCATGGGACCTGGAAGCGAGAGCCTAAAAATTTATTGTAAAAATGTTACTCGTCGAGTCAAAAATCAACTAAGTACATATACTTTCATTAAGAAAACAAAGAACAAGTCTCACAGTAGTAACATAATTATAAAATGGAATAGGTACTTATTAGTAATGATAATACAAACACTGTTTTCCGTCAATTATTTCCTTAAAAGTTGCAAAATTATATTGTTTACATACCCATTTATTGTTTCTACTAAAATAAATCATGCCTTTTGTTTTATGATTTTTTTATTTTGCTTTTAAGAAAAAAATTGTGTACCTACATTTGATTTGTTTGTTAAGAACTATATTCTCAATTATGGAATAAAAAAATTGTCATGATAAGTATGAATAATACTACAAAAAACAAATGATATCAACTAACCTTCAGGTTATGTTTTAATTCCCTTTTCTACAGCCAGTTTCACTTTATTGGGACCAATAAACCCCTAGAGAATATTCAGTAGTGCTATCGTCCCAGTACTTAAATTAACGTGGGCCCAGTTGCCTTATTATCAAATTAGAAAAGGTGGGATTGGTCCCTGGTCCCAGTTTCGAAGGGGGACGACTTGCCCCTTAACCTGTTTGGGGAGCGCTCTGTTTTGACAAGAAAAACCTTTAAAGTTAAATATCTTGCAAATGGATACTTAAATAAAAAAATCGTCTTAGAGTTTTCAAAATACCTATCTAATGATACCCCACACTATGGCGTTAATGCAAGAAAAAAAAACATACCCACTTTACGTGTATGGACAGCAAAAAAAAATATTTTTCATAATTTTATTGTCACTTTGTCGGTGTAGTAAATACACCATATTCATGCAAAATTTCATGTTTCTAGTACAAACCGTTTGGGACGAAACTATAAGGGTTTCGAGACTTGAAATACGGAAATTAATGGATAAAAAAGGAATTTAATGACGAATAATAAAATTAAAAAATATCCCTTTGAGAAAAGTTAAATAGGTACCTTGGCTTACAGGAAAATTTCTCCCGGGAAAGAAATAAAACATCATAAATTCTGTTCAAGTGACTTGAAGAGGCCCTCTGTCTAATGGTATTTCATGATTTTGAAAAATATTTGCGATATTTTAAAAAATGTTTTTGAAATATTAAGAAAGAAATTATAAACTCGAGTAAATATACGTAAATCACAAAAACTTATCTCATCGGCAAGACTCGAACCATAACTCAGTGGTCATCGTAGGCAATCGTAGCTCAGTGGTCAGAGCATTCCCCCTGTTAGGGAAAGGCCGTGAGTAGTCCTGCCGATGACATCAGTTTCTGCAATTTATTCATGATTCATTTATAATTCTTTCTTAATATTTTAAGAATAGTTAATTAAATTGCTTTAAAATACAAAAAATATTTTTGAAGTACAACTTCTTTTAGCACTTAAGACTAAGCTGGTGAATGCGTGATGAGAGCGTTACGGAAGGTCGTGAGCGTTACGACGATATCAAGCGCGGCAAACGACAGTTGAGAGCGAGATATAGGAAAATAAGTGAGTAAAGATAGAAAGAGAGAAAAAGAGAGAGAGAGGCGCGAGTTAACATTAGCCAAATCGGTCCATACGTTCTCGAGTTTTAGCAGACAGACAAACAAACAACAAGACAAACGAGTGGTAATTAATTTTTGTTCATAAGAAGAAGAAGATAGTAGGTTATTTTACTATGTACTAATTAATATTTTCTATCAACAAAATATCGTTCAAAATCCTCCGCGTCATCGCCGACTGTTAAGGTTTTCAGAATGCTGGCTGTGGCTAGAAAAAAGCCAGTCTTCTGGTTCTGAGAATAAGATAGAAGATAGATTTTAAAATTAAAAATTAGGTACTTATATTTAAATTGACAAAAACAAAACCGCAGTCACCCACAATTTTTTAAATAGATAAAAACAGATTGCGCCGTTTTAGAACCAGCCTCTTTAAAGAACAAAAAAGTGAGTGCCTTAATGTTCTGACTTCGTTTGTTTATAAGAAAACGACGCCATTCAAACACGACAGAGACTCGACGTGCAAATGTGGTAAGGACAAAGGGGTGTTTGAATGATAAATGGTTGGAATATTCATTATTTTTAAAGATTGTGGACACAATAGTGATGTAGAAGTCTTAAATAACAGATGTTTCTTGGTTCCGTACCAAAGGGTAAAACGGGACCCCTATACCTAAGACTTCACTGTCCGTTCGGCGGTCCATGTCTCCAAGCTGTATATCATGAACCGTGATAGTTAGAAAAATGAAATTTTCACAGATGACGTATTTCTAGAACCTCTATATTAACAAATACGTGATTTTTTTGCCGTTGTGGTACGGAACCCTTCGTGCGTGAGTCCGACTCGCACTTGGCCGGTTTTTAAACCTGTTATTGCCTGCGGCTCCACTCCCGTATAATACACATCCATATATCTACGTAACGGCAAAACATACTACGTAATGGCAAGCATATTGCTGTTATCGGGCACTTTATACAGTAGACCATCAATAACCATTCTGTAGTCCAACTGCTGTAAAACGATAGCTATCGTAACTGCATTCAAACTGCAAATTTGTTGCTAAAGTCTTATTCTAGAACCTTTTTTTTTTAATTCCGCGGTATTAGGCCATGGGCCGCGGTATTGCCTCTGGTTAGCACACAAAGCATTTCAAGTGGCGCCCGGCGGTATTCTAGAACCTAACTAAAAGAAATAGTAGGTACGTCTCACTTACTGTCTCCTCAGTTTTTCGTATAATTCGGTGTTCGGTGTTGGTGACAAATTGGGTACATATTTTTCTTTTATGATGAGATAAACAAGTGTTGTGAAAAATGAGAACTTTGCGAGTCCTCTCGTAAACATTGCGTTTGTCTAGTGTTTTAGCTGTTGACAACATAGAAACTTGATATATTACTTTTTAAGTTGCTTCAGGAGTGACAAAACTATTTATTTATTTAACGCTGTTATTACATATTACAGAAACACCAAGCTGCATAACTTAAAATAGTATGCGCACTAAGTAACGGTAGCAAAAACAGTAGCAAGCTCGGCGGGATTGATGCGTAACATAATACAATTATAACTGAGCAGTCCTCACTAGGAGATCCCGTGTCGAGGACTACCACAGTCGCCCGATTCACTCCCAGCTGCAGGTACAGAACCAGAAAATACAAAAACTAGGAGAAAAAGAAAAACCAGCATCACCTTTGTTATAATAATATGTCGAAGTAGTAGGTAGGTCTATTTACAATAAGAATTATAATATACAAAATATACATAATTATATACTAAAAATATTTACATTACAAAATATCGTTTAAAAAATTCTCCGCGTCATTGCCGACTGGGAAGATTCTCAGAATGCTGGCTGTGTTGCCACGTTAGATGGCGATACTTATTCTTTGGGCCAGAAAATAGCCAGCCTTCTGGTACTGAGAAGCATCGATTAGGGGTTTAGCAATGTCTCTATAAAGGCGGCCAGCACTCGGACCCCATGACCCCAGTGTCTCAACCCCAAACGGCTCAAATATGTAATCACCTGCTAGGTTAGCATATTTACGCCGTTTAAGGCCTTCAGCCGATGCAGCAGCAGCGCCGGCACATCCGGATGTGCTTGGAAGGTGTGAAGGTGCTAAGGTTTCAACGCATGTAGCGTCTCACACCAAAGGCCTTCACATCTTCCACGGTAGCAACGACATACCGTCCGGTCTCTTTCCATCGCTTCGTGCTAAACCATTTGGTTCACGTACGGCCGGAAGACCTGCGGTGGAAAGAGCCCTACGAATTATGTCATTTAGAATAGCGTGCCGAGGTATACGATCTGCGCTTCTGCTACAAGAAAGGCCATGGTGTCCCAGATTATCGACGGCTACTCCACAGGTGCAATGATGCGGGGATACACAAGGTGTACCCAGCCAAAGGCAAGTGGCAATGCGGAAGGTTGTGTCGTCCAACCATTTTACCGATGTTGGGTGATGGGAACGCCTGGATCCATAACCCTGACTTCCATTCTCCAACAGCTAGTAGGCGTGCACGCTCTAAAATATTGACAGAAGTGTCAATTAATGTATTAATTCTCAATTTACAGAGCGGTGAATCCCACAATCGCTGTGAGCCTAGGCATGAGGGCAGGTCAGTGTCGGGGTAAGACGTCCTCCAAGCATTTATGGCATCAGTCTTGCATCGCACGTCGGAATCAATCAGTGTATTTGACAAAATTTTCCTGACTAATTCTTCTACCTAGCCCACCCAAGCGAACTGGAAGAGAAGCTTGGACCCAGGCCCGGTCATTAATATTTACATTTAAAATTTTACACAAAGAATTTTGTATTAAGTTGTCTAGTCTGCCCAAAATTTCTACATTTTTCCAAAATTCTCCTGAAAGGAGGGCATGTGCACGTGTAATTTGTAGGTAGTTCGTTCAAAAATCATCTCATCAGTTTAGGTAGGTACTCGTAGTTACCTCTGTGGGTAGGAATTCAAGTTAGTAGTTAGGTATGTATCTAGTTTCTACTTATAAAGAATAACACTAAAAAGAACAAAAACAAAAATAGGTACTTGGAATCAATGACAATATGAAATTAACAAAGTCTCGTTTTGGGTTACTCGCACCTCGAACACTTAATCATAATAGGTATTATTACATACCTCATAACACTATACACACTACACGATACACTGAGCTATACGATAATTAACTGAGCAATACATGCTAAATAATGCTGTTATTTCTAGCGCGCACTGACGTACCTATATAGTTGTTTTTAACTTAAACGGTACTTACCTTGCCTGTCTCTTTGGTTTCAAGATTTCCGCAATCATTATTACTAAAGTGGTAGTTTTAATTTTTCCAGGTTAGTTTAAAGGATTTTAGTAATACGTGTAACAGCGCGATGACTTCTTTTTATGTATGTTTGTAAGTATAGCATAATGCTAAAATGTTTTTGCGAAAATAATCGCGACAAAACCAAAACAATGTACAGTATACATATACATACATACAGTAAGTATCGTGTATTGTGATTACTCCTGATCGAGACGCCCGGCAATGGACGGGATAGAGGCCGCGTTTACCCAAACTGAAAAAAAAAACACGTGATCGTGAACAAGTTCGTGTGTGTGGTAAACGGACTCGAAGGAGAGTAGATAGAAATAAATAAATAAATAAATAAATAAATATGTTAGGACAATCCACACAACGCCATCTAGTCTCAAACTAAGCAGAGCTTGTGATATGAGTACTAGATACACTGATATAAATACTTAAATACAATTTTTTTTTGTAAATACATACATAGGAAACATCCAGACTTCGGTACAAACGTATGTGTCATCACACAAAGTTTGTCCCGACCGGGAATCGAACCCGAGACTCCGGCGTCGAAAGCGGATACACTACCGACCACGCCACCGAAGCAGTCGAATATTTTATCCCTAATAAACCATTTCATCATCCACCTCCCGGTACTCTATTTCGAAAACTCAAACAAACGTTACATGGTAAATATCCTGATAATTCCAATAGCAAAGCTACTCAGGAATAATGCAATGTTTGAAATTGACGCAGTAATTTCTGAGCGTATACGTTACTAAAAAATAAACTAAATTAAAACCGAACAGAATACAGACTTGACAAATCTGTGGTTCTTTGTTTGGATGTCGTATCATACTTTGATTTGTTTTGTCCGAACGCATAACTACTTCCTTCTATCCGCTTATGTCGACGTAACTCGCTCGACGCCCGAAAGTCTGCAGCTTACGGGGTCAACAATCAGATGAATGTGCAAACTGTGTTGTTTGTCGACAGCGGAATTCTGTATGAACATTTCAAATATCGAACTGAGTTGATAAGTTTAAAATGTGCCACATTTGGTGCATTTAGTGATTACAAGAGCGTATTTGAATTATCTATTAATGTGCCAAATTGCGTCCAATTAGTCTAGGTATGTTGGGCGGGGTATGTTATGTGGGGTTTGGTTACAAAGCCGAAATAATGTTTTAATGTTCACGAGAATATTTTATACCGAGTATTTTATAAAGCACCTCTCGATATTCCGCTAAAATAACAAAAAAAATATCTCCTTTATAAAGAATGTTACGTGACATCTAATAAAACTAAGGACTAAATTGTCCCTCGCAAACAATTTGTTTAACAGAGAGGTTTTGTTTGTATTAAATATTGCACGTAGCAGATGTTTGAGTCCCTTACGTATTTACTTTAAGTGTGCTTGTACTGTAATGAGGTCCTGGAAATTGATAAAACTGTGTGTAACTGTATGGGAAGTGTATGTTTTTGATAAAAGTTTCAGTATATTGAACACTAGCTGATGACTGCGGAACCATCGTTCCGTTCCCGATTCCCATGGGAACACATTACCGGGATAAAAAGTAGCCTAAGCCACTCGGGGATAATTAAGCTACATAATTAGTTTTTTCACATAACCTGCAAAGGAGTGAATAGAGGATGAAAATGAGAAATGGCTGGCTCAATGAAGAATTGCTGCCAGTGTATCCAAGTCGTTTCACGTGACATTTACCCTATGTTTACCAGTCACTTTAAACGGCACCCAGCTCCCACACCAAGACTCAGTTGGGAATGCACTTGAATCGCAGGCTAACCTGGAGGAAACATATCGAGAAGAAAAGGGACGAGATCAATTACAACTATAGAAATCTCTACTGGCTCCTTGGTAGAAACTCCAAGCTGGCCATTTATAACAAGCTTCTCATTCTCAAGCCAATTTGTTCATATGGAATGCAACTATTGGGTTCGGCTAGTAACTCCAACATAATGATTATGCAAAGAGTGCAAAACTACATTCTAAAGTAAATGTCAAATGCACCATAGTTTATCAGAACAACAGAGATCCGTGAGAATCTAAACATAGCAATGGTCAAAGAAGAGAAAAGTTACTACGGCGACAAATACAAAAAGCGACTTAAAACGCTTCCTAATAAACTGGCGGGACAGCTTACCACACTGAAAGCACTCGTCGTCTAAAGAAGCGGCGAGACATCTTTGACCAGTAGAGCCAGGAAGCCAGGAAGATCACTCGCTTTGTAGCTAATGATCTTCCTGGCTCTACAAGAGAAGCTTTTGTGCTGGCAGTAGCCCCTGACTGCTATTATAATTCACTACATTTGCTTATAGTCATATTGACTTATCGCAGATTATAGCAGAGAAAAAAAAACTAGTTTTATGAAATCAGTTCAGTAGTTCATCATTATCACAGCCCATTTGACGTGCACTGCTGGGCTTAGGCTTCCCCCAAAGAGGGGAGAATTTAACGTACATATACTGGGTTTGTATAGGGCTTTTGTGTCGAATTTTCCTTCTCTAAACATATATACTCGTATATTTCTAAATACATACTACATCATCATTCACCGAGTCTTTTCCCAACGCAGTTGGGGTCGCATTTCAAACTCTGAAACATACATCTGTGGATCATACAAACATTTTTGATTCGACCCGGGCATCGACCCCAACACTCCGGAGAAAAAGCCAATGCATTACCGACCATGCTATCCAAGCAGTTTAGGAGTTACGGACCCTCAATGTAAACAAATAAACAATCAAAACTTTCGTCTTTATTTTTTTAAATTTATTTATTATTAATTACAGTAATACACAAATAAGCCAATTTCACTGTCCCCCAAAACCGAGTCAATGGTTTATAATACTGACTGTATAGGCAAGCGGCAAACCGCCGAAAAAGTGCTTAGAAATGAAAATGACTGACCAATCAGTGAAAATGTGATTGACCCTATACAAATTTATACTTTTTGTAAACCTTGGACCAAAAGGCGTCGATATACTGGGTTTGTATAGGGCTTTTGTGTCGAATTTTCCTTCTCTAAACATATATACTCGTATATTTCTAAATACATACTACATCATCATTCACCGAGTCTTTTCCCAACGCAGTTGGGGTCGCATTTCAAACTCTGAAACATACATCTGTGGATCATACAAATATTTTTGATTCGACCCGGGCATCGACCCCAACACTCCGGAGAAAAAGCCAATGCATTACCGACCATGCTATCCAAGCAGTTTAGGAGTTACGGACCCTCAATGTAAACAAATAAACAATCAAAACTTTCGTCTTTATTTTTTTAAATTTATTTATTATTAATTACAGTAATACACAAATAAGCCAATTTCACTGTCCCCCAAAACCGAGTCAATGGTTTATAATACTGACTGTATAGGCAAGCGGCAAACCGCCGAAAAAGTGCTTAGAAATGAAAATGACTGACCAATCAGTGAAAATGTGATTGACCCTATACAAATTTATACTTTTTGTAAACCTTGGACCAAAAGGCGTCGATTGGTAAGAAAACAAAATTTGTGCGGTTGGGCTATTAATTGTCATAAACAAATTAATTTGTTAACTGATAAAAAGTTGGTTTTTATATTGGAAAATGATTTCTAAGGGTAAAACGGGCAAGATAGAGCACTTTTTACTTGGTGATTTTTCGAAAAAAAATGCGTTTTAAAGAATGCGTTTTTGTATTGGAAATCATTGAAAAATTATCTAAGAACTGTTTGCTTTGGCCGGCTGATTTTACGATGTGAAAAATGTATATTTTCTCATTTTGAAAAATAGTTAGTTGAAGCTTAAGATCTGATAAGTATTCTGCCGCAGGATTTTTTTTTGAATTCGATCAATACTCGGCGAGATAAAAATGTTGAATGTGACCATTTTTGCGCTTTAAAATGGTTGTAACTTCTTTAAAACGCATTTTTTCGTATTTATTTTGGCCGGTTTACCCTTAGAAATTATTTTCCAATATAAAAACCAACTTTTTAACAGTTAACAAATTAATTTGTTTCATACAACAATTAATAGCCCAACCGTACAAATTTTGTTTTCTTACCAATCGACGCCTTTTGGTCCAAGGTTTACAAAAAGTACAAATTTGTATAGGGGCAATCACATTTTCAGTGATTGGTCAGTCATTTTAGTTTTTCAGGGGGTTTCCCGCTTGCCTATTATAATAAGTAGCTGAAGAGTCATTACCACAGCTGGTAATGTGAATTTGGAAATGCCACACTAAGTAAGTCCAACTTTACCGTTTCTTTCGAAGCCTCCTGTAACATCATTATATAGTTGATAACCTCTGAAGGTTTGGCAAATACCCAACATCGATTTACGCTGAGTAATGCTGTGTGTTTTAGTATGATATATACTTGTAATACCACAAATACACGTGCATTAGGTGCACCAAACATGCTGTTACGTCCTGTTGAAGCGTCTACGCGTGGTGGTCTGATCACGGTAAATATCGAAGTTCAGCCGCTTCGCAGTTAGACTGGAAAGCCGATCACAAGGGAGTTGGGAAAAGGTTCAATGGATGATGATATAATTAACTTCTATAATTAGATTATGATATCTTTATCTATAATAAGATTAAGATGATATAATTGGCTTCTAAAAAAAGATGAGGTTCTCCATTCGACTGTGTTTTGTTTTTGTTTGTTCCCTCATATCTTTGGACCGATTTTGTCATTTTTTAAATTGAAAGCTACTACTTCCCGAATTTTTTGGTAATTTGAAGTCGGTTGCTTTGTCAATTTTTGACGTATATTTTTTTAACATCAGTCTTTTGATTGACTGTTGGTACTCGTATTTAAAAGTCGAATTACATTGACTGTTATTCTGCAGTGTCCGGTAACGGCAATGAGCTTACCCCCTATTAAGACACGAATAAAACGACAATTTTTTTAATATATTTACAGACTAATAAAATATTAATTAGATATATAACTGTCAGCGAGAGGACATAAGCAATGAGAACAACTCTGTACAGAAATATTTAACTACTCGTATATTAATATATATTAAGCATTAATAATATTAAGTTCCTACGTTAGTTAGTTAGTGTTCTGAAGTTCAACTGAAGGTTGAATCGTCACATATAAGCTAATGCAGCTTATATGTGACGACGGCGGGTGGTGGCCGCTCCTGCGCGCTTATTGGTTGATCAGTTCCATCGTGAAGGCAGCCGACGTGTGATCTGAATCACGCGCCACGGGGAATCACTCGTATATCTTAGTCGATGCATCGTAGGGTTCTATTCGTAGTGTTACGAGCCGGGGTTCTACGGAATGGAAAATGCCGATCGAACTACCTCAAAACACTTTATTTATTACACCACTAATTTACACTTCACTATAAGCTACACTTAAAGTCACTGAATACTTTTAATCGCAATTGAACTCGCAGGTATAACTCGTATTATCGCTCTGGAAATACTGATCATCCGCCACCGAAGTGCTCCGCCTTTATAGTACGGTCATTACTCTAGATTGCTCTAGAATCTTCACGGAAGAATTATCGCGAACATTCCACACCTTCGAGATGCTTCTAGATAACTCGTTACATAGAAGTACCTTGACAGAACATTCCAGAAAGACGTTACGTAGTAGTAGATGGCGCTGAATTTGGTAGTCTTATTACTCGCTACGAGATGGCGTTACACTGCCCCCTCCTAAGACATGCTCGTCCCGTGCATTGTCAGGCCCATAATATCACGCCAATCGATCCACATGAACTATCTTTGGCGCACTTCTTGGACTCTTCCGTATTCGGTAAGTGACATCGTTAATCTTGGTCACAACTCGGTATGGTCCATCCCATTTAGCTTGCAGTTTAGGAGACTTCCCTTTACTGCGGACTGGGTTATGTAACCACACTAACGAACCTTCATCGAAGCCCTTATTGTTTGTCTTTCGGTCGTAACGGGTTTTCATCTTTTCAGACATTTGTTGACCTGATTGTCTGACATGCTCATAAATGTCATTCTGCTGCGCAAGTCATTCGCATAATCGGTGATATTGCGTGGAGCGTCAGGCGGTATACCGGTTATTAAGTCGGCAGGCAACCGTAATTCTCTTCCAAAGTTCGCATAAGCTGGTGTCACTGACGTGCTTTCGTGAACCGCACTTCGGTAAGACAAAAGAAACGGTTGGATGTGCTTGTCCTAATCTTTTTGCCTGCTTTCCACAACTTTTGCCAAATATCTCTCCAATGTCTGATTAAATCGCTCCACCATTCCATCTGACTGCGGGTGGTAAGAGGTCGTTCTGGTTTTGTGAGTACCCATGACCCGACACATTTCCTGGAACACCTGAGATTCAAAATTTCTTCCTTGATTGCTATGGATTTCTAACGAAACGACAGAAGACTTCGTGAACTAATTTATCTGCGACGGTGGTAGCTTCTTGATTAGGTATAGCGAAGACTTCTGGCCACTTCGTGAAATAATCCATCACAACCATGAAGTACTTGTTTCCGCTTTCACTTTCAGGAAACGGTCCCGCAACATCTAGGGCTATCCTTTCCCATGGTGCCCCAACGTTATACAGTTTCAGTGCACCTCTGCTCCGTGTATGAGGTCTTGAGGTTGACTACGAGTTCAAACATTCAATCGATTTTCACTGAATTTAAAAGAATTTAAAATCTTGAAGGCTCTTATGTTGTTATTATTCCTGATACATTTGAGGTGGACGGTAGAAATTTTATATTTCCCACGGTCCACCCAGGTGGTCTCAGCAGGTGAACGGTGGTAAATAAACGAATTTATGTGCTTAGTATAAATCTGATGTCCAGCTATGAATTTACACATCGTTCATTGGACATAATTAAGATAAATTTAGAAAAGTTAAAACCACACATTACACTATAATCACAGAATAGGGAATAGTACTAGTAGTAGTAAACCACAATATTCACACCACACCAAATACAACTTGGCATAATACATATAAAAAAAGATAAAGGTTAGTCTAAATGAAATCAACCCATATTTTTTGCAGAAAAAAGATCAAATAAAGTCTTCTTCACTAAATATGTTGTATGTTAGAATAAACTGTTATGATATGATAAATGATTCCTATTATATTTCTATTTGGATTATGGGCAAAGGTTGATGATCAATCACGTATAATTTATGTACCGTTACTTGCTGAAAACGAGGCGCATTGATAAAACCTATACAAATCTAAATTGCTATACACATGCTGATACAGCATTTCAGAGACTTCCACTTTGATTTAGCTGCTAGATCGGTCTAATTTACTACATATTATGTTGTTCAGTGGTTAGTAACTGCTTTAAGCTAAGAACCTACTGGAGGATGTGGGTTCTAATCCTATCCAGAACAGGGAAAATTTTGTGTAAAGAGTAGGCACGATGGTTTTTTTCTGTGACAGGGTATAATTTATCCCGTCGGGCGTGGTGCCACAGGGCAATTATCTTACCGTACCCGAAGCCCCAGCAATAGACGGGCCGAGGAGTTAAAAAAAAAGCGTGTAATTTATCTACATTGTAAAATGTACACCTATATTAAGAAGTACCTCATCATCCACCGAGCCTTTTACCAACTCTGCCGCTGAACTTCAATATTTTCCGTGGAGCGACTGCCGTCTGACCTTCACAACTCATCGGTGATATCGACGTTCTGTAGTTACATCAGTCGGATTTTGATTTAGGACTCCAAATACCTGTAACGACTGCCATAGATGTTCGTGTGACAAACAGAACCGACGGCTTATCGTGCTCTCTGAGGCACGGAGGGGTCTCAATGTCTTGAGAAAAGGTCACATATCCTCAAACCGGCTTGATTA
This sequence comes from Nudaria mundana, assembly GCA_963556515.1. Taxonomy (NCBI): domain Eukaryota; kingdom Metazoa; phylum Arthropoda; class Insecta; order Lepidoptera; family Erebidae; genus Nudaria; species Nudaria mundana. The sequence goes on from OY748311.1 coordinate 10,780,318, forward strand.
GAAGATTAAGAAGTACTTATGCAATGTTAATCAGCTATCTAGAACCCATAACACAACATAAGCTTACTTTGGGTTAGGTTCTAAATAAATTATTCAATTCTTTTAGTGAAGGTATGCTACCAAGACCTCAAAGGCCCAATCCAACTACACCTACAGACGATCACCGTACGAGATTCCTGACAAATATCGATGGGTTCTATGTATTTGGGTCAAAGTGCAAAAAGACAAATATTCAGGAGAGCCTTTCAAAGTTTTAATTTGCTGTAATTTCTGATTGTTAAAACCGGAGTTTACGAATCTTTGCTTCTTTGTTAATTCAACTATCCTCCATATATCAATATGATACAATATTTTATTTATACATTCATCCGATTTTTTATACTGTACATTGGCCCTTTTACGTTAGTTTTTTGTTAAAATTGTTCAATAATTATCTAAATACCTAAGTATCTCTAATTATAATTAGTGAATTATCAACACTTCAATTGTTAATTGATTTTATGAGAGAAAAAATAAATAAGATTTACTTTAAGCAAATTAACATAATACACGTATAAAAACACACTGATCTTTGTACTTTTGAATTCAAGTTACATACGCCGTTATAGTTCAATGAAAAATCGTTTTTCCAAGCATAATTGTTTTTTTTTAATAGCTCACATGATTCATTCTACCGATGATAATATGCGTTTACCATTAAAAAGTCAAAATTGCCAAATTGTTCATTTGGCCCTTATACATAGGACCCATCGATATCAGTGCCAGATTAGCGACGATCAAAAAGGTTATATGCTAAAAGTGAAGGATAGGTTTGACTGCCTATACTTCACTGCTGTGGGCGGCATGTCTCTAGCCTGGACTCGGCCTAGGTGGTCTAGGCGCGTGGGGCCGTGTGTCGCTAGCAGTAGGTAGTACCTATGTGACTAAATTCCTTTTAGAAACGTTGTTATTTTCAAATTAATTTTTGGCATTTTTATTCTGTGTACTAAATTGACATTTTATAATTTCTAATTTAATTTTATTTTTTTATTTTTTTTATTTATTTTTGTACACACACAGTAAATAAAACAGTAAATGGATACAAACTAAACATGTATACAATGGCGCCACTTATCTCTAAAGAGATCTCTTCCAGTGGGCCTAAGAGAGGAGATCGTGATGCAAACAGGTCCTGATGTGTGTGCAGGTTAATAAACTTACATAAACTATAACTACATAAATACACAAATACATACATAAAAATATATATAAACATACATAGACGTACAATAATTAAGGTAAGGAAGCGAGATAGTGTTCCTTGACTCTCTTCTTGAAGCCAGACACAGTTCTGCAGTTCCTTATATCGGTTGGAAGAGCGTTCCACAGTCTGACGGCATGAACGGAGAAAGAGTAGGAGAAGAAGTCAGATTTGTGGGAAGGACAATTGAGGTGGTAGGAGAGGTGAGGCCGGCACGATTCATCTGATGCACGCATCAGTGTGAACCGCTCCCGCAGGTAGGAAGGATATGAGGGATTGTGTAAGACATTGAAGAGGAGACATAATAACCGAGTATTTCTACGAAGGCGGATTGGGAGCCACTTGAGTTCCTTGCGAAATTTTGAGACGTGATCATACTTACGTAAGTTAAAAATAAATCGGATACCTAAGTTTTGCAACCGCTCAAGTTTGTTTAAGAGCTCCTCTGTAGCATCCAGGCAGCAAGCGTCCGCGTAGTCCAAGATCGGCACGATTAGTGTTTAGGCCAGCGAGATTTTAGTATCGTGGGGCAAGAAACTCTGGAGACATTTAAGTGTATGAAAGGTGAAGTGGACCTTCTTGCTGACCTCGTTAAAATGAGAGCTCCAGGACAATTTGTTGTCGATAATAACTCCCAAGTTCTTAGCGGCATTGGTGTATTTGATAGGGATATCATCCAGCACGATAGCTGGAAGAGATGCCATATCCAGCCCTGCCAACATCTGCCGACTGCCAATTACCATGGCCTGAGATTTAGTGGGATTTATGTGGAGGCCGTATGACCTTGCCCATAGGCTGATGGCACTCAAGTCATGATTCATGACAGCGATTTAATGTGACGGAGTGATAATAATATTGGTATAAATGTATATGAGTCTATGTTGATTGAAATAAAATGAATTATTATTACTGCCTCGTTTAGATTTCAGCGAAAGTTTCAAAAATTATGTATAATTTGCCTCTGCTTACCCTTTAGGAGAGGGCCAAGGCCACGGATTAAAAAAAAAACCCTTTAGGAGAAACAGACGTGATTATAATATATGTATGTGTTTTAGAATTAGATACGAGGAAACTATTTGGTGAAAACTCATTCTAAAACCGACCGACGTGACTGCAACTTTATTACCTGACACAACCTGACGGAGTCCCCAAATGGTTCAGAACTATTCCACACTGAACCCTAAACTCAGTAAATAAAACTTGGTTTATTACAGTCATGAATGACTCATAAGTACTAATAAAACCACACCCGAAGTGAGGAAAGTTCGTATTATTTCGTAGTTTAGATGTATAATAGACAGTTTTTTTTTACTCGAGAAGTAAGAAACAATCTTTGTGTTTTAATTTTTTTTATATCGGCCATTACTTTTAAATTTTTATGTACCCTCGAAAATACTTCAGACAGGCCTATGTCACTCGCCTAACAATCGCAAAAAATACCTGACGTCAGCGACAACTTGAAGTTGTAAGTCAGTAAGGGTTGTCTCTTGTTGTTGACACGGCATAATTATTGGTCAAATTATGCTGGTACTTTCCTGATAACCCTAATGTTCGAATGATGTTCTCTGTAAACAAAAGAATGTGCTTTAATTAACGTCGGAGTGCAGGTTCTGTATGTAAGTACTATTCCCTATTCTGTGCTTTAGATTCTATTTATAAATAAATAAATATTTTTGGATATTCTCACACAACGCCACCTAGCCCAAATTCAACTAATATAAGCTTGTGCTATGGGATCTAGACAACTGATAAACATACTATATATTTCTGAATACACTAGTACGGTGACTTGCTCTCACCACGCCATAGGTTTTGGTCTATAACTTTTGACCCCTTAGGGCTAGGTCAAATTTTCGATTTTTTGGCTTGCCTCCAGATCGAGGGCTATCCATAGAGGGGTCAACCATCATTGGAGCATAAGCAGTTCTCGAGAGCTAAGGGGGACATTCCCCATTTCTATATATAGAAACATACTATACATAGAACACACCCTAACTCCGAAACAAACATTTGTGTTATGTATGTAACATCTGTCCTGGCTGTTGGGAATTTTGGTTTAAATTACAGAGTGGTTATGGATTTTCTATAGTGCATTGCAACATGCTTGCCCCCTATTACGTGGGACTAAAAAAATATTTACGAAGTGTGGGTGAGTAATGCATCTCTGCTTACCCCTTTGGAGATCATATGCGTAATTTGATATATCTGTAATCAACATAGAAGAACTAACCACACATTGGGACGGACGGGTTTAGTTTTATTCTATTTTATGATGATACATGAGATTCCACAACCCACTGCCCGGGAGGACGTCGTGAGTGTAGTGTGTAGGGACTCTAACAACGCACCGCAGAAATATCAAGACCCGGTGAGGGTAGATGGAGAATCTGCCCGCGCCTCACGCTATCGATGCCGCCAGCTCCAGACAGCCTGTGACCACGGCCCGATGTAACTCGGTGGAAACGTCAGGCCAAACAAGGTAAATTACGCGTTTAAGTCCCAAAATCGTTATAGTACACGGGCCGTAGAACATTGAAAAATATTGATTAACAGCAAGCTAATTTTTCGTAAGTAGCTTTATTTTACCGAGTAAATTTTCGGTTTTTTGGATTTTTCTCGTAAACAGTGAATTATATCAAAAATTGTTTTTTTTACAAAATTGTAGATAATAAAATAACCTACAAATAGTCATCACAATTTTTTTCCTAGGTATTACCATTTCTGAGAGATTGCGGTTATTAACGTCCAACAAGCTATAGTCTACACGCAATGCTGGTCCGCTCCTATTAACTCTGTCGTGATGTTCTATAGCCTATGTTACTCGCTAAAAATGTAGCTTTAAATTACTGAAAGACATTTCAAAATCGGTGCAGTAGTTTCTGAGGTGTCACGTTGTCCCGTACAAACTTTGTCCCCCTTTTTCACCCTTTTAACAGTAGAATTTTGGAAAATCCTTTCTTATCGGAAGTATCCGCCTTTAACTTTTAAACCTTGAATAACTTTCTTAGCACAAGTCGGATCGATGGGAACATTTGATATTTGATTTATAATGATGTACTTAATACCTGCACCACTTTGCAGCTCTATACAAATTAATGCAACCTTACAATTTTGTTCCGAATATTTTAACTGGATAACTCTGTTAGCTACCTGATTTGAGATTTCTTTTTGAGATATATGTGGGAGACTCTGTAAAATAAAGCTACTTACGTAAAATGAGCTTGCTGTGAATCAATATTTTTCAATGTTCTACGGCCCGTGTACTATTAATTTAGTAAAATGAATTCAGAACGCGAAAGTTTAAAAAAAACTATTCATTATAATCAAAGTTATAGTGATCTAAAAGAGCATAAACCTATTCAAAATTCATTGCTACATTCTCAGGTAATATTACAGGGTATTTAAGCAAATATCATCTATACATACCTGCGTAAACTCAAGGGCCCCTAGGACCTGTGTTGAGGCAAAGTTTAATTAGCTAAGTTTACTGCGAGCTTAAACATTACTCCCCTACTTTGGTCGGGATTAAGGAGAACTCATTATAGAATATTACGAGGAATCAAATTTTATGAGAGAGTTATGATGAAAATTATAAAGAGCAACAGTTTATGGTAACTATAAGCCTAGAATAAGGAAAAGACTATAGGGGTTCAATAAGAGTACACTTTTAAAATAAAATTACTTCTTCGTTTTTAAAAAAAACGTAGCCCCATCGATTTTCTTCGATGATTTCGCCAATGTCAAAATAATGCTTGATTCTTCCTGCACAGAAAAACTAGTCACTCTGAACTAGCTCGCGGTGCGGGACAAGGAAACGTTGTTCGCTATTGCAATTGAGCGTTTGGGCCTGGATGTTTACCCAGCGCCAGAGGTAACATAAAAGGCAACCAGCCACGCGCTCCGCAAAAACCCAAGTCCATAAAATTACTTATTTTTTAGTAGATTGTGATAATGATAGTAATGGTAAGTAAGATGTTAAAACTTTTCAAAACATAATAGCATTATTTTCACAAAAACAAAAGACAATAAAACGTCGACAATTGTTTCACCTCTAAACGAGGCATTCTCAAGACTATCTCAGAGAGAACAGCTGTTCTCAGAGAGAACTGAGACTATCTCAGAGAGACAGTCTTGAGAATGCCTCGTTTAGAGGTGAAACAATTGTCGACGTTTTATTGTCTTTTATTTTTGTGAAAATAATGCTATTATGTTTTGAAAAGTTTTAACATCTTACTTACCATTACTTTGTCATGGATTCCTGTTCCTGTTTCCTGTTTCTATCCAATAATGGTAGTGTTTTAGTTATATAATATCTTTATGACCGATAGTTGATAAAAATTACCATTTTAAATAACTGGAAAGCATAAAACACGTCAAACATTGACACAAAAACCGACTTTAAATTACCAGATTGGGACCAAATAATTGTTGTAATGGGACCAAATTAAAATGGAATCACTCGGAAAACAGTAGCTTTTAGTCAAAAAATAAATTTCAAAATCGATTCATGCAGTCAAAGTCAAATATATTTATTGATGTAGGTTATAAATAACGCTTATGGTTATAATAACGTCAGCATATAAGAATTTAGATTTAAACCCAGATTCACAAAGCAAAGGGTGGAGCCGTGAGAACAGAACCTGACAATAAAATCTCCAGGGCACTCTTTTCCAATCATCAGTAACTACATTTATAGTATACACACAACATATCCAGCAAGATGCTGCAACTAATACACCAAGCGTGAAGTTATGCGTTAATTTCAATGTGGCTAAATATTTAATAAATGCCCAAAAATACGGATTTAACACTAGTGATGTACCTAGTAGGAGCATCAACCCAAATGAGGGCAAGGGCACTTAGTGAACAGGCATGGATCAACCCTAGAAAGAAAATATAAAAATATGAAAAGGCAAAATAAACTTAAAAAAAAAATATTAAGCTTTATGCACAAGCAAATGTATAAAGGCAGACTTAATGCCTTGAATTGAGAACTTTTTCTTTTTTTGAATTAGGTTAAAAATGCGACGTTTCCAGCAGAATTTTAAAAGCATTTTGTCCCAAATAATAAAGTTACTAAAGATATTAGAGACAAAACTGTCATCATAGAGCAACATCGTGGGGAAAATTTAAATTAACATTCAAAACGTTGTTTCGTGAGTGTCATGGTCGACCTTCGAGTGAATTATTAACAATGTAACAGACATTACAAACTTAACGAGAGTTTCACAAGACAGTTCCAATAATTGTAAACCTTGATTTTGACCAGTTAAATTATTATGGGTTGAGTTTAACTTTTGGAAACCTATGACTCCTTAGAGATGTGTTCTTAGAACCGATTTCGAGTATAATAAGTCAGGATTCAGTCGTTTATACTGAATGTAATAATATATATCTATACTTATAATAAATCTGAAGAAGTGAAAATTCTGTCCATTGAAGATATCAAAAAAATAAATGGCAGGGGGTGTTACTAGACCAACACCGAACCCAAAAATGTGATTAAAAAAATATTTGTCTGTCTGTCTGTTCAGGCATCACGCAAAAACTACCGGTTCGAATACGATGAAACTTGGTATAATGATTCTTTAAAATCCTGGGCACCACACTGGGTACATTTTATCCCGGAAAAGTATATACAATAAAAAACAAACTTAATTTTGCGGTTCGATCCCTAGACCCGCGTACTGTACCAACCGCAAATAATAAGTTTGTCGTAGGTTTCTTTTTTTTATATTGGGTTCGTCAAATTGACGCCGCCCGCCTGGTGGTAAGTCGTGACGACGTCTAGCGCTTGTGGGCCACTCTCACAGCGCACAATACTATAGAGAGTGGCCCTCAACTTGACGACCTACGGATGTGCGTGCCTCTTCACGCTCCGCTTAAAGAACCCAGGATTATATGTGGGAGGAAATACGTGCAAAGGCAGGGCGTTCCAGGCCACTATCGTTCGGCAGAGAAACAAACTGTTAAAACGTTCGGTTCTCGCGAACATGCTATCCACTGTGTGGGAGTGGCATCTCTGCCCGGCACGCGTTGTTCGGGATCGGAAGGAAGAGGATGGGATGAGATTGAAGAGCTCTTTAGAACAGGTTACGTCACCCGCAGTGGAGTTCACTATTAATGGTTTTTAGAACTTTTGTCTGTTTGTCTGAATGTTTGAACACGCTAATCTCAGAAATGATTTGATTTTTTGATTTGAACTTACGGTTTGGTTTTCAATCGCTTCATAAATAAAAAAGTTATGTAGATCTAAACTAACACGCAGGTGGAGCTGCGGGCAACAGCTAGTAAATAAATAAAATTGCGGTGTCTATTTGTACCAGATATAAAATTTATTTACAATAAGAATTACAATATACATAATTATATACTAAAAATATTTGCATTACAAAATATCGTATAAAAAATCCTCCGCGTCATTGCCGACTGGGAAGGTTACCAGAATGCTGGCTGTATTGAAAATAGCCAGCCTTCTGGTCCTGAGAAGCATCGATTAAGGGTTTAGCAATGTCTCTGTAAAGGCGGCGAGCACTCGGACCCCATGACCCCTGTCTGTTTGTTGCAGCTTGTCTCTCAAACTGCTTTACCGATATTAATGGGACTTTCACAGACATAAATATTACTAATGTTATTAGGACAATTCTACCTCAGATGTCTCGGGTTCGATCAAGATAATTTTTATCTCTATTTTATCTTCAAGTCGTTCGTGATTAGGGTGCCGACTCATCATCTCGACGTGTTCCTTTAATAATAATTATAGACTAAAAATATTTACATTACAAAATATCGTTTAAAAAATCCTCCTCGTCATTGCCGACTGGGAAGGTTCCCAGAATACTGGCTGTGTTGCCACGTTGGATGGCGATACTTATTCTTTGGGCCAGAAAATAGCCAGCCTTCTGGTCCTGAGAAGCATCGATTAGGCGTTTAGCAATATATAAATAGCAATAACAAAGGCGGCGAGCACTCGGACCCCATGACCCCAGTGTTTCAACCCCAAACGGCTCAAATATGTAATCACCTGCTAGGTTAGCATATTTACGCCGTTTAAAGCCTTCAGCCGATGCAGCAACAGCGCTGGCACATCCAGATGTGCTTGGAAGGTGTGAAGGTGCTAAGGTGTCAACGCATGTAGCGTCCCACACCAAAGGCCTTCCCATCTTCCACGGTAGCAACGACATACCGTCCGGTCTCTTTCCATCGCTTCGTGCTAAACCATTTGGTTCACGTACGGCCGGAAGACCTGCGGTGGAAAGGGCCATACGTATTATGTCGTTTAGAATAGCGTGCCGAGATATACGACCTGCGCTTCTGCTACAAGAACGGCCATTGTGTCCCAGATTATCGACAGCTACTCCACAGGTGCAATGATGCGGGGATACACAAGGTGTAAATGGGCTTATAAAATTCTTGAACCAGCAGTTGGGGATATAGTTTTAGTTAAAGAGGACGAGTTGCCTCCGAATCGATGGTTGTTTGGTAGGATTGTAGAAAAATATCCCGGCCCTGATGGGTTAACTAGGGTCGTATAGTTTATTTTCACTGAATAAGTTATAGTAAGAAAAATATATGTTTTTTGTGTTCTCGGAAATACATCATTCTCTACATCAGTATTTCATTGCACTAGACTAGCTAGGTCTTGTTCATGTTGTATCAATATCAATATATATTTTTAGTTTTAAGGTATGTATCTATGGGCGTAACAATAAGTTAATATAAGATCTGTAAGTTTTCTCAAGTAGCCTGATAATAAATCAATAACTAAAACAACAATTATAAGTTTTACAATAGTTTTCTTGTTTCCAATTACCCTAGGTTACCAGAATAAAAAGCATTCTATCTATATCATTTCTCAGGCTTTCTAATCTCTACCCCATATTTTATACATTTAATTCGTACGTATTTAGATTAGTAGTTCGTTTCATACTGCCTACCTCACCTGACTGCCATGGTGGCGTGGTAGTCCATCTGCCTTCGACGTCGGGGTCTCGGGTTCGATTCCCGGTCGGGACAAACTTTGTGTGATGACAGATACGCTTGTACCGAAGTTTGGGTGTTTCCTATGTATAATATGTATGTATTTAGAAAAAAAATGTATATAAGTATTTATATTAATTTATCTAGTACTCGTATTACAAGCTCTGCTTAGTTTGAGACCAGATGGCTTTGTGTGAATTGTCCTAACATATTTATTTATTATTACCTCAACCGGTATTTATTACAAAACAAACCCGTTTAGCAGTTAATACTAAATTCTATGAAAAGTTAACTTGCTCCAACTAAGAAGTTAAGCGAGTTGTAATGACGTAACTTTGGATTTATTCACAAAGCAATTTTACTAGCAAACTAGCTAAGCTATAAGATATTAAAGCTCAAACTCAAACTCTGTGCTTGTTACAATATACTGAAAAAGCAAAGCATAGTCACTTCATAATAAAACAACTGCCTCGTGTGCTATGAGTATACGATTGTCGTCTTTGAGGAATATTTGTGTGATCCACTATTATTTTTTTCGGAGTTTGTGTGTCTTCTAATTATAATATGTAAGTATGTATTTAGAAATATATAAGTATATTTCTCAGTCGTCTAGATCCCATAGCACAAGCTTATATTAGCTTAATTTAGGCTAGATGAGCGGCCTTGTGTGAGAATGTCCAAAAAAAAATTATAAAATTAAATACTATCTAAAAATAAATCACTACCTACATAATATTATTAAACAAAGTCGCTTCCGTCTGTATGTATGCATAGATCTTTAAAACTACGCAACGGATGTTGATACGGTTTTCACCAATGAATAGAGTGGTTCTCAAGAAAAGTTTTTGTGCATATAGCTTGTCAAGCGGGCGAAGCCGCGAGTGTCCGCTAGTATCTTTGTTGGGGTTGTCCTCAACACTATGATATGATTGATAGGGGTGAATTGGATGATAGAAGAAAACTATAAAGTTTGTTAATTGATTTATTGAGTTCAAACTCATAGATATAGTATGTAGAAGCGAAGCGAGCGCCATCCCAAATCTCTGTTCAAACTAATTATAATGATACGCGGTGCAATGGCGCGACGTGATAGTGAACTGAACTTAACAATGAATAAAATGCATGATTTACAATTTTGCTGAAATTTAGTTTATGATGGAAATGTTCGGTTGCACCGAACAATTTTCAACCGACCAAAACAGGAGGAGGTTATTTTTTTATTAGGTATGTTTTTTTTTATTTATGTTTGTTAGCTCATATCTTTAGATTGTGTGAACCGATTTTGAAAATATTTTAAAACGCTTTTATTAGCTTCACTTGTATGTTTGCTTGCTTGTATGTATGTTTGTTTGTAACCGACTCTTTTGGGTTCGATTTTGCCCTACTTTGAACGATCAGATTTAACTAAAATTTTGAACACCTGTCAAAGACCGATGACAATGCAATAATTCGATTAAAAAATAAATAAATAATAAATAAATAAATAATAGTAAACTAAAAAATGAAAAAATAAATAATAGTTTAGATGACAATGCAATAATTCGATTAAAAAATAAATAAATAATAAATAAATAAATAGGTAATAATAAACTAAAAAATGAAAAATAATTAATAGTTTAAAAAAACACGCTTTTATAGAGAATCCAACTAAAAAGTAGAAAATAAATTTTAATAAGTTTGAATTAAGAATAGTGTAAATCAGAATTATTATTTTGATAACATCTTAAAATGCACCTCACGCTTTTTTACAATAACATACATTTATTTCTTACTTACACTATTCTTAATTCAAACTTATTAAAATTTATTTTCTACTTTTTAGTTTGATTCTCTTTAAAGGCGTGTTTTTTTAGTTTTTTTATATATCTATATCTATAGGCTCGGTGAATGATGATGCTAGTTCAGATTGAGGCAATGTGCCGGCTTTAATTTATGAAAACCCCCATTAAATTAGGCGGAGCAGCAGTCATCAGCAACATACTTATACATTTCTCTGTTATACTCATTACACAGTTTGCATCTTAAATGTACAAAGTAATTAGAAGGACGCAGGACTATTATTAAAGTGGTATAACGTTAAACACAACTACGACTTGCTATCCGACAACCCTTAGTATAAAGATATTATGGAGACGATCGTAGTACATGCTTGTGTTTATATCTCCCTGTAGTACTAAGGTATTACGCTCCCCTGTCACTTTCAGCGGGGACCCCTTTAATTTGATATTTCCAACGCGAGAATGCTCAGCTTTTTAGATTAAAACATCACACGTAAATTTTCTTAGCTTACGGGCGCTAGAATGAAAATAAACGCACGCGTGTAATTTGAAGTCGAGTAAGTGCTATAAGTATGTCAGACAAGATTTCGTCTTAGATGATAGGTTGTTGAGAATATTGATTTTCATATAATATTGTTATCATCATGCACTGAGCCTTTTCCCAACCTACTTCTGGTCTGAGGCGGCTGAGCTTCCTTTAGATATTTTCCGTAGAGCGGCTGCCATCTCACTTCTTCAACCCATAGGCGATATCGAAGCTCTGTAGTTAGACCTGTCAGATGAGGGCTCCCACTAGCCGTTTTGACAGCCCCAGATGTTGGCAACCGGGACCGACGGCGACGCAACGAGGCACGGAGCAGTCACAGTGTCTTAAGAAATGATCACCCATCCTATTACCTTGCTAGCGCTTGCTACATAATAGTAGTAATATTACTCATAATACGTCTTACCCAAAAAAGTACAAAAAAATGTGCGAATATATTTCATCCTGCGTAATTTTCTATCTGTAAAATGCTCCCCAAAATATATTCACATTTCACCAAACCGTATTGTCTCAAATAGAGGTCCGTTATCGCTCAGTCGCTCTGGAAATATAGCCTGCATTCGTTTCACGTCACTAACCTGCATAATTTTGTCATATGGACCAGACTTTAGTATTCGGTATTAAATATTTATAAGGCTGTATATTTTGTTGCTTTAAATATTTCTTCATAATAGACTATGACGTGTAGCCTTCTACTCGGCCCTGCTTATCGTTTCTGCAGTAATCGACATTTTGGCGATTTTAATTTTTTTGTAAAAACGGCCTCTCAAGGGGTTATTCTGTAGGAAAAAAAAATATTTTCATTTTTTTTTACCAGTAACATGTGTTTTACTTAATGAAATACGCCGTACTTGCACCAAAAGGCTTCAATTGATACCAAGTTACGCAGTAACCAGCATATACTTGACGCTTATGCAGTACTTGCTTCGGTTACTACAAATTCATTTGGTAAATCATTATGCCAAACGAAGCACTCTATTGTTTTTCGCGCTTATCTCGAAACCGCGTTTATGCAAGTGCTACATAAGCAATAAGCAGGGCAGTACTATTCTACACTTCATACACTAACTACCTCGGTGGCGCAGTGATATGAGTGTGCGACTGCCGTCCCTGAGGTCCCACGTTCGATTCTGGATCGAATCAAATATTTGTGTTATCCACAAATATTTGTTTCGGAGTTTGGGTGTTTGTCAGTGGTCTAGATCCCATAGCACAAGCTTATATTAGCTTAATTTGTGCTAGATGACGTTGTGTGAGAATGTCCAAAAACATATTTAATATTTATTTACTTACCTACATAAAAAAGACATAAAACGGTATAGGATATTTATTCGGGGAATTAAGGTTAGTAGGTATATACTTAATTTTAATAATTGCGTAAAAAACCCCGTTTGTTCAAGTTTATAATACATGTAGGATGTCTGTTATATGTTAGAAAAAGTAGCCTACGGCACCGAGGGTGAGGTTTATAGAGCGTGCTTGGACTTAGCTCAAGCTCAGGTTAGCAAAATCTAAGCTAAGCATATGCTAACGAAGTCGCAAGCATATGTTAGCGTAGCCAAGTCAGACTATAAATTCCAATTCAAAGATTGTACTTCAATATTTGATTTGGAATTTATAGTCTGACTTGGCTTAGCTCAAGTTAAGTTCTTAACACTTGGTTATAATTGTATTTTTACCATTTATGTCTTATACATTTATAATAATAATAAAGAATATGGTAAAGTATATTTGAGAATATATTTTCATTAGATAAGTAGTTATTTTGGAGTTTATCGTGAGTCACAGTTTTTGTGAACTTAGACTTCGCTTAGCTTAAGCTAAGACAAAGACGAAGATCGCATTTTAAATCCCGATTTTGTCTCAAGTGTAAAGTAAAGGCTAAGTTAAGTCAAAGTACGCTTTATAAATCTTACCCCGAGTGTGTGGCAAAGCTTTGGATAGCTTTGAATACTTCCGAGTGAGTACCTTGGGCGCCCGGCTATGGATGTGGGGCTTCCTACCAATTCCTGACAGAATAATAGAGAACGTTTTTCTTTGCTCTACGTATCTTTTAAACCCAATTTTGACATCTTTTACCGGAATAAGAATTAGCTTAATGTCTTTCTAGGGTCTCAATCTGTCTCCATATGAAATTTCCATCTCTACACTAAACTCGCTCAAATAATCCATTTTAATTATTTTAAAACTAAGTAAGTTATAAAAAATACATTAATAAATCATAGTAAATTCATTGGGTCCGTCCATAATCGTAAGGCTAATAAGTATTGTACACCTTACTAGGTACCTTTAAATCAACGGATGTGATTCTTAGAAACATGTAGGCAATATGCTCGCCACCAATTAATTGGGATCAATTTAAAAGCTGGCCAAAAGTGTGGGTATGTGTGTCAGCCTACACCTAGGAGTAAAAGCGTGATACTAGTAGCCGCCCTATGGTTGAACAGAAGACCTCGCGTACATTAAAATTCTTTTGTATTCATTCATAGATTTTCTCCAATAAATAACCTCCACAAAAGCTCACGGTAAAAAAAAATGTATTAAATCAAGGAATACTTATGCCAAGTTTCGTGAAGATCGGATAAAAACTGTGACTGCTAACCCGGAACACACATACATACCGACAGACAGACAGACGGACGAAAGCAAAATTGTCCAATTTCGAAATGTAGACGCTTCGCTCGCTCAGTCATTTATGTATACTATGTCTGGTAATGTATTTGAAATATTTAACAGAATCTTTGTAAAAGTCAATTCGAAATATTCACAGTGTAAATTCTCATTTGCTATAAACACCCTCAGGTTTACGATCGAGCAATCTTTGTTTATTTACGATACAGAGCATTCTTTGAATAGTTTACAGCGTAGTAAAAGTGCACTAAAAACAGTTCAATTATTAACTAAAACTCCATAAATTCAAATATTAATTAATTTTCACAAATGGTTTAATGTTTCAATGAGTCCATCAAGGGCTTTAAAACTATTTAAAGCCCTTGATGGACCTAAAGGCCAAAAAGAAATTTACCGCTTAGCGAAAGAAAGAGAAGATAGAACGAAAGATGTAAAACATGTGAGATGTATAAAAGATGAAAAGTGTACAGTTTTAGTAAAAGAAGATGAAGTAAGAAATCGATGGAAAGTGTATTTTGAAAATCTTATGAATGAAGAGAATGCGTGGAGTGGAATTTTAAAGGAGGGACGAGTAAATGTCGGTTTAGTGAAGGAGATTGCCAAAGATGAAGTAAGAACGGCGGTACGAAATATGAAGAATGGGAAAGCCGTAGGGCCCGACGGCATTCCAGTGGAAGTATGGAAGAAATTGGGAGAAGATGGATGTCTGTGGCTGACTTTATTCTTCAATAAGTTGTTGTATGAGGGGACGATCCCCGATGAATGGTGCTATAGTTCACTAGTGCCCATTTTTAAAAATATGGGTTATGTACAAGACTGCGGCAACTATCGAGGAATAAAGCTCATGCCACACAGTATGAAAGTTTGGGAGAAAGTGATAGGGAAACGAGTGCGAGAGGAAATCGAGGTTACCCAAAATCAGTTCGGATTTATGTCTGGTCGCGGGACTACTGACGCCATATTTGCACTCCGCCAGCTCTCTGAGAAACAGGCGTGCACACAAAAACTTGCATATGGTGTTTATAGATCTCGAGAAGGCATACGACCGGATACCCAGAACGGTTTTGTGGTGGGCTTTGAAAGAGAAAGGTGTGCCTGGGAAGTATGTAGAGTTGTAGTGTGTATCTGTGCAATGTATTGTCGATCGAGAACCTACGTGCGATGTGCTGCTGGCAACACCGACGAGTTCAGTGTGGAGGTAGGCCTGCATCAGGGCTCAGCGCTAAACCCGTATCTCTTCCTGTTAAGAATGGATGCCTTGACATCGGAGATACAGGAAGAGACCCCCTGGTTATTTGCCGATGACATTGTTCTTGTCGGTGAAGACGGGCCTAAGGTACAGAGCACATTGGAGAGGTGGCAGTGTAAACTGGAGAGTGTAGGCTTGAAAATCAGCAGAACCAAAACGGAGTACATGTTCTCCGATTTCGGCGGTCTCTCCAGCTTTACACCCATAACGCTAGATGGCGTACCATTGCCAGTCTGCTCCAGCTTCCGATACCTCGGCTCTCTTTTCCAGGACGATGGGGAAATCGATCGTACAGTGAAACACAGAATTGACGCAGGTTGGATGAAATGGCGGCAGGTCAAAGCCACTATATGCGACCCCCAATTTCCTCCGAAACTAAAGGGGAAAATTTACAAGACTGTCGTCAGACCTGCCGTCCTGTATGGACTTTCATGTGTGGCCGTTAAAGCGACGGATGAAAGAAAACTGCAGGTAGCGGAAATGCGAATGTTAAGATGGATGTGTGGTGTAACAAGGATGGATAGAGTAAGGAACGAGTATATTAGAGGAAGTTTGAAAGTTGCCCCAGTAAATGAAAAAGTGAGAAGCGAACGGCTATCATGGTATGGACATGTTATAAGAAGAGAGGGAAGTAATGTGATAAGAAAGGTGCAAAGTATGAATGTAGATGGCCTGAGAACTCGAGGTAGGCCCAAGAAAAGATGGATAGAAGGCGTGAAAGAGGATATGACCAGGAAAGGAGTGACTGAGGAGATGACGTGTGACAGGGATGTACGGAAGATGAAAACATGTTGCGCCGACCCCAAATAATTGGGATAAGGGCAGGCAGATGATGATGATTTAATGTTTCAATGAATTTATTGCAAATCGCATGTAATACGACAATATCATTTTCAAATTTCTGGTTTTAGTGCAATAGTAATACAGAATAGTAAATTTTATGATATACACGATAGTAAAATAATATATTGTTGTCGAAGTTGTATTTTGAATTCAGAGCGAAGCGAAGGATCCTAGAGTAGACTCCCGAGCGTCGCGAGGGTTTCTAAAGTAGAATCCTAAGCGTAGTGTGGGATTCAAAGTACATGGCCTGAGAAAAAATTTTGCTCTAGTAGAGGCAATTAAGAAAGAGGAGAGAAATTTTAATGTACCAGCGATGAAAAAAGTTAGCGTGATTTTGGTTGGATTACTATGAAAGATTCATGTTCCAAATTCAAATCTCATTATTGCCCGCTAAAAAGTCTCTGAATAAAAGATACCTACTTTTGACGCACTTATGTAGGACGCCACTTTTTGAATAGAAGTGATGAAAATTATATTATTGATTGATGCTATGAATATAGACTATTTCAATAGGTTACCCTATAAAATGTTTAACAAAATCTACTATAATTTTACAATTAGAATCACAAAAACTATACTCTTGGGCTGGACAACGACAACGACAACGAGCAATGACTGATCCCTTTCCAGGAGAAACGTTCTACCAACTGACCAAGACACCACTAGCACAAGACATCTAATTTTATGATCACGTTGTGTTAATATCACGACTTACGGCGTCGCCAGAGCGCCATCTACCGGTATTTGAGGAACTAACTACTGCGGTACTAACTACATTTTGTAAAATTATACTAGGTATGCAATACATGCTGCTGTTGCAAAAACTGAGCGAAGTGTTAAATTTTCGAACGACAACGATTTATTTTTTTATGTTCAAACTTTCACTATTCAAAGTGAAAATTTTACATTGTTTTCAATGGGACCATTGTTTTTTTCGGTGATTATTCCTCGATGGTATGTCAGATTTTCATTTTTTTTTGTTTTAAACCACCCTCACGCCTCACGTTATCACTGTGGTAAGTTTGAAGGAGATCGGTTCAGGCGTTTAGGAGGAGTATGCGGACAACCGAAATACATGAGTCGCCTAAGATTGAGCTTCGCTCACTTCGCTCAATAAGAAAAAGTTAACATACGTAGGTCACACTATAAGTTTTGCGTAACTTAAAAAAACAACATGTTAAAACTAAAATGTTATGTTTATTGCTTTTCAAAATACTCTCCTTTACATTTTAAATATTTTTTCATGCGATCGAACCATTTATTAAAACAGGAGGACCACAGAATCTGAAGGCATGTTTTCTACGTGCTGATTGAACGCTATCACTGACTATTGGAAGTTGGTAAAAGTGAAACCTCTCATCAAATCTTTGATTTTGGGGAAAATACAGAAATCAGAGGGTGCTAGTTCGGGGCTATGCACAGGATGGGTGACGAGTTGTACTTTTTCGGAAGCTAAAAAATGACTTTGTTTTGATGGCCGTGTGTGAAGAAGCGTTGTCATGATGTAGGAAAACGCGGCTTTTGGGTCGTCTTTCACGAACTTTTTCTAACACCCTGGGTAAACAAATGGTAGTATACCACTCGGCATTAACACTCTTTTGATCTTCAAGTGGAATTGTACAGATGGGACCCGTGTCTGAGAAGAAAAACTGTGATCATTTTTTTACCAACGTTTCTCGCCTGCCTCACTTTTGTTGGCTTGTTCTCATTTTCAAACACCAATTCACAAGATTGCTGTTTTTTTTCGGGTTCAAAACAATAAATCCACGTTTCGTCTCCTGTGACAATGTCATAAACAGCATTAGAATGTCCGTGGTCGTACTTCAGTAGCATCTGTGAGCACCATTCAGTCAGTTCATGAAGGATCCAACGACAACAAAGTTTCCGAACTTTCAATTCTTCGTGTAAAATTTTCTGGATTTGACTCATACCAATCCCCAATAGTCCTCGTCTCATAGGTAATCCGCGGGATTTCTTCAATTAGCCGCTTAAATTTAGCCACATTATTTTCGTTGACGGCAGTTGAAGGCCGCCCTTCACGAAATTCGTCATGTAAAGAAACTCGACCTCTCTCAAATTCAGCAAACCATCGCCTCACGGTGCTCAAACAAGGTGCTTCTCTCCCAAAAGCATTTTGAAGAATATGGAAGAAGTCTTGCGGAGAGAGAGAACTTTTAAAATCATAAAAAATCATCGCTCTAAAATCTTTTCGACTTAATTCCATTTTCGTTGCATACGTAGAATTTTGATGTGTGATAAAAAAACAATTGACAAATGATTTCCCGCCAATTGTTTTTTGTTATAACTAAGAACGATGCAACGTTTAAAAAAATATAACATTCGAAATTGAAATAGTTCCGATTAGCTAGAAGTGCAAAACTTTTAGTGTGCCCCATGTTCTTCACTGCTTATA
Source organism: Nudaria mundana (assembly GCA_963556515.1). Taxonomy (NCBI): domain Eukaryota; kingdom Metazoa; phylum Arthropoda; class Insecta; order Lepidoptera; family Erebidae; genus Nudaria; species Nudaria mundana. The sequence continues at coordinate 10,798,996 of OY748311.1, forward strand.
AAATATATTAAATCTAATATTATCTTATCTTAATCTAAACATAATATGAGGAAAGTATACCAACTGAATATTTATCAGGTAAACACATCAAACACAATTTAAAAAAGATGCCAAGATAATAACCGGCTAAGTGCGAGTCGTACTCACAGACGAAGGGTTCCGTAACATTATCTACTTTGAGGTCCTGCAAGGAGGTAAGGAGGTAGGTATTTTGAGAGTTTGGGAGCCCCTTCAAATATTTATTTTATTCTTCGATTCGGTCGAATCAAATATTTGTGTGATCCACAAATGTTTATTTCGGAGTTTGGGTGTTTTCTATGTATATTATGTATGTATTTAGAAATATATAAGTATATTTATCAGTTGTCTAGATCCCATAGCACAAGCTTATAGCTTAGTTTGGGTTAGATGACGTTGTGTGAGAATGTCCAACAATACAACAACAATAATCTGTTTTTTTTCTGTTGAAATAGTAATCATCTGAGAAAATTTTAACTGTAAGTATCACGGTTCATGAGATATAGCCTGACAGTGGAGTCTTAGTAAAAGGAGTTCCAAAAATAAATAAATAATATGTTACCCTTTGGGTACGGAACCCTAAAAAAAGTACAGTATCAACTAAATTATTCGTTGAAAATGATAAAGAAAATCTTTTTAATGTACATTTGGTTTGTATGAAACACACGTTCTGTTTGACTTTGATTGATGGAATGTTTTTGTTCTAAAATTAGCCTCAATAAAGTAAAACATTCGTTTCGTTCCGTCGCCATATTTAATCCTTTTTAATCGACTTTCAAAAAGGGGGTTCTCAATTCGGCTGTATGTTTTTTTGTTCCCTCATATCTTCGGATTGCGCTCACCAATTTTGTTTTTTTTTTAATCAAAGCTTGTACTTCCCATGTGGTCCCATTTCAATTTGGTCCCATTCCGTCAATTACTTGTTCCCATTTCGGTAATTTGAATTCGGTTGTTGTGTTTCATTCGTTTTGACAGGTTTATTTATTAGTAACTGATGCCTACATCTCCATCCGGTTGGGGTTTTTACCGACTATAAAAAAGGAGGAGGTTATTGACAGTCTTTTTATGTTTGAATCAATTTTGATGATTCTTATTTTATTTCAAAGCCGATGTTTCTTTGTGGTCCAATTTCAATTTGGTGTAGTTCTAACAATTTGAAATCAGTTTGTATTTTGGAAAAAATATTTTCGTATTTTTATTACCTAGTCTGTATTTTCCCACTGATGGTACGCCAATAATATTAATTATATTGTGCTCCCAAAGACCACCTTTTGGAATCTGTGTGTAAAATAACACTTATTAACGTCAGCACATAAGAATTAAGAGGCAGGTGGTGAAGACGGCAGTGACTCACGCCCAGTCTTCCCTGGATGAGCTCCTAGCGCGGAGCGTCCCCGCAGAGGAGCAGAAGCTCTGGGGCCAGGTGGCCAGCCTGGAGGCGGAACTTGCCGCGTCCCGGCTACAGATGGAGGCCCTGCGACAGGAGGTCGCGAACCTGACCAAGCTGGTCAAGGGGCCTACCGGGACCCAGACGGAGCAACCCCCGCCGCCTTCCCCGAAGGCTGGGTCATCAAGGACGTCGCCACAGCCGGTGCCGCCTACTCTTACTGAGCTCATGGCGGCGATCGAGAGGCGCCTTGGCGTCCTTGAGGACCGGGCGTACCGCCCTGTGGCGGCTGGCACTGGCGCTGGCGTTGCGCCCCGTCCGAGAGGCCGGCCTCCTAGCCACCGCCCCACCCTGCCCCCGTCCGCTGTCCCAGCGAGGCGGACGCCAGCCGAGGCTGCGGCCATTTCGCGGAAGGGCAAGGGGAAGGGCAAGAGGAGTGCCACCCCCGCTGCCTTCAGGGCCACTCCCGCTGCTGCTCCTGCTGCCTCTTTACATCCCTCCAGACGGGAGGGATGGGAAGTAGTGGGTGCCAAAAAGCAGCGCAAGAGGGCCAAAAAGAAAGCGGCCAGAGCCGCCGCGGCGAAGGCGCCGAAGAAGCCCCGCCCTCCTCGCTCCACCGCCGTCGTCCTGACCGTGACGCCGGCAGGTGTGGAGAAGGGTGTGGGGTACGCCGATGTCCTGAGGCAGGTTAAAGCCTCAGTGAACCTCTCGGCCCTCGATATTCAGGGGGGGCTCCAGTGTAAAAACCCCCGCACCGGTGCTCGCCTCCTCAAGGTCTCCGGCGCCTCCAGCGGTCCCAAAGCGGACGCCCTAGCGGCTCAACTAAGGGTCGCGCTGGACGCAGAAGCCGTCCGCGTCACCAGACCTACCAAATGCGCATTGCACATCACGGGTCTGGATGACGCGGCCACGACGGAGGAAGTAATCTCCGCCGTCGTGGAGGCGGGCGGCTGCCCCCATGACCAGGTGAAAGCTGGAGATATCTCCTTCGGCTCCACCGGTCATGGGATGACAGTCGACCAGTGCCCCGTCGCGGCGGCACTTAAATTGGCGGACGGACGAAGCCTCCTTGTAGGGGGCTTCCTAAAGGCGCAGGTGCACCTCCTTCGTGCCCGGGAAACCAGGTGTTTCCGGTGCATAGTGGTGGGGCACGTCGGAGTGCAGTGCACAGCGGAAGACACCGTGGGCGATCGGTGCTTCCGCTGCAGCCGGCCCGGTCATAAGGCCAATGACTGTGAGGCCCCGCCTCGCTGTTATAGATGCGAGGCGGAGGGCAAAACGACGGACCACCGGGTCGGCAGCCGTACCTGCGCCGCCTCTAGGCCTAAACCTCGTCCGTCCGCTGTAGGCAGCGGGGGCGCCGCTTCTGCGCGGCCAGGTTCGCAGCGGGATGCTGACATGGACGTACATTAATGTGCGCCCATGTCCGCATCCTGCAGGTGAACTTGAACCACTGCCGCGCTGCTCAGGATCTTCTGTACCAGAGCATCGCGCAGTGGTCCATTAACTTGGCCGTGGTCGCCGAGCCGTATTATGTCCACCCGGGAAGCCCGGTGGACCAGGACGGCTCGGCCTGTTGCATTTTTGGGGGTTCCGCCGTGGACACCTCGCGCCTTGCATTGATTGCAAGCGGCCGGGGGTGTGTTGCGGCGGAATTTGAAGGGTTTGCGGTCGTGTCGGCCTACATCTCGCCGAACATTGACGAGTCTCAGTTTGAGCTATGTCACGTAACGTTCGCTTCCCCTGACCTCGCCCGCAGTATTACAGGCTAGCGCGTGGAGGAGGGTGAGGAGACGCACTCGGATCATCGGTACATCCGGTTCGATGTCGTCCCCCCACCTGACCTCCCACAGCCGGTTGCAAATCCCCCGGATCCGCGTTGGGCACTTCACCATCTGGATCGGGAGGCTCTCCTGGAGGCATCCATCGTGCAGGCCTGGATTCCGGCGCCGGACCGGCCTGCCGATGTGGATGCCGAGGCGGAGTGGTTCAGGAGAGCCATGTCGTAAATCTGCGATGCGGCGATGCCTAGGGTTACACCCAGACCGGCCAGGAAGCAGGTGTACTGGTGGTCGCCGGAGATTGCAGAGCTGCGCGCAGCATGCATCTCCGCCCGCCGCCGGTACACCAGGTTTCGCCGGGGGCGTCGCCGCCCAGACGGCGCGGCAGCCCGAGAGGCGGAGCTTTTTCAGGCATACAGGGAGGCTAAAGGTAATCTCCAGGAGACGATAAAGCGGGCCAAGACGGCGGCCTGCGAGGAGCTCCTGGAGACCCTGCAGCAGAACCCATGGGGGCGCCCGTACCTACAGGTCAGGGAGAAACTCCGACCTAGGGCGCCCCCACTGACCCAGAGTCTCCAGCCGCAGCAGCTGGAGCGGGTCATGGGCTCCCTGTTTCCGACGACCGCGGAGGAGCACGTCCCTCCGCGCATGGCTCCGTCTCTGCCCGACGCAGATAGCACCAGCGAAGACGACGTACCCGAAGTCAGCGTGGGGGAGCTAGGTGCGGCAGTACTCCGGCTTAAACACCGGAAAATCACTGCCCCTGGACCCGACGGCATTCCTGGCCGTGCATGGGTCCTGGCCCTCAGAGAACTCGGGCCTCGACTGATGGGGCTCTTTAGCGCATACCTCGAAAGGGGCCAGTTTCCCAAGGTGTGGAGGACGGGGAAACTGGTCCTGATCCGTAAGGCGGGGCGGCCGGTGGACTCACCGTCCGGATACCGGCCGATCGTGTTGCTCGACGAGGTGTGTAAGCTCTTTGAGCGAATTATCGCGGAACGCCTCGTCGAGCATCTCACGAGTGTGGGGCCAGACCTGGCGGATAACCAGTTCGGTTTCCGTCGGGGACGCTCCACCGTGAGCGCGATCATGCGCGTGAAGAGCCTGACGGAGGAAGCAGTCTCGCAGGGCAAGGTGGTGGTGGCAGTGTCTCTTGACATCGCCAACGCGTTCAACACCTTGCCATGGAGCTGCGTTAGGGAGGCGCTCGTGTATCACGAAACGCCTCTCTACCTCCGTCATATTGTCGGGGCCTATTTCTCGGAGAGGGCTATGGCCCTTAAATATGGCCTTTAAATATGACAATATGGCTTTCCCCAGCTGGCTCGGGCCAGCTCGGCGAGATGTGTGTGGGGTTCCACAGGGGTCGGTCCTGGGGCCGCTTCTGTGGAACATCGGCTACGACTGGGTGCTGCGGGGTGCGTTGCCTAGGGGCGTAGCACGTTACACCGACGAATCCCTCGTCACTGCGCGGGGTGCAACGTACCAGAAGGCAGCACTCAAGGTCACGACGGGTGTTGCTCGAGTCGTGGGTCGGATACGGCAGCTGGGACTGGAGGTGGCCTTGCACAAGTCCGAGGTTCTGTGTTTTCACAGACCTCGGAACGGTCCACCCGAAGGTTCCAGCATAAATTTGGGAGGCGTTAGCATCGGCATCAAGCTCTCGATGAAGTACCTAGGGATCGTACTTGATAGCCGATGGAACTTCGGGCCACATTTCCGAAGTTTGGTCCCCAAGGTGACGCAGGCATCGGCCGCGACTGATGCCCAACCTAAAGGCTTCACCCATAAATAAAACCCATAAACCCAACGCTTCCTGTACCTGGGGATCGTGCGGAGTATGGCCCTATACGGGGCTCCCGTATGGGCGGATAGGTTGGCGGTCAAGGGGAACGTGACTCTGTTAAACAGACCACTTCGAACCTTGGCCGTCAGAACCATACGGGGGTACCGCACGATCTCCGGAGAAGCTGCATGTCTCCTAGCCGGGACCCCTCCATGGGACCTGGAAGCGAAGCTGAGGCGCTGGAGCGGGACCACAGGCCTGCGTCTCGAGAAATCGAGGACCAGCGGTCCCAACTCCGCCAGGATCTCATGGAGTCATGGAGGGTGCGGGGCGGCCGGTGGACTCACCGTCCGGATACCGGCCGATCGTGTTGCTCGACGAGGTGTGTAAGCTCTTTGAGCGAATTATCGCGGAACGCCTCGTCGAGCATCTCACGAGTGTGGGGCCAGACCTGGCGGATAACCAGTTCGGTTTCCGTCGGGGACGCTCCACCGTGAGCGCGATCATGCGCGTGAAGAGCCTGACGGAGGAAGCAGTCTCGCAGGGCAAGGTGGTGGTGGCAGTGTCTCTTGACATCGCCAACGCGTTCAACACCTTGCCATGGAGCTGCGTTAGGGAGGCGCTCGTGTATCACGAAACGCCTCTCTACCTCCGTCATATTGTCGGGGCCTATTTCTCGGAGAGGGCTATGGCCCTTAAATATGGCCTTTAAATATGACAATATGGCTTTCCCCAGCTGGCTCGGGCCAGCTCGGCGAGATGTGTGTGGTGTTCCACAGGGGTCGGTCCTGGGGCCGCTTCTGTGGAACATCGGCTACGACTGGGTGCTGCGGGGTGCGTTGCCTAGGGGCGTAGCACGTTACGCCGACGATACCCTCGTCACTGCGCGGGGTGCAACGTACCAGAAGGCAGCACTCAAGGTCACGACGGGTGTTGCTCGAGTCGTGGGTCGGATACGGCAGCTGGGACTGGAGGTGGCCTTGCACAAGTCCGAGGTTCTGTGTTTTCACAGACCTCGGAACGGTCCACCCGAAGGTTCCAGCATAAATTTGGGAGGCGTTAGCATCGGCATCAAGCTCTCGATGAAGTACCTAGGGATCGTACTTGATAGCCGATGGAACTTCGGGCCACATTTCCGAAGTTTGGTCCCCAAGGTGACGCAGGCATCGGCCGCGACTGATGCCCAACCTAAAGGCTTCACCCATAAATAAAACCCATAAACCCAACGCTTCCTGTACCTGGGGATCGTGCGGAGTATGGCCCTATACGGGGCTCCCGTATGGGCGGATAGGTTGGCGGTCAAGGGGAACGTGACTCTGTTAAACAGACCACTTCGAACCTTGGCCGTCAGAACCATACGGGGGTACCGCACGATCTCCGGAGAAGCTGCATGTCTCCTAGCCGGGACCCCTCCATGGGACCTGGAAGCGAAGCTGAGGCGCTGGAGCGGGACCACAGGCCTGCGTCTCGAGAAATCGAGGACCAGCGGTCCCAACTCCGCCAGGATCTCATGGAGTCATGGAGGGTGCGACTTGAGCAACCCAAGTGGGGTACCACCATCATCGCGGCGGTGAGACCGATCATGGACGATTGGCTGCAGAGGCAGCATGGTGACCTCACGTACCGTGCGACGCAGATCGTTGCCGGGCATGGATGCTTCGGTAGCTATCTGTTTCGCATGCATCGTGAGGTCACACCCCGGTGTCAACACTGCGAGGTTTCCGACGACGACACAGCACTCCACACCTTGGTGGAGTGCTCAGCGTGGGCGAGCCAGCGCCGGGACCTCGTAGTGGGTCTGGGCGTGGATACCCTCTCGCTGGAGACCATGCTTCAAGCCATGGTCTCCAGCCGGAGTAGGTGGAACGCGGCCGTGTCCTTCTGCGAGCAAGTCATGCTCGCGAAGGAGGCGGCCGGGAGGGAGAGGGAGCGTACCCTCCCCGCCGAGTTCCGTAGTCGGCGGCCAGGGTGCCCCAGACTCCGCGACTACGCCCAAGACTATCGACCTCCATGATCGGGGCCTGAGGACGGCGGGATCGCCATCCACCGTCCTTACAGAAGCAGGCTAGAAGGGTTGCGTGCTGCGGGGCCTTTTCTCCATAGCACGCAACCAGATTCACTCACTGACGCGGGATAAAACCCTTCCCCAACGACGCGGGATTCTCGTCCCGACCCAACACCCGAAGAGACCACAGAGGTGGTCAAAGTCCGCCGGGCGCCACTGGACATACCCTCTGCTAGTAACCAGAGACGCCCGGCAACGGACGTTAGAGCGGCCGCGGCCTTGGGCCGCGAAATTAAAAAAAATAAAAAAAAACTCAAGAATTTATATTTAAAGCCAGATTTGCAAAGATACGGGTGGAGCCAAAGAGAAAAGAACCTGGCAATAAAAACTCCACGCCACTCATTTTCAATCATCAGTAACTACATTCATAGCAGCAACTAATACACCACGCGTTACGCGTTAATTTAGAAAATTCATATATTTTGTATTTCAAAGCAATGAGTTTGCAAACTATTCTTAAAATATTAAGAAAGAAATTATAAATAGATCACAAAAACTGATGTCATCGGCGGGACTCGAACCCACGGCCTTTCCCTAACAGGGGGACTGCTCTGACCAACTGAGCTACGATGACCACTACCGACGAAATCGAATTTTTGCTTCATATCATATTCATAATTTCCACATCGGGCTATTAAGGTTAGTTTTTGGTGATCTATTTATAATTTCTTTCTTAATATTTTAGAAAATTCATTTTCATTGATTCACACAAATATTTGATTCGACCCGGGAATCGAAGCCAAGGCTCCGGAGCGGAAAGCCGATGCACTACCGACCACGCCACCGAAGCAGGTATTGATACTCGTAGTCTATGTGATCATCATTCACTGAGCTTTTTCCCAACGCAGTTGGGGTCGGTTTTCCAGTGTGATTCGGCTGAACTTCGAAATTTCCGTGAAGCGACTGCCATCTGACCTCCACAACCCATGGACAATATTGAAGTTCTGCAGTCATACCGGTCGGATTTTTAATTTAGGGCTCCAACTACCCCTAATGACTGTCATATGACAACCAAGACCGACGGCTTAACGTGCTCTCCGAGGCACGGAGGGGTCTCAATGTCTTAAGAAATGGTCACCTAAGACCGGCCTGACTAGATGTTGCTTAACGGTTACGGTAACGGTTGTCGGCGCAACATGTTTTCATCTTCCATACATCCCTGTCACACGTCATCTGCTCAGTCACTCCTTTCCTGGTCATATCCTCTTTCACGCATTCCATCCATCTTTTCTTGGGCCTACCCTGAGTTCTCAATCTAAATTCATACTTTGCACCTTTCTTACCACGTTACTTTCCTCTCTTCTCATAACATGTCCATACCATGATAGCCGTCCGCTTCTCACTTTTTCATTTACTGGGTCAACTTTCAACCTTCCTCTAATGTACTCGTTCCTTACTCTATCCATCCTTGTCATGCATTTCCGCTACATGCAGTTTCCTTTCATCAACATGAACGTCCATACAGGACGACAGTCTTGTAAATTTTCCCCTTAAGTTTCGGAGGAAATTGGGGGTCGCATATAGTGTAGTCTATGTAATATCAGTATTTATTCAGCATTCACTATTCTTCCACCACACCACATCACACACTAATTAGATTGGTTTAGACCACCATATTTCATTCAAGAAAATAACATAATCTAATTAGTTGTATCAAATATTTGAGATGCAAAACAAGAACATTAAACAGCGTAATTGGATAATGGTTTTTAGGAAATTAAATTATTCATTTATAATAAGTGTTTGTATTAGGGTCAGCTAGACCACATTAACTTATATCATTAGCTTATTAGGTAATTAATTTAATTAATTAAATAATTATTCCATAGGTTATACAGGATGTATTTTTGAAACCTTAGGAGACCTTCCCTAACTTTTGAGATATTTTGAACTGCATTCACAGATTTTGCAAAAATCTAACAGTAACAGAAATGCAAAAAGTCCAATTTTTTTTTGTGGCGATTTTTTTTAATGTAGGGATCAAAAGGCTCTACGGGACCATTTTAGCTTTGAGTACTAGGAAAAACAGAAATCGCCAAAAACTTTTCCCATACATTTCGGCAAGAGAATCAAATTTCTACAATGGTGAACTTATTTAAACTAGTGGAATTTAAACACTACTACGATAAACCAACACAACAACCGACTTCAAATTACCGAAATGAGACCAAATAATTGTCGGAATGGGACCAAATTGAAATGGGAGTATAATATAGGATTTGCCAGTATTTCTAGTCCCGCGTAATAGGGGGCAAGCTTATTGCCGTCACCGGGCAAATTTATAATGGGTTATGTCCAAAATGGCCGAATGAATTTAATAAAAAGTACCAGCTATATAGTATTTTTTAAAAATATTTGAATATCATTGCCTTGCGATGACAGGCAAAGCTTGTTAACGAATGACAACAAAATCTTACGTGCCAGCCGCTATGGCACAGCCAATTAAATAAAATAAAAATAAAATAAAATAAAATAAAATAACGTTTATTATCTTTGAAATTTTTAGAAAATTAATTAGATTTGTCAAAAGTTGGTGTGACTCTACCGAGGGTTCCAAAATGCAACGAGACTGAGAAGAGCCCTCAAGAAACTCAGTTCGGCTTTTTTCCAAAATATTTCATCTTGAATCTAATACAGAGTTATTTAGAAAGGAGCAATTCGTGTAACAACCAGGCAGCCTTGTCATCTAAGAAATCATTAATACTATAATAAGCTTTATGGCACAATTTACGTTTTATTAGTTTTTTAAATTTATTAACAGATAAATTTGCTATTTTGGTTGTCAATGTATTATACATTCGAATAAAGTTCTCCGCAAAAGAATTACTCACTTTATGAAGCCTAAATTTAGGAACAGCCAGTTTATCCTTATTTCTTAAGTTTAGATTCCTGAGCGTCTCGGACTATGACATCAGTAAACGTAACAGAACAAAATATCTACTGTTTTAGTACCTATAATCACAGAGAGTCCATTTGGGAATTTTCCTTAAATAACATTCGCAAGGGAAATAGCCCTAATGTAAAACGGCTCCATTTCTAAGTATAGGATGAGGCATCTTTACCTAGTTAGGTACAGGTACCTCTACCTACCTACTATAAGAGTATTTATTTATCTGTTGACTAGCGGCTCACCGTGGCTCCATCCGCATGGAGGAAAAAAAATGGATAATCTACCTGAGTTTCTTACTGATATCTTCTCAGTAGAACCAACTTACCGAAACAGCGAAAGAATCATTTTCAAATGGTTATTTATGTACTTTAGTATTTTTATAATACTAAGGCTGGTCAATAAGTTCGTGACTTACTGTATTTCCCGCCTCTTCATTGAAATTTTCCACCACAACACACCGGAAACCAAACAGCAGTCAAAAGCCAAAGAAGGCAAAGGTGGGTTTGTCAGCCAATAAAGTCATGGCGATCGTTTTTTGGGATGCACGTGGCATAATCCACATTGACTACCTTCAAAAGGGAAAAACAATCAATGGTGAATATTAAACCAACTTATTGGGTCGATTCAATGAGGATTTGAAAAACAAACGACCGCATTTGGCCAAGAAAAAAGTTCTTTTCCATCAGGACAATGCAAGGGTGCACACATGTGCAGTTTCCATGGTAAAAATTCATGAATTGGGCTACGAATTGCTCCCTCGCCCACCCTATTCTCCAGATTTAGCCCCGAGTGACTATTTCGTGTTCCCAAACCTAAAGAAATTACTCTAACGACGAAATCATCTCACAAACAAATGCCTATTTTGATGACCTCGACAAATCTTTTTTTTTGGAAGGGATAAAAAAATTGGAGAAACGGTGGACAAAGTATATAGAACTCAAAGGAGACTACATTGAAAAATAAAATAACTTTTTATCTAAAATCCTATATTTCATTCAAAAAGTCACGGTCTTATTGACCCGCCGCAATAGATAAAACCCCTTTATTAAATTAGATAGAATATCAAAGTATTAAGTTAAAGAACGTTAGTTATTGCTTGACATAAAATTTTATAATTTAGACATTCATTATTTGCTCTTTCATATGTGTTCTTTATGTGCCTAAACTGAATAAACGAAATTGATTCTTTGATTCTTGATGTAGTAGTTTTATCGTTCCAGATTTCTGTAGGAATACATTACTGGGATGAAAAGGAGCCTATGTTACTCAGGGATAGTAAATAAATATAAATAAATAAATTAAATAAATAAATAATTTTGGATATTCTTACACCACGTCATCTAGCCCAAATTAAGCTAATATAAGCTTGTGCTATGGGATCTAGACGACTGATAAACAAACTTATATATTTCTAAATACATACATATTATACATAGAAAATATCCAAACTCTGAAACAAACATTTGTGGAACGGACAAATAATTTTATTCGACCCGGAACCGTACCCGGGACCTCAGGGACGGCAGTCGCATACTCATACCACTGCGCCATCGAAGCAGCATATAATGCAGCTTTATATATAATTGCAAGAATTTTCAAACTTCTTCTTATAGGTGAGTGGCTCCATTGTTCATCGATGATTTTGCCAAAGAACTAGTTACTTCGAACTAGTTCCCGGCGGCGTGGGGCAAGGAAACGTTATTCGGTTTGCAAATGAGCGTCTGGACCTGGGTTTTTGCCGAGCGCCAGAGACACCTTAAAAGCTACCAACCAAAACCTAAGTGGGTATACTATGAATTACAACAAACAATATTAATATACAAGCAAAGAATTAAATCTTTTCTCTTTATAATATTCAATATAGATTAATATAGTACAGAATTTTCGTCGTAATCTATCCAACGGCTTGTGGATGATTATGTAACAAACTTGCTCCCTGTATTTCTTTCTAAAACCTTAACCCTTTTAACATATCAAGCTACGCTTCTCCGAAGTATCAGATTGTCACTTGCCCATCTATTAAGGGGATAACAAATATGTTTGCTTACACTAATGGCCCCAACTTACCCCTGGACATCAAACAAATGGTTAATCGATCTTCGTTTGTTTCATGTTAAGTTAGACCGTTTCAAATGGGTGATAACTTTATTACTGGCTATAACATAATTATATATAGGTAATCATAAGGCCCGGAATTTAGATGAAAGACAAATAGCAGTAGGTATATACGAGTATTAACATCGATATCCATACTACAGCTTAACAACTTTTCAATCTTTTTTCTTCTTCTTTTTTTTTTTAAACCGTGGCTCCATCGATTTTCATTGATGATTTCGGCAATGTCAAGGTAATGCTTGATTAGTTGATAGTCCCGCACAGAAGAATTAGTTATTCCTAATTAGCTCCAGGTGCAGGACAAGAAAAGTTGTTCGGCATGTGTTTAGGAATCCGATTTTTGCGAAGCGCCAGAGGTAACCTAAAAAGACACCAGCCACGCGCTCAGCAAAAATCGAACTCAGTTTTTCATTAAATGTAAATGAGAGTAAAATATAAGTACCTACATAAATAAAAATACACATCAAAAATTGACACAACAACCGACTTCAAATTACCGAAACGGGACCAAGTAATTGTCGGAATGGGACCAAATTGAAATGGGACCACTTGGGAAGTAGTAGCTTTCAATAAAAAAAAAATTAAAATCGGTTCACCCAGTCCAGAAATATGAAGTAACATTAAAAAACAAGTTAAAAATATGGCAAAAATTTGCCATATATTTTAGAGTTTTCGACAGTTTTTTCGTAAAATCTAAAAAATGTCACATGACTTGAAGTTCAACATCATTTTAGGTCTTTGACCATGCTGAGTTGATTGCAGCTGGTCTTGAGTCTCTAACTATTACCGTTATCGATTTGACCTCGTTTTGACCTTGACCTTGAGATAAGAGGTCAAAGGTCAAGTTCATTTTAGAGGTTTTGACCATGCTGAGTTGAATGCAGCTGGTCTTGAGTCTCTAACTATTACCGTTCTTGATTTGCCTCGTTTTGACCTTGACTTTGAGATCAGAGGTCAAAGGTCAAGTTTATTTTAGAGGTCTTTGACCATGCTAAGTCGATTAGCGTTTACACTGAGTCTCTAGCTCTTACCGTTCTCGAGTTGAAAGTTGTTCACGGACGGACGGACGGACGGACATTACTGTTGTATAAGAGATTTTCGTTTCGAAAACTCTAAAAGAACATACATTTGAATTGAGAACCTCCTCCTTTTTGGAAGTCGGTTGAAAAATACTCGAATCGTTCGTAACTGATACTGACATGCTGGGAAGTGTTCATAGAAAATGTATGAAAGAATATTTTGTTCTGCTCTGCTGTGTGTAAATCGAACTTTAAGCGTTTAACGCAAGATAAGCCCCTCGCCACGCTTTAAGGGACGGGCACATGCGACGTACACCGCGTGGTGTACGTCGCATTAAGACATCTGAACAGGATCTGGCCTATACAATTTGTATGGTAACAAACACACTGGTCGGTCATTCTCCACGCTGCCTTACGCGTCATCGCACCAGATTCGCGTGTTCCCATGCTATCCGACGCGTACGACACTGTCACACACGTTTAAAGTGTCATAGCGCGTAAATAATGTAAACGTCAGACGTCATAAGACGTAGGACCAGTGTGTCGCTGTTTTCCACGTCCAGTGTGTTTTAAGCTTAAAGGGCGCTTTTCTTGTCATGCGGCATGCATAACAATGTCAATATCAAATCAATCCACGAACCACGTGACAGGACATGCACCTAGTTATTGTAAATGTAATAATTATAATCCAGGCGTCACTCACGCCTTACTGGCAAAGGCACAGGTAAGGGTACCTACTATTAGTCGATTCACTATTCCGTGTGCTTAAACTTTTGAGGTAACAGTATCATTACTAATTCAGATACCGGTAGCACCTACAAATATATTCAGTACAGAACGTCATAATTGTTCAAGTTCAGAGCGAAACTTAATCATTTAACTTAAGAGACCCTTGTCAATTACGGTAACAAACTTGTGATAACTTGGACCGATGTAGAGATAACTCTGACTATAGACTACGCGTAAGCATTTCATACTTATCTTAGTATTGATTAAGTTTAGTTATGTTTAGTACAGTATGAGTGATTTTAGATAAACAAATATTTCTGTTAGGATAGAAATTAAAATAACACTACGTCATCTAGGTACCGTGGAGCTTGTACTAGGACAACTATAAAACTGGATAGGCTACCTACTACTTAACTACACCTATGCAGCGACGCGCCATTCGCATTATAGATTGTCCTGCGGCGGCAAGGAGTTACTGTGATGTTTGTTATTTTAACTGCTTCGGTGGCGTGGTCGGTAGTGCATTCGACTCCGGAGTCTCGGGTTCGATTCCCGGGTCGAATCAAATATTTGTGTGATGCGCATATATGTTTGTTTCGGAGTTTGGGTGTTTTCTATGTATATTATTTTTTCTTTATCTGTTGACTAGTGGCTCATCGTGGCTCCATCCGCATGTAGGAAAAACATGGGTAATCTACATGAGTTTCTTGCTGGGATCTTCTCAGTAGAACCAACTTACCGAACCAGCAAAAGAATAATTTTACAAATGGTTTCTTTACATAAATAACCATTTGAAAATGATTCAAATGGTTATTTATGTAAATAATCATACTCAGTATTTTAAGGTACACCTGTCCAAATAATTATTGTTTGTGCTATTCATATTTTATTTTATTGTAATTTAACTCTTTTTTGTTTATCACATTCAAACACCAGAAAGTTGTATTGAGTTAATCGAACTTTGGCTGTATACGGTTTTGCCGTCGCCTCAAGATGTGCTTAATTTTTTTTTTTACTTTTCCGCTCTAGGGCTGATATGTATCACTTTCAACCCGCGTATCAGGTAAGCAATGACCCACTTTCAGAGCATGATAGATGAAAATAATTTTGGATATTCCCACACAACGTCATTTAACCCAAATCAAGCTGATATAAGCTTGTGCTATTCGATCTAGACGACTGATAAACATACTTATATATTTCTAAATACATACATATGCATAGAAAATATCCAAACTCCGAAACAAACATTTGTGGATCGCACAAATAATTTGATTCTTTGATTTGGAATCGAACCTGGGACCTCAGGGACGGCAGCCGCATACTCATACCCCTGTGCCACCGAGGCAACAGATAAAGCTTATATACCTATCTATTATACACCTATATATCATTGCAAGAAATTTCAGAAACAGTTAATTAGTTCTTTTTCTTCTTCTTACAGGTGCGTCGCTCCATTGTTCGTCAATGTCTCATGATTTTGCCAAATAACTAGTTGCTTCGAACTAGTTCCCGGCGTGGGGTAAGGAAACGTTGTTCAGTATAGCAAATGAGCGTCTCGAACTGGGTTTTTGCCGAGCGCCAGAGAAACCTTAAAAGCTACCAACCATACGCTCGCCAAAAGCACAAGTGGGATCCTATAACAAAATTGGCCGTAGGTAAAACCAGTGGGTAATAAAATCCCTCGGCCACTTTTTAGGGTTCCGTAGTTCAAATCTCGGAACCCTCATGTCTTTTGAAGATCTATCTAATGATACCCCAAACTTCAAAAAAAAACATGTTGACAAAAAAAATGTTTTTCATAAATTTTCTTTTCACATTTCGTGAACGAAGTAAATACACATATCCATGCAAAGTTTTTTTTTTTTTTTTTATATTGGGTTCGCCAAATTGACGCCGCCCGCCTGGTGGTAATTCGTGACGACGTCTAGCGATTGTGGGCCACTCTCACAGCACACAATACTATAGAGAGTGGCCCTTAACTTGATGACCTGCTGATGTGCCTCTTCACGCTCCGCTTAAAGAACCCGGGATTATATGTGGGAGGAAACACGTGCACAGGCAGGGCGTTCCAGGCCACTATCGTTCGGCAGAAAAACGAACGTTTTAACGGAACATGCTATCCACTGTGTGGGAGTGGCATCTCTGCCCGGCACGCGTTGTTCGGGATCGGAAGGAAGAGGGTGGGATCAGATTGAAGAGCACTTCAGTTTCATGTTTCTAGCACACTGTTTGGGAGAAAAGCCAAGGACAGACGTTCTTATTTTCTCGCATCTACACCATTTTGTGAGATGTCATTTGATAGGGCTTTTAAGAGTTGTTTAAATATCCAAAATGAAATGAAAATGACATCACGGGCACTTGTTGACATGAATCTACCGCCACATTCCAAAAATCAGTATCACAAAAATAACAGGCAAGAAACTCCCCGGTTCTTTAACGTGCGTAACAAAAGCTGGTGTACTAATTGAATTCAGCCACGACGAAGCATGGTAATGAGAGTAATACTGGTAATACAATCCTACCCTTCAATAGAATTGTGAGCATAAAAGACAGGAATGCCACAGGGAATGTCGGTAATACGACAATGAAATGAAGTGCTCTTAAAATGCGAAACTCCTTACATCAGCCGACAATTTTTGTTAGAAGTACTGAACATAATTAAATGACTGAATTACTTTTGATATATTTACATAAATACTTACTTAATGATGTCTCTTTCAGGTAGGTAGCTTTGTTGGTCGAGTGACAAATCTAAGGCTGACTGTAGTGAGAGTCCTATCTGAGTGACAGAAAAAAACAGTTCTTTATTGGATGAAAATAGAATCCAAGAAATACGCATGCGGGCCGGACTTTCACTCAGGTAATAACACGCGTAACGGAAAAGCGCCAGAATAGTAATAAACACAACAGTATCTAAGTTTCAACTAAGCAGGGTTTGTACAACAGTCGTACAAAACGCGTATATCCCCGAAGGGGAACGCAGAGGTGCACTACAGAATTTGCCAGTAATTTTGTTGGTTCCACAGGTCGGCAAGTCTATTGCCGTTACCGGGCCATATAGAAAACCAAACAAATTACAACCAACTATACAATTTGTATGGTGACGAACACACTGGTCATTCACCACACTGTCTTACGCGTCACCGCGCCAGACTCGCGTGTTCCCATGCTATCCCACGCGTACGAATCTGTCATACACGTTTAAAGTATCATAGCGCGTAGATAATGTAAACGTCAAACCTCATACAGATTCACGGCGAGAACCCCCGAGAACACCCGAGCAGCGTGAATGTGATCCAGTTGCTCACCCGTCTCGCTCTCGCGCTCGCCTGTTCTCGGATCGGTGGAGGTATTTTGACCCGAGTCAAAGGGTGTCTCGGGTGGTCTCGGGCGAGAAAAGAGAAGGATATCACATTCTCGTTCGGTCTCAGTGAGTAGCAGTGTCTGGTTCTTCTTCTTCTTTCTTTAAAAACGTAGCTCCATCGATATCTATCGATGATTTCGCCAATGTCAAGGTAATGCTTGATTAGTTGATAGTCCCGCATAGAAGAACTAGTTATTCCTAACTAGCTCCAGGTGCAGGACAAGAAACGTTGTTCGGTATGAATTACAAAGATAAAAGCCTTAATCACGATGCATGGAATCGCATCCAAGAAAATATGAATATACCCGTGCCTAATCTAAAAAAGAATTTAAATATTTAATATTTATAAGATAATATTATACCTATATAATAATAATTATATATGTATATAATAATATAATATTATTTTATTTTTTCTAAGATTAAAATGTTTTAATGCACATAATAATAAACCCTCAGCACTGTCTTCCATTCCGGAATACGGTCGAAAACGAAGTGGGAAGGTCGCTGAGTGTGGACACCTTCTCGCATCTCGCGCAAAGTCTCGGCGAGAAGTCTCGGCGAGAAGTCTCGCCGAGACGTCTCGCCGTGAATCTGTATAGCCTCATACACATTCACGGCGAGAACCCCCGAGAACACCCGAGCAGCGTGAATGTGATCAGTTGCTCGCCCGTCTCGCTCTCGCGCTCGCCTGTTCTCGGATCGGTGGCGGTATTTTGACCCGAGTCAAAGGGTGTCTCGGGTGGTCTCGGGCGAGAAAAGAGAAGGATATCACATTCTCGTTCGGTCTCAATGAGTAGCAGGGTCTGGTTCTTCTTCTTCTTTCTTTAAAAACGTGGCTCCATCAATATCTATCTATAATTTCGCCAATGTCAAGGTAATGCTTGATTAGTTGATAGTCCCGCACAGAAGAACTAGTTATTCCTAAATAGCTCCAGGTGCAGGACAAGAAACGTTGTTCGGTATGAGAGAGTCTGGTTGTCGTGACGTGCCGTTGTCTTGTCAATGTCATAGTATAAGTTTCAACTTGCGATCAGTAAAGTGCAGTGCACTTTTTTTAAATTTTGGAGTTTATTTCATTACTATGTGGAATAACGAATTAGAATTAACTTTTATTGAACTTTTCCAGGCAGAACCCATAATGTGGGATGCCAAAAATCGTAATTACAAAGATAAATAGCCTTAATCACGATGCATGGAATCGCATCCAAGAAAAAATTAATATACCCGCGCCTGAATCAAAAAAGAATTTAAATATTTAATATATATAAGATAATATTAATAATATAATATTATATATAATAATAATTATATGTATATAATAATATAATATTATTTTAATATTTATAAGATTAAAATGTGCTAGCTACTGCACATAATAATAAAGCCTCTGCACTGTCTTCCATTCCGGAATACGGTCGAAAACGAAGTGAGAAGGTCGCTGAGTGTGGACACCTTCTCGCATCTCGCGCAAAGTCTCGGCGAGAAGCCTCGCCGAGACGTCTCGCCGTGAATCTGTATGAGGCTTATGAGGCATCAGATGTCGTAAGACGTAGGACCAGTGTGTCGCTGTTTCCCACGACGCGTGGCATACGTCGTATGCATACGTGAAGGACCAGTGTGTTTTAAGCTTTAGACGACTTAAGTACAAACTAGTAAAATATCTAATTAATTATAAAAGTCAGCATAATATAAAATGTGTCTCAAAGTGACAAGGTGTTAATTACCAGGGCAAATCGGCAACCGGGAAGAGCATAACACAGCAATATATCAAATTACTTTGGGGTAACATAAAATATACGCTTCATAATTATTACCCCAAAATAATCTATTTTCTATTAATGAGTTACAGTTAATTACTTATTCATTTATACAGCATCCTGCTCCGAATAATAATTATGTATATTAACTTGCTCGGTATTTGATTATCATCCTACTTTAGTTAAGTACATACCTACATACATACTGTTGGGAAACCAACATGTAATTTACCAACGGTATGGTCAAATTGACCTTTAGCCATATCGGTGTTAGTACAAAAGAACGTGTGTGGTGGCAACACTGCAGAAATATGTATCCGTTCCCTCTTCCCTCGTGTACGTGGTTCAATATAGACGTGTGAAAGTTGTACGCTGTTGTTTCACTGGATCTGCCCCTATCTAAATCATAATACAGTCCACTACAACTCCATCTGGGCACGGCTATTAGGAGAAGGCTACATTTCCTCCCTAAGGCCACATTTTTTCCTACATGGTCCATCGACAGTGAGTGCGCCGTGTACAGCTTCGACATCACGCGTCCGGAAGTACGTACAGAAGTCGAGCAATCGTGTTCGCATCTATCAAGAATAGTGTGTGCATAAAAGTGTATCGTCAATAAAAGTCATAGTATTCGTGGTTTTTGCAAAATACAAGTACCTATACCTAAAAGTGTTATACGTGTTATCGTGTTCGAGTTGAGTTTCCGTTTCCGGCGCCGAAGGCGTCGCGACAAGCAGAGCAACCTGATTCGCAAATTCAAATTTTGCGCGCCTACAGAAGTGTCAAGTAGAGAACCAATTAGGAGCAACACTTCTGTCAAAGACGCGTTCCCTTGCTCACTATTGGTCGGATAGTGTTTCCCCAAGCTACTACTGCATCAACCGTGGCGCTGCTGCCAATGCCAGCGTCTCTGATTGGACGCCCAAGTTGCTGCAAATGGCTGCGACTGCGACTGCGCCATTACTTACCTACGTCGCGTCGGTGAAGAAAGATACTTACTCCATCTTACTTTCGTAATTGTTTGTTTTGCGTTTGAACTTTGAACAATTTCGTAAAATAATTGCGCTTTGGGACTTTAGTGTGCTTAAACCTGTTTATTTCTGTAAACTATCTATAATTATTTGTGTAAAGTGTAACTGGCAAGATGACTGAGGAGGTTAATACAGTCAACAAGACTGAACTCGACAGGGCTTTGCTAAGGAAAAGGTCTGCGTTGAAGGGCACAATTACAAAACATATTAACTACTTTGCTGATAGCAATAGTGTCGATACTAGCCGCGAATCTTTGTTAGTTAAAGAAGAACGCCTAAGGGCCACTTTCGAAAAGTTCGATGCCATTAATTTAGAAATTTGCGCGTCCGATCCTAGTGCCGTCGACATTGAAGTCGAGGCCAAGGTCATGGACACACTTGTTGTCATAAAGAAATTGCTTTCCAAAGAAGTGTCATGCCCGCCAACTAAGTCCCAGACCTCTTTGAAACAGTGTAAACTATCACAAATTTCTGTTCCAAACTTCCAAGGTCAGTATTCTCAATATAAATCATTTATTAGTCTTTTCGATGCTCTCATCGACAAGAACCCTGCCTTGGAAAGTGTTCAAAAGTTATTTTATCTGCGTAGTTTTTTACAGTGTGAACCTTTAGAGCTTATTAAAAATTTACCTTTAGTGTCTGAAAGCTACTTAGAAGCAAAAACTATCATTGACGAACGATACAATAACTCCTATAAAATCACCAATGATCATGTATCTATTTTGTTGGATATGCCTCCCATACACAAGTCAACTGCTGTCAATATTCGTCAGTTTCTTTCTACTGTCAAACAGCAGCTGGCAGCTTAAAAAACTTAGGGCACGATATAGGTGCATGGGATCCACTTGTTGTATGCATTCTGACTAGGAAACTTGATGTGATATGCAATAGGGAATTTCAGTTATCTAGGGATCAAAAACCAACCATTAATTGTCTGTTGGAATTCTTAGATAAAAGAGCACTTGCACTTGAGAATGTGGAGCGACAACAGCCTTCAATTTGTGCTAAGGCTTCAAATATGGCCAACATAAGGACAACTCGGTCGCCTGCTGGCTGCTTCCTATGTAAGTCATCTCACAAATTATTTAACTGTCCACAATTTAAAGCTAAGTCAGCTAGTGAGCGAATCAAATATGTCACGGACAATAAACTTTGCCAGATATGCCTCAACGGTCACAGCAAAAAATGTAGATTTTTCTTCAAATGTGACCATTGCAAACAAGGGCATAACACCTTGCTGCATCAGGATGACAACCAATCACCAATTTCATTGTTTTTGAAATCCAACTCTGAGCAGGTACTTCTTCCCACCGCCAGGGTCAAGATTGTGGCAAGCAACGGCACAGTGTACCACGTCAAGGCTCTCCTTGACAGTGGGTCACAGACTTCATTCATCACTAGTGAACTTGTGGACCTATTAAAAGTAAAAACCAAGCATATACAAGCTCCGGTGATAGGTATTGGTAACACAACTAAACATATAAGAGAAAGTGTCAATATTCAGTTACATTCTTTGACAAATGAGTTTCAGATTAACGTCACTTGTTACAGGTTAGACAAAATTACTTCTAAGTTACCGCAAATTAAAATTAACTTGGAGAATCTAAATTTACCATTAGATATCCCACTTGCAGATAAGGACTTTAACATACCAAGTGTTATCCATATCTTACTGGGTGCCGACATATTCTTTCAGGTGCTGCTGCCTTCTGAGCATCATCACGAGCAGGGTTCGACGCAGCGTGCTGCTTCGACCACAGCTGCCCCAGTACTTCGCACTCAATTTGGTTATGTGGTAGCGGGATCTGTGCCTATGGCTTTGCATGCATATCCGGTAACCTATTTATTTTGTAACAAATGTGACGATTCTTTAAACAACACTCTCACTCAATTTTGGAAAACTGAAAGTATTCCTGATTTCTTTATGGAAAGGGTGCCAGAACATGAAGCTTGTGAAGATTTTTTTTGTAACACAGTTAGTTTAGACACTAAAAATAATAAGTTTCAAGTATCCTTACCTCTTAAGTTACCTTTGGAGTCAATTAATCAAACACTTGGTCATTCATATAATTTAGCTCTAAATAGATTTCATAATTTAGAGGTTAGATTTCAAAAAGATTCACTACTTTATAAACTTTATAGTGAATTCATTCATGACTACATTCAACAGGGCCATGCTACAGTCATCAATATCAGCCAATATAATTTAAATGCTGAACCGGTATATTTTCTACCCCACCATCCTGTCATTCGACTTGATAAAAAGACAACAAAGTGTCGGGTGGTCTTTGATGGGTCCATGAAAACTAATTTAAAGGTTTCTTTAAATGACTTGCAATTAAATGGTAGTGTAGTTCAAAAATAATTAGTAGATATTTTATTGTTGTTCAGAGTCAACAAATTTATTTTTATAACAGATATAAAAGGTATGTTCAGAGAAGTTTCATTGGATCCAAAGTATAGGTCTTTACAAAATATCCTTTGGAGGGATACCCCCAAGGATAACATCCAATGTATACAGTTAAATACAGTGACATACGGTCTGAAAAGCTCATCTTATTTAGCAACACGTTGCCTAAAAGAGTTGGCAGATAGGTATAAACAGGAATTTCCTTTAGCCGCCTTTATTATAGAAAATTCTATGTATGTAGATGACGCACTTGTGTCACAGAATAAGTTCAGAGCTGTTACCAGAAACAAAAAGACAACTTTGTGAGCTTCTTGAGATTGGTGGGTTCCAGTTACATAAATGGTACACAAATTGCCCCCAGCTATTAAAAGAGATCCCTAAATGTCTTCAACACTTTGATAACATAGAATTAGAGAAAAATAATACTTCTTTAAAAACTTTAGGTATTAACTTCAATACTAAAAACGATTCATTCATGCTTTCATCTCCTAACACGAATGCTACCATGCTATATTCTAAGCGTGAAATATTAAGCTTCATCGGCAAATTTTATGATCCTTTAGGATTAGCAGGTCCTGTCATTGTAAGGGCCAAGGTGTTTATGCAAAGGCTTTGGTTAGCGCAAATTGGTTGGGATGAGAGACCGAGCAACAGCTATAACAGCTTAATCGGTATGCATCCAATAGTCATACCACGCTACATAAACTTGTGCACGGCATGTACTATTCAACTTATAGGTTATGCAGACGCTGCTAGCTGCGCCGCATATGGATGTTGTGTTTATTTGAGAGTCGTCGATCACTCAGGTAATGTGAAGATCTCTTTGCTAAGTTCACGTTCTCGCGTAAATCCGTCAAAACAGCGTCTTACAATACCAAGGCTGGAACTTAATTCAGCGCTACTACTTGCGAAGCTAATCACGAGAATGCACAACGTCTTGCAAACCCAGTTAAAGATTGATAATGTATATTTATATTCCGATTCACAAATTGTTCTCGCTTGGATTCAAACTAATATAGCTAAGCTTAACACATATGTAGCGAGCCGAGTGAAGGTAATTTCACAATTAACACACACTTTTACATGGTTGCATATAAGTTCCAATGAAAACCCTGCAGATTGCTTGAGCAGAGGTATTTTGCCCGAGGAATTGCACAATCACCCTTTGTGGTGGCGAGGTCCAGGTGTCATCAGCACCTGTGAATATAATCCAGGTAATGCCCCTAAACTTCCCATCCCTTGCAACCTACCTAGAGGGAGGCTAAGGTTGACTCTGCATTGTCAAGTGCAATGCTCTGTACGGTTTCTATGGAAAATATTATTTGTTTAGACTTTCTTAAAAAATATTCTAATATTACAAAAATGCAGCAAATCTTAGCATACATAAAACGGTTTTATTCAGAATGCAAATAGCAAGAGTATCCAAAATGGGTATTTAACAACTCAGGAATTAAATGATGCTCTGTTACTAATTGTTAAGTATGAGCAACAAGTTCATTTCAAAACTGACATTAATGATTTAAAATGTAAGAATAAAATTGTTAAAGGTAACTTAAAGCCATTGTCCCCATTTGTTGATGACAGAGGGCTGCTTAGGGTAGGTGGTCGGTTGGAAAATTCATCTGTACCATTTTCTCAAAAACATCCTGTAATTCTGCCTCGAGATTCATATTTAACTAGATTAATCATTGAAAGAGAGCATATAAAGAACCTACATGCAGGCCCTAGGTTACTTCTGTCAACGATAAATCAAAAATTTTGGATTGTTCATGGCATGAGAGAGATTAAAAAGGTAGTGCATAAATGTATAACATGTTTTAAGTTGAAAGGCACTGCAAACAAACAGCTAATGGGCTCTCTTCCCCACGATAGAATAAATGTATGTCGTCCTTATGAAAAAATTGCTGTGGATTTTGCTGGTCCAATTTTGATAAGGCAAAGTAGAATTAGAAAGGCCTTGGAAACGAAGGCATATGTTTGTGTGTTTGTGTGTTTTGTCACCAAGGCAATACATTTAGAATTAACGTCTGACTTGAAAACAGACACATTCTTAGCGTGTCTAAAAAGATTTATAGCACGCAGAGGCTTGCCCACTGACATTTATTGTAATAACGCCTCAACCTTTAAATGTGCATGCAGTCAATTACATGATTTGTATAAATTACAAAGTTCTTTACATCTCAGAATAATATTAATTTTCACTTTTTGCCATGTTATTCACCTACATTTGCTGGATTAGCAGAAGCTGGAGTGAAAAGTATGAAATTCCATTTGAAAAGAGTAGTTCAGAAAGCCTTGTTAACCTATGAAGAGCTAAATACTGTAATATGTCAAATAGAGTCTGTTTTAAATAGCCGACCATTGATGCCCTTGTCCTCAGATGCAAATGATTTTTCTTGTCTGACACCATGCCATTTTATTATAGGCACTGCTTTGAATAGTTACCCAGAACCTAATTTTCCTGATGCACATACAAGCAATTTAAAATTTTGGAAATTATGTACTAATATAAAAAAATAATTTTGGAAGGTTTGGAGTAAAAATTATTTGAATATGTTACAGTCACGTCCAAAGTGGAGAGATCCACAACCTAATGTAAAAGTAGGCTCGCTGGTTATATTGAAGGACGATAATACAGCACCTATGTACTGGCCCATGGCCAGAGTCGTTCGGGTGTACCCTGGCTCCGATAACAAGGTTAGAGTAGTTGAGGTAAAAACTGCTAATGGCTCCGTCCATAAGCGTTCAATTGTAAAAATATGTGTCTTGCCTGTAGACCCTGATAGTCAGGTTTAATTTACATGCATCCACATTATGTATTGTTTTAAGTTTAAGTTTGTTTTGCTACTTACATTCAATTTATCTAAGCAACATCAAAAATTGTTTGGTTAATATATGTTTCATGTTACTCTAGAATATACTTAACATAACTATAGTAAGCTAATGTTCAAGGTACTAGGCTTATTTTGTTTTCTATTGTAAATTCCACATTATGTAAAACAATTTGTTTTCATGTGTATATTCTATGCCCACTATTTCTCTATGTATAACGATTGCTTTATTTTAAGAATTTTGTTCGGCTTTGATCAAGACATTTGTTTTTTGTATAACTCGAATAGCATTCTTCTCAGTTGGGCAGTATGTTGGGAAACCAACATGTAATTTACCAACGGTATGGTCAAATTGACCTTTAGCCATATCGGTGTTAGTACAAAAGAACGTGTGTGGTGGCAACACTGCAGAAATATGTATCCGTTCCCTCTTCCCTCGTGTACGTGGTTCAATATAGACGTGTGAAAGTTGTACGCTGTTGTTTCACTGGATCTGCCCCTATCTAAATCATATTACAGTCCACTACAACTCCATCTGGGCACGGCTATTAGGAGAAGGCTACATTTCCTCCCCAAGGCCATATTTTTTTCCTACACATACATACATACAATCACGACTATTGTAGTTACACAGAGTTGAATTGTACCCACATTTTGCCAGTAATATTTTTAGTCCCATGTAATAGGTCGGTGCAAACCTATTGCCATTGCCGGACATAGTAAAAAACCGGGCAAATGTGTGTTGTGACCATAATGGCCTCTATAACTCTACCTTCAAAGTTTTGTAATAAAACTCCCTGTGTACGACTTTACTTTATATTTATTCGCAATCCACCCGTTCGATTACCACATATCCCGAGAAGAAGGGCAAGAAACTCGGTAGGGTCATATTATAATATCTTACAAGCATTTAAACATAGTAACAATACACTTACATAGTAAAGAAGCAATCCTCGCGGATCGACAACAGTCGATCCGTAACATCGAGTAGACAGACTGATGAACTGAGAAAATATACCCATTAGATATTTATGGTAATAATTTGTGAATAACATAAAACATTACACTTGTAAATTCGTATTCTAAACTGAACAGGAACTCCCCGGATCTCATACATCCACCCTGCCTTTTATATCAATCTTCCTGGTGGGAGTCCGCAGACATTGACAGTCCGTTTTAATATCTCACTACCCTAAGTACCATCTTTACACCCCATCACATTATTTTTCGCTTCGGTGTTGCAAGCACAATAATTCAAATTAAGTACTAAATATATTAAAATGATAGTAATCAGTAAAATCTAATACTTTATTACATGGACTACAATTATATTTTTTTCAGATTTTTCGAAATAGGTATTTAGCTTTTTTCATAATATTATTGTGCAATTTTTCCGGCGTAATAAAACAATAGCCGTTTGGCAGGAACCGAAGAGGAGAACGGACGGACATGGCACGAGAAGGCCTTCAGCATGAAAACTTTAACACATTAAAGTCTGCGGTGAGAGTAGATGACTCCGCTAACGGTGGTGTGCTAGTGGTGTTCTGCAACCTGGCTTCAAACTTTGCCATGTCATCGTGATACATGGCCCGCAGACTAAACAATGACTCCTGTACATTATCCATTGTGTATAAATTGTATAAATATGTGAAAAATGTGTTGTATTATTGACATTAACACTCACACTGACAGGTAACTGGCTGTACTGATGATATAATGATCATTTAATTGATAACAAACATTGATAGCAAAAAAATTATGTGTCCTTCAACTATTTTTCAACTCAATTCTTACAGCCAGGACCGATGTTACACAGGTACCACAACCTCTAGAGTCATGGCTTAGTCTTTAGGTTTAGGCCCTCCAAGATCTTAGGGACCCAAACCAACCTCAACGATAGTAACGCTCCTGCCGATCAGCCACTCAGGATTTAAAATCGTGATTTAAAATATGTGACGAGTGGTATTTATCTTTGTGCCGTGCTTACTATTTAACTGGTTGGAACCCTCAGGCAGTATTTTACGCGATTTAAATAATCTAATGAATTCGGGACACAAAAGTCTAAAAACTTTATGTTAAGATATGGATGGCAATTTTGAAGTTCTGTGGCTTTGGGAGCAAAACTTGAGTTTTTGCGATGTTTGTCTTTAAATACTTAAGAAAAGAGATGTACCAAATTCGAGTCCACGCGTTATTGATGATAATAAACTGTGAAAAATATGTTGTAGGTATATTTTACATGTGTTCCGAAAACACAATGAATAATTTAAATTGTACAGCTAGGTAGGTAAATAAATTGTAAGTAAATAAATGTTTTATCGAATTTATAATCCATTAGATACACACCAAATACATGCGAAATACACACAACATTTATATTGGAAAACTCGGATATAATTAAATTAGCATATAACGAAAATGTTTTCCGTATTTTTATGAATGCAATGCTTTGCGGCAATAATGGAGATTTTAAAATTGAAATTTATTTTCCTTTGGGTGCAGTATTACTGCTACACATCTGAGTAATTTTATAAGTTTGCTAAGCTGATTATCACTATACAGTTTCCTCGTTCCCAATTCCCATGGGAAAACAATATCGGGCGTTTTCACATTGCACGATAACGACACACGATATAGTGACGATATCGTAAGTAGCAGCAGTAACATTGGTAAGAATGTAAGTCATCATTCACCGAGCCTTTTCCCAACTTAGTTGGGGTCGGCTTTCCAGTCTAACTGTGATTCGGCTGAACTTCGATATTTTCCGTGAAGCGACTGCCATCTGGGACAACCCATGGGCGATATCGAAGTTTTGTAGTTAGACCGGTCGGATTTTTAAAGGCTCCAACTACCACTAACAACTGCCATAGATGTTCGTATGACAACCGGGACCGACGGCTTAACGTGCTCTACGAGGCACGGAGGGGTCTCAGTATCTTAAGAAATGGTCACCCACCCTAAGACCAGCCTGACTAGATGTTGCTTAACCTTTGCAATGTATTAATATTGTCGGTTACCACTTGACCACGAGTCCCTCAAGAAGTAAGTCATCGTGACGATATCGTGCAATGTGAAAACGCCCATCGGGATAAAAAGTAGCGTACATCACTCAGGAACAGTGTACGTACTTATAATTGAAATAATTTTTGAAATCAGCTCCGTAGTCAATAGCCCATTTAATTAAAATAAACAAACAATCAAAGCTTTCCTCCTTCCTTTCCTCCTAGTGTCTTCACATGCGTGGATCAGGTTTTCGTTCCCATCAATCCCGAAATGAAATGAAATTCTTTAATAACTTGAAATATTGACTTGGATGTTCTTCTATACAAAGAGGAAATATTTGATTGCTTTTTTGAATTGATTAGGCTCCGTAACTACTGAATTGATTTTGAAAATTATTTCACTGATATTAGCTACATTATCCATACTCATCATCATTTTATCTCTATTATGTGTTTTTTCCCCGGTACCCACGGGTTTCAGCAACGATAGTAGTAGATTATACAACAAGTGAAAAAAAAAGAAAATTTAATTCGAGTTACGAAGTTGGATCCCGAGAGTAGAGAAGGATTCTAGAATAGGATCCAGAGCGTAGCGAGGGATTCTAAAGTAGAATCCTGAGCGGATACAAGGAACGAGATAATTTTTTTTTTCACGAGTCGTCTACTCTACTTTATACCATTGACCGCGAGAAAATAAGGTATAGGTTTCCTAAACCTACATTTTCTGATGGGGATGGGGGGTGGGGGGGAGGTAACCTCAGCCTGCCAGTAGTTACGTTCAGCTTTCCTTTTTTTTGTAGTATACTTAATTCGTCTATTGAAGCTCGTTCCAAATTCAAATGTCATTATTCACTTGTGAGTAAATGAGCGTTTTATTCACTGTTATCGATGAATAAAGTTCACTTTTTCGTGGGGAAATGGTATAATAGTAGATTATACAACAAGTGAAAAAAAAGAAAATTTTATTCGAGTTACGTTAGTAGTTAAATTGGATCCCGAGTAGCTAGACTAGCTAGACTAGCTAGTAGATAAATAAAGTTCACTTTTTCGAAGGGCAATGGTATAAAACTATATATCACGCAGGCACAAATTTTCTTAATCTGTTAATTTTTAATTGAAAATTTGTTAATTTATAATTACGAATAGACACTTAAATTTTATTTATTTGTAAATTGACTCACGTCTTTACTCATTCTGTCAATATACTTATGCGCTACAACCCGACCCCAACGATGCGGGATAAAACCCAACCAAACCCCAGATAGAGGCCACACAGGTGGCTAAAGTCCGCCGGGCGCCACTGGAAATTCTTCCTAGTGCTAACCAGAGGTGCTCGGCAATGGGCGTATAGGTGGCCGTGACCTTGGGCCGCGAAATTAAAAAAAAAACCCTACTCATTTCAGCAATAACACTATAAGCACTTAATAAGCTAAGCTATCAAATCTTATCATAATAATGTAACTACATCAATCCAATACAGTTTGTAAATCTTCTAAGTTTGGTTTGTGTACACACTGTAAGTGGCGGAAACTGTGGTCATTTACACAAAACACAGATTGTGTAAACTTACCCTATACGTCTTTGTTCTCAAGATACACGAAAACATCTTACGAAATACACGCACTGCTAATGTATTATAATCCTAGCGGACGACCGCGTTTTCGCTAGCTTGAAATAGTTTTACGGTTCATAATTCCCGTAGGAAAACGTCCCGTAAACATTCCCGGAATAAAAGCAGCCTATGTTATATCTTGTTACACCATCGACTACTTCAGTGGCATGGTCGGTGATGGCATATACTTTTGTACCGAAGTCTGGGTGGTCCCTATGTATAATATGTATTTACAAAAAAAATGTAAATAAGTATTTATATCAGTTTATCTAGTACTCATAATCACAAGCTTTGCTTAGTTTGAGACTAGATGGCGTTATGTGAATTGTCCTAACATATTTATTTATTTGTTTCTTTATAATGGTCAAACAGTTGACCCCGCGAACTTTAATACCATTATTTAGATTTTTTTTCCCGTTTCCCCCACAATACAAAAACAACACGGATAGACTATTATAGGAATATAGAGAATATAGTCTTGCTTGCTCGGTCTACCAGCTATCTGCCAAAGAAAGTCCTGTTATAATCGGTGTAGCCATTCAAACAATAGACAGACAAATACAGGTGATGTTACTATCGTCACTCCTGTATTCCTGTCTGTCTGTTTATTGAATTATGAGACCCGATATTATAACAATACAACACAATATAATTTCACCGTAGTCTTGTACTTTGAAATCATTCGTTCGGTAAAGTATCTCATTCGTTCATTGAAGCAGTAATATTCTCTGATTCTTTTTTTTATCTTGAACTATGAAAGACTGTTCAAAATACGAAAATATTTCTTTAACGTTAATTTTTTTAGCAGTGTAATTATCCATGACCTTTTTTAGGGTTCCGTGCCCAAAGAGTAAAACGGGACCCTATTACTGAGACTTCGCTGTCCGTCCTTCCGTCCGTTCGTCTGTCTCCACGCTGTATCTCATGAACCGTGATAGTTAGAAAGTTGAAATTTGCACAGATGATATCTGGTGCCTATAGTTATTACAATAAATATTAAAAAACAGGATATAATAAATATTTAAGGGGGCTGCTATACAACAAACGTGATTTAGTGGCCGTTTTGGTACGGAACCCTTTTTCCGCGAGTCCGACTCGCACTTGGCCGGTTTTTAGAGGTTTATAGTCCAAGGCTCGGAACTCAAATAATTTCGTCATGTTTGTCCTAGGCTTTGCTCTCAAATGGTTGGTGCTAGACACATGAAACTTTGCATAGATATTGTGTATTAACCTCGCCGACAAAGTGCTAAAAAAATTACAATACCACTAAAACTAGGGGTCGCCCTATGAAATGAAATGAAATCGTTTATTTACACACTCATAGGTTTACACATAGGACATAGGTTTTGTAATCAGTCTAAGGTTCTTCATGTTTCACCGGTTGTATGGTCGAACAATAGACCTCGCGAATTAATATTCTTTGGAATTTTTGGAAACTGTAGCTGCTAGCCCGGAACACACATACAGACAGACGGACGATAGCAAAATTGTCCAATCTCGAAACGTAGACGCTTCGCTCGCTCCGTCAATAAAATCTTTGCAGTTCAAGCTCGCAAAAAAACGTTGTAGGTATACTTTGTCAATTTTTATTTTCCTCGTTCCGTAACAACTTAAAAATTGAACCACTACGCTTGTAATATCGTACCGTATCGTACCAAGTTGGTTCACAACAGTTCTGAATAATTCAACGGAGCAATAACTAGTTGGTTTAAAAGTAAAATTTTTAAATTTACTCTCAAAGAGTGTGCCCGTCACATTTGCCTAGAGCAGACAGGTTCTCTTACTTGTCTGTAGTGTATTGTGTATGGTACAAACCACAAAAGAGAAGAGTGGCGGTCGTTGAAAATAAAGGCCTTTCGAAAGTTGGTAAAAAGGGTGTTAAGAAGAAGAGAAGAAGATTGTGGATCCCTTCACCTGCAAAGATTGGTATGATGTTAAGTCACCGTCAATGTTCACCAAGAGGCAAGTGGGAACCACGCTTGTCAACCGTACTCAGGGCATCAAAATCGCCTCTGAGGGCTTAAAGGGCCGTGTGTTTACTAATGCGCAAAGATCGTTCCGCAAGTTTCGTCTGATTGCTGAAGACGTGCAAGGACGCAATGTCCTCTGCAACTTCCATGGAATGGACCTCACCACTGACAAGCTCAGGTGGATGGTAAAGAAATGGCAGACCCTCGTTGAAGCCAACATTGATGTGAAAACAACCGACCATTAGTTACTCCGTGTGTTCTGCATCGGTTTCACTAACAAGGAATCGCTCAGTCAACGCAAGACCTGCTACGCTCAACACACACAGGTCCACGCCATCAGAAAGAAGATGTTCGAGATCATCACTCGTGACGTGACCAACTCTGAACTCCGCGAGGTTGTCAACAAACTCATTCCTGACTCCATCGCCAAGGACATTGAGAAGGCATGTCATGGGATCTATCCTCTAAGGGACGTGTGTATTAGGACGGTGAAAGTACTAAAGAGGCCTCGTTTCGAGATCTCCGAGCTTATGGAGCTTCACGGGGAAGGTGGTTCCGGCAAGAGGGGCGAGGCTGGGGACAAGTCTGAACGTCCCGAAGGTTATGAGCCGCCTGTACAAGAGAATGTTTGAGTTAATATACAGTTATAGGCCTTCCAAAGATCGACACAGCATTCTGTGCTGCCCTCATCCAGTAGCTTCACTTTACGACGACAACTTGTAGCGGGCTTACCCACGCTGCGTTGTTAGCACGCGCTCCCATTCGACGACATACATAATTTACAGTTATGCCACTTAGTTTTCTTTCTGCCAGAACCTTGTTTGTTGATCAACAAGTTCATCTTATGAAAGTCAAGCTAAAATAGGAACATCCTGGAGTTGTTTTTCCGGGGGAGTTCCTGGAACGGCCATTTAAAAGAGATAAAGTGTAAGTCTCTAAAAACTTATTGCACATATATTTTTGTCTCAAATCTTATACATTTAGAGCAAACTACAAAAACGCCTTTATGCTCTCGTGAGAACATCTTATTTAAGCTCAAGCGAGTGTGATGTCTCCGAGATTTCTCTGGAATTTTCCACCCATTTTCCGTTCCATTGTAAAATTCGTTTTTAAAAAGTTACAAATATCTTTTGATATATCTATTGTTAGAAAATTTGTCGCAAAGATACGCTCAACTGGTCCTGGTATCGCTTCACTTGGATATTAATAGATGTAAAACTTTTTAATGAAGCTGACACGTGCTTGGACTGCATAGTAGTGTAGATATGTTACATCGACCCTGGCTATTGGTAGTCAGTTACGGATTATATGAAACGACTTTGCTATAGACGCGCTACGTGTTCTATCACACTGCCTAGTTGCCACTGTCTTTTCCTTCGGAAATAAAGACGTGATTTGGTATTGTCTGTTGAAATTCCTTGACCTGTTCAGTGGGTAGTTAGTTAGTTTAGAAATATTTTGGCCAGATTTCAATCTACTTTCAGTAAATTTTTTAAATTATTTTCCTTTCTGGGTGAAAACACTGATTGATTACTTTTAGATTTCCCGCGGCGGGCAAGAGAGCAAACCTGGGCCGAAACATCCAGTTCCGGCAGGTTTTATCATACCGAAAGAAAACCTGCCGCCTGGACATCATCTCCAGTGACTAGTCGCGAGTGTCCTGCGATTGCGGAGCCCCATAACAGTCCATGTCGCACTTGCTCTCTTGTTGACTTATGTGGAGCAACGGACAACGCCGTGGCCGTGGCCAATTATTGGACTGGGAAAATCTAGCAGAAAAGAAAGATTGTTAGCCATTGACTCGAAGAAGAAGAGTTACTTTTGAAGAGGACACACAGGTAGCCATACGAACATCTATAGCAGTCGTTCCTGGTAATTGAAGTACTAAAAAGTCAATATCACCAACCGATCCTAGAGTTCAGATGGCAGTCACTACGCAGAAACGCCAACCGCAACTGGGTTTGGAAAAGTCCCAGTAAATTATGAGTTAAATAAATATTGACAGTTCCAAAAGCCCAATAACTGTCTAAACTAGACAGTGAACTGGCTTGTTTTGAATGTTATGACAACAATCGTATCATTAAGTTTTATGTTCTTGTTTACAAAGTTTTCTTAAGGTCATCGTTTTTTCTCTATTTTACTCCCCTTTAATTCAAAACCACAAAGTTTGTAACAAGAACTTTGTTTTTCTGACAGTATCTATATCATCAACATTAATTATTATTATGCTTTGACTGCAGAGATTCAATTTAGAGGCATGTGACATCTATCCTGGCTGTTGAAGTTTTGGTTATGCCGTTTCAGGCATTGATTATTTTTGCAAGAGTCTTGTCCGTGTTGACTTAGGCCCTAGAGATGTTGCCTAAGAATGTTTTTTAATGGCCGCCTTGATATCTTTTACCGGGGTCTTGGGTACACCTTCGGAGGATAACCTCAAGGCTCCGGCAGACCTTTAGCAATTATAATCAAATTTAATATATTTTTTTGGGTTTTTTGAAATAATAAAGGCTGCGTGTTCCTATATACTTTAAAGACAGTTTCCTCAATGTAGATTCAACAGATCCCAATTGATGTTGACGCAAAATCTAATCTGGCCCGTAATCTGTTTGTTTTGTATGTTCGTTTACTCAACAAACAATACGTGATGTAGGGTTTTGGGTTTGGATGTCATATAATATGTATATTGTGTGCTAACTGAGGCCTGCGACTCCGCTCGCATGGAATACTGAGATATAACGTATCCTATGTTATGTTACGAGTT
Organism: Nudaria mundana; assembly: GCA_963556515.1. Lineage (NCBI taxonomy): Eukaryota > Metazoa > Arthropoda > Insecta > Lepidoptera > Erebidae > Nudaria > Nudaria mundana. The sequence goes on from OY748311.1 coordinate 10,833,530, forward strand.
TTGATGTATCAACTATAATATTGTAAGGTTTCATGAAAGTTAGTTCTCTAAAGAGTTAACACTTCCATAAATTCAAATATCGGTAGAAGTAGCAGATGTTGGCTCTTTAGTGCCTCAAAAAAATAAGCCGGGAAAAAGAACTGCTTGACTGCTATGACAATGTGGGCTTCAGTCGATAACCAATGATATCACTAAAATGTTGGTCATATGACAGAATTAACGAAATTTTAGGCTTCCGTACCCAAAGGGTAAAACGGGAACCCTATTCCTAAGAATTCACTGCCCGTCCGTCCGTCTGGGCTGTAAGTTTTATTGCCAGGTTCTTTCTCTCGGTTTTACCTATTACTTTGTGAATCTGGCACTACATGTAAATATAGATGCAATAATAATTTTAATTTTATGTACTTACTGACGTTTGTAAGAGTCATTTAATGACCAATACAAATAAAATAAATAATTTCATTTCATTTCCCTATATCTCATGATAGAAAGTTGAAATTTTCACAGATGATGTATTTCTGTTGCCTCTTTAACAACAAATACTAAAAAACAGAATAATATAATAAATATTTAAGGAGGCTCCCATACAACTAACGTGATTTTTGCCTGTTGATGTAGTTTTGTATGCGCTAGTCCGACTCACACTTGTTAAATTTCTTACGAAATCATTGGCTGTCGACAAACTCTTCCAAGCGTTAAGGCAAGCCAAGTCCCACCCGGAGCCTAAGTAAAAGATAATTATTCAATATAAGGGTAGTAAAAAAGTAATAGGTTCATCCGATTTTCTGTAATTAAGGTTTGTATACAACACTAAAATTTCATCAAAAGATTTTATGATGAGGCGTTAATAGAATTAGGGTACGAGTAATTTAATATTTTCATAATTTCGTTGTGTTGACCTTATTATTAGATGAAAAAATTTAATCTTGCCCCTAGGGGCATTAAATTTTGATGATCCATTTCTTTGGGCTTATTTTCTATTTATGAAATACCTGACCCAGCAAACGTTGTTTTGTCAAAGGTTATGTCATCAATATCACTTAGGAGTTTAATAATAGTTAACGATCGATTATCAACCTACCGTACAAAAAAAAAATCATAAGAAGCGGAAGCCTTCGAAGCGGTCAAGCCGTTTCGAAGGAGTTTGGCAAACAGACACTGTGGCATAAGAATTTTGTATATTACTAGCAAACGCCCTCAGCTTCGCCCGCTTGACATTAATTTTTTTAATTATTTATTTATTATTACATTTATACATTTTACAGCCAATAAATTTATCCTGTAAACCTACATAGGTTTGTGTAGGATAAACCGTTCTCTTCTCGTCAACTTTTTCACATAGGTAGGTAGTTAATACTTAAATACTTACTACATAAAGGATGATATACTAAAACCTTCCTCAAGACATACTGTATCCATTGGTAAAAACCGCATCAAAATCCGTTACGTAGTTTTAAAGATCTAAGCATACGGACGGACAGACAGCGGAAGTGATTTTGTAGAAGAGATAATAATTGTTTTTATATGTATTTCTGTACCTACCTACTTTTCTCTTGTACACAAAGACGCAATAACTTCAATCAAAAATTTTGTTCGTTCGTACGTTGGCTCTTCTTTGGTATATGCTGAAACCACATAAATTCTAAACCTACCTACTTATTACTCCACCGGTGCCATCGGGAATACTTTGAGGTGAATGGACGATGAACAAAAAAGGGGCCTACTTATTTCAAAAGAAAATAAATTATAATAAATAAATAAATATTGTTGGACATGCTCACACAACGTCATATTCTAGCCCAAACTAAGCTATAAGCTTGTGCTATGGAATCTAGAAAACTGATCTACATACTTATATATATCTAAATACGTACATAGAAAACACCCTAACTCCGAAACAAACATTTGTGGATCAAATATTGGATTGAAGCCGGCGTTACTTGGCGAAAATCCATGACAAAGTAATGGTAAGTAAGATGTTAAAAACTTTCAAAACATAATAGCATTAATCTTTCGCAAAATTAAAAAGGACAAACAAACGTCGCCAATTGTTTCGCCTCTAAACGAGGCATTATCAAGACTGTCTCAGAGAGAACAGCCTGTTCACTCTGAGATTAATGCTATTATGTTTTGAAAATTTTTAACATCTTACTTACCTTTAATTTGTGGATCACACAAATATTGGATTCAACCCGGGAATCGAACCCGAGACTCCGGAGTCGAAAGCCGATGCACTACCGACCATGCCACCGACGCGACGCAGTTGTAAATCTTAGTTCACGATTTTTTATTGATACTAGAAATTTACAATATTGACACAGCTTTGTAGTAGGTAACCTTCATTTTATAGAAGCAACTTTATTAGATTTTTTTACGCCATTGTATAAAGTTTCTTCCGTTATTACAAAATACATTAAATTTCACTGGAATCTTAACGGTATTATAGTAAAGATTAGATTGAAGCAACATGGCGTTAGTCTGGCATTGTCAATGTTCAATGTTCTTCATTTAACCAATTTCAAAATAAGGAGGGAGCTCTAATCCAATTGGACTGTATGCTTTTTTATGTCATGTCTTTTGAGTGGGTCCCAAAGGACCCATTTCAATTTGGTCCCATTCCGAAAATTTCAAAGCCACTGCTTTTTTTTTGACTGCAGTGGTATGAGTATGCGACTGCCGTCCATGACGTCCCAGGTTCGATTCCGGGTCGAATCAAATTATTTGTGTGATTGTAACGTTGATAAGCTCCTTGCTTGAATACCTGGAGGGTTTCACTGATTGAGTTGGAATAAAAATACTAGGATGTTTTTATACATATAATTTCCGAGATAGCTCGTTACAAAATAAACTACCACGGCTTTAGGGGTCGTGGATAATTAGAAGCAATACAATATTTAGTACTATATCGATACAGGTAACAGGTCTCAGAATCACGGGACGTGTGCTCAGTAGGAGAACAAAGAACGTCACCTGAAGAAGTCGTAGGCGGCACAAGAGAGTGAGACATCGCGTCTCTCGCTTATATATAATCGTTGAGACGCCGAACAGCTTGATCGTCCGTCTTGCTCGCACCAAACAGCGTGACATCACACGCCAACGTCACATGATCCACAAATGTTTGTTTCGGAGTTTGGGTGTCTTCTATGTATAATATTTATGTATTTAGAAATTTATAAGTATGTTTATCAGTCGTCTAGATCCCATAACACAAGCTTATATTAGCTTAATTTGGGCTAGATGATGTTGTGTGAGAATGTCCAAAAATATTTATTTTTTATTTATGTATTATTTAGTGCCTTCCGAGTGGTCCCAGTTTAATTTGGTCCCATTCCGGTAATTTTAGGTTGGTTCTTGTGTCAATGTTAGACGTGCATTTTTTTTCAAAATAGTCCTTGCTATACTTATATTTGTATAAAGTCAAATCTACTTAAATAAGTATACCACTTACCACCGCTTTCTGTGGAAAATAAGCGACGCAACAAACTCCACTGCGGAATAACACGATGTGAGTTCAAACCACGGTTACCCTACGAACATGTTTACGCACGCATGCCTGCACTTACGCATGTTCGCACGCATCCACATACCCACACAAATTCATTCCTGAAATTTATGCTACGAGGCAACATTGAATAACACGCAGAAGCATTGAGAACAATGTGGGACGAAACTTAATAATGTTTTAGTGTTAACTACTTCATGCCCACATCTCTGCCTTTTTTTTTTAATTCAGCGGCCCAAGGCCGCAGCCGCTCTAACGTCCGTTGCCGGGCGTCTCTGGTTACAATCAGAACGTATTTCCAGCGCCCAGCGGACTTTGACCACAGAGGTTCTCTGCGGGGGTTAGGTTGGGATGACAATCCCGCGTCGTTGGGGTAGGGTTTTATCCCGCGTCAGTGAGTGAATCTGGTTACTTGCTATGGGGCAAAGGCCCCGCAGCACGCAACCCTTCTAGCCTGCTTCTGTAAGGACGGCGGGTGGCGATCCCGCCGTCCTCAGGCCCCGATCATGGAGGTCGATGGTCTTGGGCGTAGATGAGTCTGCGGCGCCCTCGGCGCTGACTACAGAACTCGGCGGGGAGGGTACGCTCCCTCTCTCTCACGGCAGCATGACTGCTCGCAGAAGGTCACGGCCGTGTTCCACCTACTCCCGCTGGAGACCATGGCTTGAAGCATGGTCTCCAGCGAGAGGGTATCGACACCCAGACCCACTACGAGGTCCCGGCGCTGACTCGCCCACGCTGAGCACTCCACCAACGTGGATTGCGGTGTCGTCGTCGGAAACCTCGCAGTGTTAACACCGGGGTGTGACCTCACGATGGATGCGAAACAGATAGCTACCGAAGCATCCATGCCCGGTAACGATCTGTGTCGCACGATACGTGAGGTCGCCATGCTGCCTCTGCAGCCAATCGTCCAAGATCGGTCTCACCGCCGCGATTATGGTGGTACCCCACTTGGGTTGCTCAAGTCGCACCCTCCATGACTCCATGAGATCCTGGCGGAGTTGGGACCGCTGGTCCTCGATTTCTCAAGACGCAGCTCCGCCTACGTTTAATCCAGCTAATTACTGCAGCTCCAACCGTGTGAGGCATCTCGGTTCAGTATATAAGGAGCCTAATCAATGCAAATAAGAAATCGTTCCTCTTTATAATATAAGTATATATTACTCTGTCTATTGCTGAAAACATGCGTAGCGTACAAACAGCCGAAGACACAGGTTCAAGTTACTCCATAATATTCACAACCGTTACTAAAACACAGTCCAGATTTATAAATTCATACATTCCTATCATCTCGCTTACATCCCTGGAGGGGAGTCCCATAGCCAGGTGTGCATTACAGACCCACGATTAGCCAGTAGTTTTTTTGGCCCCACCAATTGCCATATTGCCGTTACCAAAATTGCAACAGCCAGGATCGATGTTACATAAATAAAATAAATAAATATGTTAGGACAATTCAAACAACGCCATCTAGTCTCAAACTAGGCAGAGCTTGTAATATGAGTACTAGATAAACTGATATAAATACTTATATTTTTTTTTTTGTAATACATAAGTACATATTATACACTAGCTGTTAGCTAGCCTGCAGCTCCGCCTGCGTGTTATAGTTTTCTTGATCACCAGTTACTGATTTATTATTTATAGCTCTTATCCGCAGCCCCGCCTGCGTCTTACTTTAGATCGACATAACTTTTTTATTTATAAATCGATTAAAATAAAACAAACCTTAAATGTTAACAGACAAAAAACAGACAAAAATTCCAAAAGCCATTGCTTTGGGTTCTAATACGTTCATACAACAGTTTCTCTATTATATCTTTGATGTCCAGACATCTACCACTTACAATTTTTATTATATGTATTAAATGATGATATTGATTGATTGATAGGAAACAACCAGCTTCGGTACCAACGTATGTGTCATCACACAAAGTTTGTCCCGACCGGGAATCGAACCCAAGACTCCGGCGTCGGAAACACTACCGACCACGCCACCATTCAAGCATTTACTGTAAAAAGAATAAAATAAAAAACCTAATTTCCATTCCTAACGCTCTCTGATAAATAAAGATATTTTTCTTTAAAATCCAGTAGTTTTCCAGATAGAAGGAAATACATTAGCCTCTGATTATACAATATACATATTCATTAAGCTGCCTCGAGATTACATAATTAACCAGCATTATCTGGTTTCTTACAATATTTACTACAGAGAATCTTTAATATAAGGTGTTCGGATATTGCCAGTGTTAATGGTCACCATAAATTCGGGCATAAATATTGAAACTACGCACTGTAATTTTGGAACGAAATGGAAAATTAACAGTGAATTTTACGAAAGGATTATTGTCGGTGTAAAATCTCTTCGTTTGTTGATTTTATTATTGTATTTGTAGTGTTACCTGACATTTACGAATACACGATATGTCGGTGTGTTTAAATTTCACACAATAAAAAACTATTACCTGTCATACATTTGAGTTTTAATCTATTGGGTGAAAATGTAATGCTTTATTTCCGTATATATTTGATTATGGCGAGCTACACACATATATAGGTAAGCAGAGGTGCATTACAAACCGAAAATTTGCCAGTATTTTTAGTCCCAAGTAATAGGGGGCAAGCCTATGGCCGTCACCGGGCAGACATATAATGGATTATGTCCGAAATGGCCGAATGAATGTAATAAAAAGTAGCAACTATATTATTATTGTAATTTTGAAACAAAATATTTAACCCCATTGCCTTTCGTCTCTGCCTAACCTTTCGGGGATATAGGCGTGATTAGTGTGTGTGTGTTATATCAAAAAAACATATTTATACCTATCTACTTTAGTCCTCCCTTTAGACTTGGTAGAGTGTTAAATACTACTCGTGGGGCTCGTGGTCTAGTGGTAACCGACAATGTTAACACATTGCAAAGGTTAAGCAACATCGACTCAGGCCGGTCTTAGGATGGGTGACCATTTCTTAAGACACTGAGACCCCTCCGTGCCTTGAGGAGCACATTAAGCCGTCGGTCCCGGTTGTCATACAAACATCTATGGCAGTCGTTAGGGGTAGTTGGAGCCCTAAATAAAAAATCCGACCGGTCTGACTACAGAACTTCAATTTCGCCCATGCGTTGTGAAGGTCAGATGGCAGTCGCTTCACGGAAAATATCGAAGTTCAGCCGAACCGTAGCTAAACTGGAAAGCCGACCCCAAATGAGTTGGGAAGAGGCTCGGTGAAAGATGAGAGTGTTAAATACTATGGTATTGGAAAAATAGTATAAAAACATGACAGTTTCAAAATAATCTCTGCCCACCTTCAGGGAACTTTGTTGTGATTATGTAGGAATATGTGTGTTACTTCCAGATTCATTATAAAAGTATGGAAATAATGAAAGTATGAAAGAATATATCATGTAAATCACCGTTTTTGTTTTGAAAATGCGTAAGTAATTATTTAATAAGATGTAAATAAATCTGAAGTTTATTTTTTTCGCTCTATTTTTAGAGTTTTCTATGTCAATACCACAGAATAGGCACTTACATACAGAACTTGCACTCCGACGTTAATTAAAGCACATTCTTTTGTTTACAGAGAACATCATTCGAACGTTAGGGTTGTCCAGTAAAGTACCAGCATAATTTGACCAATAATTATCACGTTAATGCCTCAATATCAACTCTTCAATGCCGTATCACAAACAAGAGACAATCCTTACTGAATTACAACTTCAAGTTGCCGCTGACGTCACGTATTTTTTGCGATTGTTAGGCAAGTGACTAGTGAATAGTTAACTGCCTCGGTAGCGCAGTGGTATGAGTATGCGACTGCCATCCATGAGGTCCCCGGTACAATCCGGGTCGAATCAAATATTTGTGTGAGCCACAAAGAATCAATCGAAGAATCAAAAAATCAATTTCATTTATTCAGTTTAGGCACATAAAGAGCACATATGAATGTCAAAATTTTACAATTTTGTCAAGTAATATTATAAAAATACTAAATTAAGTAAGTACATAAATAACCATTAGAAAATGATTCTTTCGGTGGTTCGGTACGTTGGTTCTCCTGAGAAGAGACCAGCAAGAAACTCAGGTAGATTATCCATTTTCTTTTTTAATATTGTTTTGTTTACAATTAGTTTATATTGTATTATACGAGTGGCCAACAACAGAAGATTAGGGTGACCATGCATTTTTATCATTAAGATATTCGTCTACATTATAGTAGCCTTTCATCATCAAACATTTTTTAACTACTATTTTAAACTTATTAAGAGGCATGTCAACCAAATCCTGAGGAATTTTATTATAAATTTTTATACATTTGCCTACAAACGAATTACCCACTTTATGAAGTCAATTTTTTGTCATTGCCATCATTGGAAATTTTTTTGAAGAGATCTATGTTCTTCCGTACATATAAGATGTTGTCGTAAACATATTGAGAAGCAACTGTTAAAATATTAATTTCTTTAAATAGTTCTTTCAGCGAGTCACGGGGTCCGAGTCTATAGATTGCTCGTATAGCTCGTTTCTGTAATATGAATATTGTCTCAATATTGGCAGCTGAGCCCCACAGCAGCAGACCATATGACATAACGCTATGAAAGTAGCTAAAATAAACTAATCATGCCGTTTTTTCGTCAGTCAGTGACCTTATCTTTCTAACCGCATAGGCAGCTGAGCTAAGTCTTCCTGCCAACAAATATTTGTTTCGGAGTTTGCGTGTCTTCTATGTATGTGGTTCACGTGCTGGTAACTAAATAATTGCAGTAATTTATATTCAAACGCCAATGCTTAAGTGGTTATTTTGAATGTGCATTTATGACATAAATAATTATTAAATCGAGCCATTACCGCCGACTTAGCGTAAGCGACAAAAAGCAAATTTTACAGGAGGAGGCTTTTTTAAATATTTCAGGCAATAGTTGTGCTATTGAAATGAAATTTAACACAGAGTCATAATTTTTGACGATTACTAATTATACCAACAAAAAAATGAATTTTTTTCGCGATTTGTGGTATTTTTGGCGCCTACCATAATTTCCCTGTCACTGAAAACACCATTAAGGCATTTGAGATAAACTATGTCATGCCTTAAATAAGTGAATTTTATAAATTTTTCAATGAATACTACTTTTGATAGTGTTTTAACAGGTGGACCTAAATTTATTTAAGTGTAATAATAAATATAAATGTATTAAAATATTTATTATGTTAAATTTGACATGTTTAAGGTATGACTAGTGACAACAAAGGGCGCTCCCACTGACCCAGTCTCCAGCCAGATCAGCTGGAGGGGGTCTTGGGCTCTCTGTTTCCGACGAGCGCGCATGAGCACATCCCTCCGCGTATGGCTCCGTCTCAGATGCGCAATGCGGATAGCAGCAGCGAAGACCGAAGGCAGAGAGGGTGATTTAGGAGCGGTGGTACTTCGGCTCAGTCACCGGAAAACCACCGCCCCTAGACCTGACGGCATTCCGGGCCGTGTATGAGTCCTGGCCCTCGAGGAACTCGGGCCTCGACTGAGGGAGCTCTTGAGCGCATGTCTTGAAAGAGGGGCCAGTTTCCCAAGGTGTGGAGGACGGGGAAACTGGTCCTGATCCGGAAAGTGGTGGACTCACCGTCCGGTTACGGGCCGATCGTGCTGCTCGACGAGGTGTGTAAGCTCTTTGAGCGAATTATCGCGAAACACCTCGTCGAGCATCTCACGCGTGTGGGCCCAGACCTGGCGGACAACCAGTACGGTTTCCGTCAGGGACGGCACACCGTGAGCGCAATCATTCACGTGAAGCCCTAGCAGAGGAAGCAGTCAAAGGTAAGGTGTTAAAGGCATTGACATCGGCAACGCCTTTAACACCGTACCCTAGAGTTGCGTTAGGGAGGCACTAGTATACCACGAAGTGCCTCTCTACCTCCGTCGTATTGTCGAGGCATATTTATCCATGAGGGCTATAACTTACCCTAGCTGGCTCGGGCCAGCTCAGCGAGATGTGTAAAGCGGTGTTCCTCAGAGGTTGGTCCTAGGACCTCTCCTGTGGAATATCGGATACCACTGGGTGTTGCGGGGTGCGTTGCCTGAGGGCGTCTGCGTAACTTGTTACGCCGACGATACCCTCGTCACGGCGCGGGGAGCAACGCACCAGGAGGCAACACTCAAGGTCACGACTGGGGTTGCTCAAGTCGTGGGTTAGATACGGCGGCTGGGACTGGACGTGGCACTGAACAATTCCGAGGCTCTGTGTTTTCAAAGACCTCAGCGCGGGCCACCTCCAGGATCCAGCATAAATGTAGGGAGCGTTAGCATCAGCATCGAGCCCACAATGAAGTATCTGGGGCTCGTACTCGATAGCCGGTGGAACTTCAGACCACACTTCCCAAGTTTGGTCCCCAAAGTGAATGGGGCGACAGCCGCGCTCTCGCGACAGATACCCAACTTAAAGGGAGCAAACGCTTCCTGCAGGAGACTGTACCTGGGGATCGTGCGGAATATGGCCGTGTACGGGGCTCCCGTATGGGCACCGAGACTGATGGCCAACAACGCTGCTGTTTTACACAGATCGTTGAGGATCTTGGCCGTCGGAACAGTAAGAGGGTATCGCACGATCTCCCTAGACGCTGCATGTCTCCTAACCGCGACCCTTCCATGGGACCTGGAAGTGAGAGCCCTTGCGTCATTGTTTCAATGGCACAAGGAGGTGCTGGAGCGGGACCACAGGCCTGCGTCTCGAGAAATCGAGGCCCAGCGGTCCCACCTCCGCCAGGATCTCATAGAGACATGGAAGGTTTTGAATTCCGCACGACTTGAGCAGCCTAAGTGGGGGACCACCACCATCGCGGCGGTGAGACCAATCATGGAGGAGTGGTTGCAGAGGCAGCACGGTGGTGTCACGTATCGTGTGACACAGATCATCACCGGGCACGGAAACTTCGGTGAGTATCTGTTTCGCATGCATCGTGAGATCACACCTGCGTGTCATCACTGCGAGGCTTCCGGCGAAGACACGGTATTCCACACACTGGTGGAATGCTCAGCGTGGGCGAGTTAGCGCCGGGACCTCGTTGTGGGCTTGGGCGTAGATACCCTCTCACTGGAGACCATGCTACGAGCCATGGTCTCTAGCGGGAGCCAGTGGAACGCGGCCGTTTCCTTCTGCGAGCAGGTTATGCTCGTGAAGGAGGCGACTGGTAGGGTGAGGGAGCATACCCTCCCCACTGAATTCCGAAGTGTGCGGCGAGGGCGCCACTGGGAATTCTTTCAGTGTCCACCGGAGGCGCTCGGCAATGGACGTAGTTTCGGCCGCGTTCCAGGGCTTCGGATTAAAAAAAAAAATCTTTTTCGGGTTCTTTGTTTATAGTGAACGATACAATCGTCATGCACTATGTCGGTTACGATAACAAATCGGGTCGGTTGTGATATAATTTTCAGATTTTAAATGAACTTGCGATAAATATTGATTTAGTCGCCTACGTTAATATTTAAAAAATTGTTACGGTTAAGTTAAAATTAGCTTTTGCTATTATCTCAAAAAATAATGAATTTAGGCTCGCAATGTCTTTTTTTTATATTTGACACAATACAAACCACTTTATGTCTGAGGGGGTAGATAGAGGCGAACGCGCACATTTTGATTGGTTTATTTTTACGATAACCTGAGCTCAATCAGTGAAAATCGCAAAAAAATCCGTACTGTACTTACCTTTGGATGTTAACTTGTACAAACCTGCAGACAGATAAATAAAAAAATAACTTTTTGGTGTTTCATTTTTTTTCTTTTACTTAATTTATTTATTTGATAAAGGTACAAACGATTGATTGAAATTAATTCAGTAAAATTCGAAATAGCGTTTTACGAAAAATCTAATTTTCTTTATTTTATCAAACAAATTTTACAAAAGATTTCCTACGTCAAGATATTTAAGAGTCTATCGAATACTTTTGAACCATGATACAGCACGTATAGTAGCAAAAAATATGCTTCTTACAACGATAAAGGAAAAATTAGGCTAAGATTAAATCTGGTAAACGGGGCTTTGGTGCCGTCATTTTGCTTTGTTATCAAGAGATTCTGAATATTCAAGAGGGCTTCTGACAGAAATTTCTGTGAAGTCACGACGAGCAAGGTTATGGAAATTAAAAAGTAATATTTTTTATTAAGACCAATAAATTTTAATATAAATACCTACATTATCGTAGTCGTCGTCGTCGGTAGTGCATTGGCTTTTGACTCCGGAGTTTCGGGTTCGATTCCCGGGTCAAATCAATTAATATTTGTGTGATGCACAAATGTTTGTTTCGGAGTTTGGGTGTTTTCTATATGTATTATGTATTATCTGTATTGTACACGACACCAAAGCAGTTATGTCCAAAATATTAAAAACATACATTTTAATTTCATTTATTTGTATAGAAGAGTAAGTAAAAATAATCCTCTCTGAATCATAAACCGGGTTAAACAATAAACAGTAAACAATTTCTAATTATCCAAGTTTTGTCGCACTAATTAATTAAATTTTTAACCGCAGAGGTCTCGACTTGCAGCTGTGACAACTGTCACCAACAAATTCCTGGTTGAAACTTGAGGATTCACTTAACGTTACATACAGTCATTACATTTGAGAGGCAATCTACGAGTATAAAACAAACTCGTGTTGGTTAAGAGATTAATGGATCGAGAACGACTGGACCCATTTTGCTGATTCTTTTTTTGTTTGTATTATCAAATATCAGGGGAAGGATCTTTTGAAAGAAAAAAAATTGTGCAGAACATTAGAAAAATTAATTTCTTAAACTCGTTTGGAAGAAATCGCTTTTAGCGATAAGACCGCCATTTGTACTCTTTTTAAAGTGATATCTCCTTTTTGTATGTACTCCATGTTATGTACAATAAAGTGTATTGAATTCTTTATCCAGTACAGACAAATAAAATTGAAGTTTCTGTGTGTAAATCCAATTAATCAACTTTTCACTAAATGTATACGGTAATGTATGAAAATTAATACGGTACCCATAAAAACACAATTTTTACAATTAGGTCTGTCTGTTTGTTCCGGTTAATTTCTGAAACAGCTAGACCGATTTTAACAGGACTTTTACCGGCAGATAGCTGATTTCATATTACGTGATATAGGCTTCTTTTTATCCTAGAAATAATGTTTTCGTATTAAAATGTTTATTTATTTATGTATTTATGTACAACACACAGAAAAATAAAACAATAAGGAGAGTACAAAGAGAACAGTGAGCAGTTAGTACAAGGGCGCTACTTATTCCTAAAGGAATCTCTTCCAGCATGCCAGAGAGGAGAAGTAAAGGTGACACGGCAACGTGTGTGCAGTGCAATAAAAATAAACCTACATAAACTAACCTTTAGTATATAATATACATTATAATATATACATAAATAAATACATACTATACTGTTATTATTATGATAAAATTTTGAAAAGGAATTTTGACAGTGTTGAACATATTAATGGTTCGTGTGTCGAATCGTTGGCCTTTTAATAATAACATTGACTACCAGTTTAATGCTCGATCTTCACAGTTAAGTTCTGATGAGATTTGATAGGTAAAGTTGTCCGGTATATTATTACTGTGTTTAGTATTAGATCTCTCGCGAGTACTTGCATTTAGGCTACATCGCATCACCCCTTTTAGTAATTAGGTTTAAACTTATTATTTTTATTGGAACTACGTGTATCGACATCTCTGACTCAATACACTTTTACATGCACACGGTGCAATTGCGTACAAAGGCAAGTTTCTGGGTAAATTATCCAAAATACTGAAAGGGAAATTTAGATTACATGGAATTCAAATGACTGTATTAATAAAGACCACTGTCCACCATATTTTTTTTGTTTCTGAAAGCAGGAAAATAAAAATATTATATATTCGATGTTTTGTAGCACTAACTTTTTTGCCCGTGAATGAAAAAAGTTGTGCGATGAGCCTATTTTCGACCAGCACCTCATAGACTGCCTTGAACAAATGGCCTGTTTGAGACTGCTATTAAGCGCCTCTGTCTATCCCTTTGAGGATAAACACTTAATTGTGTAAGAAATTATCCACACCGGTATAGATTACAGCTGCGAGCAGAAAAACGTGTTCTGTACAAATTCGATGGATGTAAGTAGCCAGTAGTAATAATGAGGGCATTTCTCATTCGAAACGCGCAACCTCTTTGTTGTTTTAATACTGGGCTATGAAATCAGCGATTTAGAGTAACTATTTACGGAGAAAATCGGTATAATAATCAACCCTGTCAACATTAAAATCATTTATTTTCCATGTGACCGCGGCTCTTGTAACAGGATGGAAATGTTGGGTTATAAAGAGGACGGTATGATGGTAGAGACTCGTTGTTTATAAATTAAAAACATTTATTTGTTTGTTTTATTCTCAATCAATTAAGAAATATTATAATTAAGAATCTAATCGTGAAAATCAATATTAAAGACCATTAAATGGCTATTCAATTTAGAGACAGTCTTGAGAATGCCTCGTGAGTAGGTGAAACATATGTCGACGTTTATAATGTCTTCTATTTAGCGAAATTAGTGCAATTATATTAGAAAAAAAAAACAGCATATACTCCATTGTTTTATCATGGACTTTCGTCAGGTAACGCCTGACTCCATTCAGTGTACAATATTAAATGTACACAGACGTACACTCTGATGACGCCGACCTATTACCGCAGCGCAGGTCCGAAATTCGGTTTCTTTGTGACGCCAAGGAATAAATTACTGTCACTAATCGTGTCAATATACATGAAAAATGTTAGCTCGGGGAAACCAGGAAGTGTGCAAACTGCCAAGATTCCGTTCAAGACATCAGGAAAGTTCAAAGTGAATACCTAATAAAATATTCGGTATGCTAATGAAATATTACAATATTAAAGTTAATGAGAATAATTAATTTATTAAGGCTGGTTACTTTTTAGCTCAAAGAATAAGCATTGCCATACAACGTGGCAATGCTGCAAGCCTCCAGGGAACATTGCTAGTCGGCGACGAGGCGGAGGAGTTCTTTGACGCCTGTATATAGTGTAGATTTTAATGTGTATAGAATAGATTTTAGTAAGTGTAAATAGTAGTTTCATGTACTATTTTGTATATTGTAATTGTTAAATAAATATATGCAATCATAGTAAAAAAAAAATGAGAATATCATTAATGAATTAAGAGAAAAATATTTTTACACTCGAGGCGTAACATTACTATTCATCGCCTTCTATGAAAAAAAAGTATGGACTATCGATACAAAGAACTCGCACCCCCCACTCCTGCGAACACAAATACAAGCCAATAATTCAATACATTGCATTCGATAACTATTAAATTAAATGTAAATCCATATATGATTTACCATTTACAAGTCCAAAACATTTTCTCTGTAATTTTTAATTACGTTAGATGAAAATATATCAACAAACACAAATCACTAACATACTCATACATAACCTGTGTGATTACGTGCTCAGTAGAACTAAACCAAATGTCATTTATTGGTGAAAACGGAACACGCTTACCTCCTGTCTGATGCTAAAAGATTTATAGCCCCACTATTAGGGGTACAGGAGAAAAAAAGGCAGCGATACAAAAGCAACATAACGCACGTGACTTGGAACTGTGATTGCGTCTAATGACACAGTAATGTGCGTTGTAAGAGAACAACATGTTTAACGACTCTTTGAGAAATGACTTCGAGTTTTTTATGGCTTATATTTGTACGTACTTTCATTATAATCACGTATATTTCCCTGAGAGGGTATTATAGGTATAAACTAAGTATACTATTAAGTGATGATTTGGAGTTCGATTTTTGCGGAGTGCGTGGCTGGTGGCTTTTTAGGTTACCTCTGGCGCTCCGCAAGAATCGGGTTCTAGACACTCACATACTGAAAGTTTCATGTCCTGCACCTGGAGCTAGTTACGAATAACTAGTTCTTCTGTGCGGGACTATCAACTAATCAAGCATTACCTTGACATTGGCGAAATCATTGACGAACAACGGTGGAGCCACGTTTTTAAAAAAAGAAGAGGAAGAAGTAATGATTTCTTTCCAATACCTGCGGAAATATATCCCCGGAATAAAAAGTAGCTTATATTTTACTTTATTATATCAGCTCTCTGCCAGTGAGTCCCGTTGCTGACGCTGACAAATAGACATACAGACAAAAACTTAAAAAATAGCGTTCTAATATGGGTTACCGTATATGCTTTCATATACATAATTATATACTAAAAATTCATTAAGGGTTCCCAGAATGCTGGCTGTGTTGCTACGTTGGGTGGCGATACTTGTTCTTTGGGCTATAAAATAGCCAGCCTTCTGGTCCTGAGAAGCATCGATTAAGCGTTTAGCAATATCTCTATAAAGACGGCGAACGCTCGGACCCCATGACCCCAGTTTCTCAACCCCAAACGGCTCAAATATGTAATCACCTGCTAGGTTAGCATAGTTACGTCGTTTGAGGCCTTCAGCCGATGCAGCAGCAACGCGGACACATCCGGATGTGCTTGGAAGGTGTGAAGGTGCTAAGGTGTCAACGCATGTAGCGTCCCACACCAAAGACCTTCCCATCTTCTATCTTACATATTCATTTCGTGAATAGCTGTTAATTTGAAATTACACACATACACTTCAATTTTATTTATTTGTATGGATCTGTCCTGGCTGTTAGGAATTTGCGTTTGAATTAAGAAGTGGTTATGAATTTTCCATAGCGCCTATCGGCAACAGTCTTGCCACGTAATAACGTGAAACCAACTAAATAAATATGATTGGACATTCTCACACGTCATCTAGCCGAAATTAAGGTAATATAAGCTTGTCCTATGGGATCAAGACAACTGATAAACATACTCATATACATAATATACATAGAAAATACCCAAACTCCGAAACTAACATTTGTGGGTCACACAAATATTTAATTTTCGGGATCGAACCGGAGCCGAAAGCCGATGCACTTCCGACCACGCTTACCGAAGCAGTCAAAGCAGTAAATTACTGTCCAAAATTGAGTATGCACCTCTGTCTTCCCGTTTAGGGATATAGGGCGTGATGATTGTAATTATTATTCGCTTATATGTTCAACCAAATATGACATACGAACTTACCCGGGTATGAAACTACGATATTACATTGGAAACAAAATTATGGGCGTACGCTAATATAAGTTACATCTGTACTGCTCCAAAAGGCATATAAATTTCAATTTTAAAACCTTTAAGTTGCCTTATTGTACCGTGTGTGCGAAAATGTGAATAAAAGTTCCGTATTTTGGTTTATAAATTTAGTTTATTAAGCAGTACAGTTTTTACCTATATTACATTTACAAAGACTACATAAACGCTACATATTAGAAAACAAGGTCGCTTCGGTCCGTATGTATGCTTAGAACTTTAAAACTACGCAACGGATTTTGATGCGGTTTTCACCAATGGACGGAGTGGTTCTTGATGAAGGTTTTTGAGTATATAGATTGTGAAGCAGACAAAGCCGCAGGCGTCCGCAAGTATTATTATAAAGTGAACATAAATTAAATAAAAGTACCTACCTAATGGGTTTCGCAAAAGAGGAAAATATGACAAACTGAGCTGCTGGGTATTGTAGCTTAATTTTAGCTTAAATACGTTATGTAAAAATCGGTATGTATTTACGTCATCCGTTCCTTTATCTTTGAACTTGACTGGACACACTGCCGTGTGTTTCCGCGATGACTTAAATCACAGCCCATAAGGTCCCAACACCTTAAAAACCAAGCCAACTACACTTGAATGTGATGCTCGTGCTAATCAAAGCCGACGGTCTGTTTGACAAACAAAACTGACCAATTGCCAGTAATAGGATCACTATTACGTGATACCAATAAAGAACTGGGCACTGGTGAAAAGTGGGCGTATAATTCGCCACTGCCTATCCCATCCAACGTGATTTTATGTAGGTAAAATAACAAAACTTTATGCAATTGTTTGTAGAAATTGCATAAAGTCTTGTTATTTTGTAGAAATTGCAAATACAAGCCATGTACAATCCATTTAAGAATACATTGCTTGTTTACTCGCGGGAAAACTCATTGACCGAAGTGAATCAAAATGCAATTGCAACAGATCCTACGAATAAACCCCAAAGAGGACAGTGTTCATTAACACTGTTAGACGTATTAACACGTAAATTGTGCCATAAAGCTTATTATAGTATTAATGATTTCTTAGATGACAAGGTTGCCTGGTTGTAACACGAATTGCTCCTTTCTAAATAACTCTGTATTAGATTTAAGATGAATAATTTTGGAAAAAAGCCGAACTGAGTTTCTTGAGGGCTCTTCTCAGTCTCGTTGCATTTTGGAACCCTCGGTAGAGTCACACCAACTTTTGACGAATCTAAATAATTTTCTAAAAAATTCAAAGATAATAAACGTTATTTTTTATTTTATTTTTAGAACAATTGGCAGACAATATTCATATTTGGGGCATTTTTTACATGCACATATCACGCCTGTATCCTAGAAGAGGTCTCTAGGCAGAGGTGCATAACCCAATTTGCCAGTATTTTTAGTCCCACGTAATAGGGAATCTATTGCCCTCACCGGGCAAACATAATTATAATAGATTATGTCCAAAATGGCTAAATGAAATTAATAAAAAGCAGCAGCTATATTGTAATTTAAAAAAAAAATTGATACCATAACTAAATTAAAGCATACATAGCTCGGGGCCTGAGGACGGCGGGATCGCCACCCGTCGTCCTTACAGAAGCAGGCTAGAAGGGTTGCGTGCTGCGGGGCCTTTGCCCCATAGCACGCAACCAGATTCACTCACTGACGCGGGATAAAACCCGACCCCAACGACGCGGGATTCTCATCCCGACCCAACCCCCGCAGAGACCATAGAGGTGGTCAAAGTCCGCCGGGCGCCACTGGAAATACGTTCTGCTTGTAGCCAGAGACGCCCGGCAACGGATGTTAGAGCGCCCGCGGCCTTGGGCCGCGGAACTAAAAAAAAAAAAAAGTATACATAGCAGCAAAATAACATAAATTGAAACCAAACATTTCATCGCAAGGCCTTGAGGCAACAAAATGCCAACGTGCCAACCGCTATGGTACAGTCAATTAAAGTTCTGGGCGTCTGGATTTTTTTATACAGACTTTGCTATAATAATATGAAATTTTTATAGCCTATAAAGCAAAGTCGCTACTGTTCCCTATGTAACGGGTTTTGATGCGGTTTTCACCAATGAATAGAGTGGGTCTCAAGGAAGGTTTTTGTGTAAATAATTTGTCAAGCAGGCAAATCACACAATTTCTTTGTGGCTTTAATACCTACAGACCTTTTATAAAGCCAGCGCAGTCGAGGTACTTTTGTACTTTTGTCCATCTATAATAGACCTGTTATAAATTGTCCAATAACGCATGGGAAGGATTAAGTAGCCCGTAATTCATATAGAGATCTATATCGAGGGGCAAAAGTACACGAAAAGTCCCTCGCCTGCTGTAATAATAAACCGGCCTAGTGCGAGAACGGCAAAAATCACGTTTGTTGTTTGTAGAGCTCCCTTAAATATTTTTTCAAATCAAATCAAATCATTTATTTGCTGATCAAAGGTAGTGGAGTATTACATAATAATAATTTGGAGCTCTTTGATCTACCTATTAGGCATGCATAAAATTTGCGACTTAAGTAACAATAAATTCTTAGGTAAAGTCAACTTAAACTAATTAAATGTCAACGGCAATGTCAAAATAATAATAAATTACAATAATAAGATATTTGAACAATATATAATGTCAAAAAATTTAATTAAATTGAAAGTAATGTCAAATATAATTAGATACAAATATATATTAAGCAATGTCAATGTAATGTTAACAGTCAATCACCTCGCCACTGTAAGAAAATCGTTTATTGCATAGTAGCACTCATTAGTCAAGAACTCATGAAGACGCTTTTAAAATAAATTTATATTAAGTCGCTAAATAGTTTGTTATATTCGTTTATTTGTAATTGTTGTTATAGCAGCAAGAGAAATACATCATCTCAGAAAATTTCAACTTTCTATCACGGTTCATGAGATACAGCGTGGAGACAGACGGACGGACAGTGGAGTCTCAGTAATAGGTTTCCCATTTTACCCTCTGGGTACGGAATTACGGAACACTAAATTGAAAACCTTTTGCAAATGGTAAATATGTACCTGGATTGCATTGTCTAACTAAAGTAGGTACTCAACTTAATATCACTTATTTCCAAGTTTCTTCTGCGCCGTATTAACTTCTGTATGTATTTGCATAAATAAAGAATTCCTTGAAAAACTTTATTTTTGTATAGAAATAAAGCACCAGTGTCACTGTTATAAGACTTTGAGACGTTCTTTATTGTACAATAATACATGTTTATATTTAAAAATAGAACAAAAAAAGAAACAAAAGCAAGCTCAACTCCTGAAATCTGCAAGAAAAGCTTCGACTTGTTAAAGAGTCCCAGAAAAAAATACAGAAGTATATAAAATAAATACCTATAAGCCGCGCAAGATGACAATTGGGATTGGCGGCCATGTTGGTGACGTCATGGTGACGTAGATTAACCTAAAATACTGTTTTGTAATCCGTACTTTTCAGCGATTGATCGTTGTGAAATCCCTGCCAACGGCAATCCCAGTATACGTGACTTCAATATTTTATAACAATGTTAAATTTTAGAACATTTTGATACTCCAGTCTAAACCACTATTCGGTACTTTCAAAAGCCTGGAGGCAATAGTTACGGTTAACAATGACTAGGTTTTTCTTATATCTAAATTGTTATATTATGGGTTATTGATTCTATCTAAATAAAGTGCTTTTTTAATTTCGCGGCCTAAGGCCGTGGCTGCTCCCACGTCGTGCTCTGGTACGCACGTAGAAGGTATTTCCAGTGGCGCCCGGTGGATTGGGACCCGGCGGTAAATTGCTACAAAAATATCATCATACTCGTAACATACTATAAAACAAAGTCGCTTCTGTTCCCTATGTATGCTTAGATATTTAAAACTACGCAACGGATTTTGATGCGATTTTCACTCATGGATAAAGTGGTGTTGGAAGGTTTTAATATATAATTTACGAAGCTGACGAAGCCACGGGCTAGTAAAAAATAAATTAATATTTTTAAACATTCTCACACAACGTCATCTACTCGAAACTAAGCTATAAGCTTGTGCTAAATTTCTGTTATAAATTTCAGTAGGTGTCTGTTTATAATGTCCAAACGATAACTGAGGAAAATTATATTTTTAGTATGTATTACACTTAATTATATAGTACTAAAAATACACTACAAAATATCGTTTAGAAAATCCTCCGCGTCATTGCCGGCGGCAGGTTCCCAGAATGCTGGCTGTGTTGCCACGTTGGATTGCGATACTTATTTTTTTGGTCAGAAAATAGCCAGCCTTGTGGTCCTGAGATGCATCAATTAAGCGTTTAGCAATGTCTCTATAAAGGCGGCGAGTACATGACCCCAGTGTCTCACCTGACCTGCTGGGTTAGGGTATTTACGCTGTTAGAGGCCTTCAGCCGATGCAGCAGCAGCGCCGGCACGTACAGATGTATTTGGAAGGTGTGAAGGTGCTAAGATGTGTCCCACACCAAAAGCCTTTCCATCTTCTATGGTAACAAAGACATGCCATCCGTTAAGTTGTTTGTCCATTTAATACTCTACTAATTCTCCATGACGATAGAATTTATTTTCGTACCATTTTTTAAATAACTTAGATAACCTACTAACCTTATAGTAACCTTCTTTGATAGGCTAAAATAGAATTGACTCAATTCCGCCAGCGTCACGTATTTCAAAATAAATTTGAACTAAAGCACTTATTTCTAATTTATTACGAGTACAAATTTACTTTTTAATTTATGTTGTCCGTCTGTTCTTGTTTATTTACTTTTTAATGATTATCTAAAGCAATTAGACACCGTTGTTCTTAGCTGACTGAATATTTAATTACGTCTGAGTATGTATTATGTTAATTAGTTTTTGAAATAAGTGACAATACAATTATTAAACACCATAAGGGCCCACCCCAATCAAATTAACTTTCTTGTATTTATTTAAAACTAGCTATCCCGGCGAGCTTCGTTCCGCATGAATTTGTCTAATGATTTGCACAACTTTTGGATTTTTTTTCTTCGAAAAGGTCCTTAAGAAGAAAGAATTAGAAAAAGAGAAGAATTAAAAAAAAAAAAAAAAAAGAAGCTAGTCCAAATTAAGCTAATATAAGCTTGTGCTATGAGATTGTAGATGACTGATTAACATACTTATTATACTAAATAGATACATACATATTATCCATAGAAAACATCTAAACTCCGAAACAAACATTTGTGGATCACACAAATATTTGATTCGTCCCCGGGATCGAACCCGAGACTCCGGAGTCGATAGCTGACCCACTACCGACCACGCCACCGAAGCAGTCAAACTCTTTGTTTTATATATATTATAGACTAGCTGTTCCCCGCAGCTCCGCCTGCGTGTTACGTTAGATCTACATAACTTTTTTATTTATGAAGCCATTGAAAACCAAACCGCAAATTCAAACATTCAGACAAACAGACAAAAGTTCTAAAAACTATTATTTTCGGTTTTATTGCGTTCATAAAGCCCCCCATTACAACAGTCTCTATTATACCATAAAAATTCATCTTAAGATACGAAAATTTGAAATATTATTTATTATCTTCGTCGTGTGTGATAGTCCATTGAATTGTATGGCGAGCGATATTGTATCTTAAGTTAAAATATTATAGTATCTTAGCCGTGTGCAGCGCCCCTTGGTGAACTTCACTGCGGGTGACGTAACCTATTCTGAAGAGCTCATCAATCTGATCCCACCCTCTTCCTTCCGATCCCGAACAACTCGTGCCGTGCAGAGATGCCACTGCCACACAGTGAATAGCATGTTCGCGAGAACCGACCGTTTGTAAGCGGAGCGTGAAGAGGCACATCAGTAGGTCGTCAAGTTGAGAGCCACACTCTATAGTATTGTGTGCTGTGAGAGAGGCCCACAATCGCTAGACGTCGTCACGAATTACCACCAGGCGGGCGGCGTCAATTTGGCGAATCCAAAATAAAAAAAAACCTACGACAAACCTATTATTTGCGGTTGGTACAGTAATCGGGTCTGAGGATCGAACCGCAAAAAAAGTACCCATTCCGGGATAAAAAGTACCCAGTGTGGTGCCCAGGATATTAAAGAATAATTATACCAAGTTTCATCGTAACAGACAGACAAATATTTTTTTAATCACATTTTTGGGTTCGGTGTCGGTCTAGTAACACCCCTGTCATTTATTTTTTTGATATTTTCAATGTACAGAATTTTCATTTCTACAGATTTATTAAGAATCAAAGAATCAAGAATCAAAGAATCAATTTCATTTATTCAGTTTAGGCACATAAAGAGCACATATGAATGTCAAAATTTTACAATTTTGTCAAGTAATATTATAAAAATACTAAATTAAGTAAGTACATAAATAACCATTAGAAAATGATTCTTTCGCTGGTTCGGTAATTTGGTTCTCCTGAGAAGAGACCAGCAAGAAACTCAGGTAGATTATCCATTTTCTTTTTTAATATTGTTTTGTTTACATTGTTACAATTAGTTTCTATTGTATTATACGAGTGGCCAACAACAGAAGATTAGGGTGACCATGCATTTTTATCATTAAGATATTCGTCTACATTATAGTAGCCTTTCATCATCAAACATTTTTTAACTACTATTTTAAACTTATTAAGAGGCATGTCAACCAAATCCTGAGGAATTTTATTATAAATTTTTATACATTTGCCAACAAACGAATTACCAACTTTATGAAGTCTAATTTTTGTCATTGCCAATTTATTTTTATTTCTTGTATTAAAATTATGATTATCGGATTTTTTTTTTTTTTTTTTTTTTTTTTTTTTTTTTTTTTTTTTTTTTTTTTTTTTTGAATAGATCTATGTTCTTCCGTACATATAAGATGTTGTCGTAAACATATTGAGAAGCAACTGTTAAAATATTAATTTCTTTAAATAATTCTTTCAGCGAGTCACGGGGTCCGAGTCTATAGATTGCTCGTATAGCTCGTTTCTGTAATATGAATATTGTCTCAATATCGGCAGCTGAGCCCCACAGCAGCAGACCATATGACATAACGCTATGAAAGTAGCTAAAATAAACTAATCGTGCCGTTTTTTCGTCAGTCAGAGACCTTATCTTTCTAACCGCATAGGCAGCTGAGCTAAGTCTTCCTGCCAAGGCTGTGATATGAAGACCCCATTGTAGTTTACTATCTAGAGTTATCCCAAGAAAAACTGTGGTATTGACTATTTGAACTAATTCATTATTCATAGTAATATGAGTATCCACCTGTCTAACATTGGGCATAGTAAATTTTACACATTTTGTTTTCTTCGCATTGAGCAGCAAGTTGTTACTTGTGAACCAATGCAATATTTCCGAAAGGGTATTATTTACATCGTCAAGTGCTACTTTTTGTCTATCACTTTTAAAAATTAATGATGTGTCATCAGCAAATAATACTATCTCACAAAGATTTTTAGTGAAATAAGGAAGATCGTTTACGTATATTAAGAATAAAAGGGGTCCTAATATAGAGCCCTGGGGTACTCCCATGACTAATGAGGCGCCAGAAGAGTCGGTGCCATTAATGTTTACTTTTTGTACTCTACCAGTGAGGTAAGACTCGAGTAAGCCAAGTGAGCTGTTCGAAACACCATAATAACCTAATTTTAGTAGCAAAGTCCCATGATCAACACAATCAAAAGCTTTTGATAGATCACAAAATATACCAATAGCATCCTGCTTTTCCTCCCAAGCATCAAATATATGTTTCACAAGTGCAACTCCTGCATCCGTTGTGTTCCTGCCTTTAGTGAAACCAAACTGTTTGTTATGAAGTAACTTATTGTCTGTAAAATGTGAAAGCAATTGATTAAATATTATTTTTTCAAAAATTTTACTGAGTGATGGGAGTATGGAAATAGGTCGAAAATTTGAAGGATCACTTTTGTCTCCTGCTTTAAATAAAGGATTGATTTTACTGTACTTCATAAGATGAGGAAACTGATTTTCATCTATACATTTATTGAATATGAATGCAAGGTGAGGTGCTATAGCGGGCACTATTGATTTTATTATATTAGTTGAAATGCCCCAAAGATCCTCGGTATTTTTTATATTTAGTTGTTTAAAAGTTTTAAGTATAGTGACAGAGTCAATATACTGAAAATCAAAGTTAATTCTACATTTATCAACACTAGATTTAAGAAGAGAATTGGCTACGTTTTTTGACGAATTTAACTTATTTGTAGTGGTGATTGGAACATTTGTGAAGAAAGATTCAAATGCATTGGCCACTTCAGAATCAGTTTTAATATGTTTATCATCTATTTTTAACTCGAAGGATCGATCACGTGACTTTGCTTTACAAGTTTCTTTGTTAATAACATTCCATATTGCCTTCGTTTTATTATCAGATTTTTCAATTTTAGCCCGTATATAATTAGATTTAGCTGTTGAACATACTTTTTTGAATAGTTTGGAGTACTTTTTAATCTGTTCAATTACTTGTGGCTCATTAGTAGATGCCTTTGTCTCGTATAATTCATATAATTTCCTTCTACTTTTATAGATTCCAGGCGTAGCCCAATCACTAAATTTTATTTTAAATTGATTTACATTTATTGTTTTTTTAGTGAAAATGTTATCACATTCGTATTTGATTACTCCGAACAAATCTCCGTAATGATCATTCGGGTGTTTATCATTATTCAACTCCAAAAGAGGTACTTTATTCTTAATGTTTTCTTTAAATTTTTCTAATCTATAAGTTGTGATTGGTCTACAAACAATATTTTTTGATAATGGAACATGTTGGAACTTAAATCTAGCTAACTGACCTGCATGATCTGAATTTACAAAATGTATTATAGATTTCTCATCTACATCGCTGTTAGAAAAAATATTATCTAAGCAGGTAGCTGATGTGGCTGTGGTGCGTGTTGGTTCACAAAAAAGATTTTGTAAGTTAAAAGATTTAAAAAGGTTGAGGAACCTTAGCGCGTTCTGAGAGTTTTCTAAAATATTAATATTAAAATCGCCACATACAACTATAGTCTTCTTACATTTACATACCTTTTTTAAGGCTTCCTCCATAATGGACTCAAACAGGTAGTAATCTCCAGAAGGAGGTCTATAGACGCTAATAATAATATATTGTTCTAGCTCTGCACATGATAGTTCAATATTTCGCTCACTTGTGAGTGCTACTACGTCTTTACGGTCTTTTGATTTTAATTTGTCATTAATTAAAATGAGAGACCCACCTCTTATAGCGGAATCTCTAGTAAACGCACTAATGATTTTATAATTATCAATATTAACTAAGAGTTCATGTTTTTTTAACCAGTGTTCAGTTAAACAAAGTACATGGATACGTTTTTCATTTAAAAATAATTCTAGTTCTAACTCTTTGCCAGAAAAGCCTTCAATATTTTGATGAATTATATTCATGAAGATAGACTTTTCCTTTGTCCTTCCTCTATTGTCCTACAACTAAGTTTAAATTATTGTCACCCTTTTCAGGAACAGATTCCAAGGTCACAAGACAAACATTGTCACTTTTCTGCTCAATAAAAGCAGATTGTTTAGCCAAGTTTTTGGCTGAATAACTAATAAAATATGATAGCGAAGATGCTATCTGTCTCCTAAAATATCTATTCAAATAGAATTTATCTTCCGTCAATAACAATTTATTTTCTAAATACATGTTAATGTCAATCAGATGGAATTTATTTGGATTATGAAATGTCAATGTATGTATTGTTTGATTTAGCTTATATCTAAGATTGTTTTCGGCCTGTGACAAGCCACGGCTATAAGGAAGTGTGAATAAAATAATGTTTTTAACATCTAATAAGCTCAGTAATTCTAAACAGTTTACAATTGCATTTCTGTCTGCATTTCCCCTATCTCCCACCAAAATTAAAAGTGTACAGTTGCTGTTTAAATTACAATTTTTAATTTTTTTTATAATGTTACAGTAAGTTAATCCCGGCATACAATAGTTAGTAACATTTTGTTCTAAATATGAACTAAGTAACTGGCCCATTGATTTCCCTAATTCATCACAAAACATAACTATTTCAGATTTAATCATATTTCGTTTGGTGAAGGAACTACTGGGTTTCTTGTTTGACTCAAGTGAAGGGCTTATGTTTGAAGTCAGCGAGGACTTACAGACCGGCTCAGGACTAATTAAATGGTTGTTTGATGTCAATGTGGAATTTGGACTCATAAGCTTCTTCATGGCCAGAATGTATTCCTGATACTCACTTTTAACATTACAATACCTGTCAGTCATTATGTCTAGTGAATTTTTTAAATTATTAATTTCTGATTCTAACTTTAAAATATTGTTATTATGATCAGAGATATTATTTTCAATTAATAATGAATACATGTCAAGTTCATCGCCTAGTTGCCTTCTCTCATTAATATACTTGACTTTTTTGTACATACTTTTTTGTCTTTTAATAAGTTTTTGTGTTTTTCTTATGTATTTATTAATTTTCACATATTTCTTAATTTTGTTTCTACTGCACTCAACTATGCCCATCTTGTGATTGGAACAATGAGCTGTTAAGGTATCATCCTTTGTTAAATCTATAGTAATAGTGGGTTCTAAGCTGGGTTCAGTAGCAACAAGGCTGGGCACACTACCAACTAACTCCTCAAACAAGTTATGGGTATGGGATACTATGGTGTCACGTTTCTCAGCCTCAAGGTGGGAAATGAGGTGGTGGGCTTCGTGCAGTTCCTGTTCCAAGACTGACATGCGCTTGAGACCCTGTTCATACTCGTCACTACGTATAAGTATAGATAAATTAATAATTATAAGTATAGATGACATGGGGCGGGGCCCCAAGAGATTAGACTACGTCCTCGCCGTCCGCCCTGGACCCCAACTTGACCACGGTAACGCAGTGGCAAGTTGGGTGACCGAACGTCGAAATCAAAACTTGAGTGGCCAACACAGAACCCCCGGTCCTGACACTGCCCTTCCCCGGGCAGTCTCAGCCGACGACATATTGCGCGAACAACGGACTTCGATGCCTTTAGATTTGGGGGCTCGCGTCGCGCCGCCTAGTTGCAGCGCGACGTCGACGCCCCAAGAAAATTTTGCTGCTGGGACTGACGATGGGTCAGCTCCCAGTAGTGTGAGGGGTAAGGGCCCTTCTTCTTCGCAGAAGAGGACCCTCGAGAAGGGGGGGCTCCCGCGCGACCGGAGCACTAGTTGCTCTGGGTGGGGGTCCCTCCTCTCCAGCGATTCGGAGGAGGAGGTGCCGGTGAAGACGGTGCGCACGCGTCTCGACGCCTACAGAAAGCACCCGCCAACACCACCCCCGTCATCTGTGCCGTCCCTGCGCAGTCGCAGGGATATCGGTGTGCCGCCCGCGCGGGAGATAATGAGTATTTTCTCCCGCATGAACGCGGCCATGCGGGGGAGTAAAAACATGTCGGGGAGGAAGAAGATTGTGGCTTCACTGGTGGATGAAGCCCAATCCTCCCTCGACAAGCTCCTCGAGCGGAGCGTCACAGAGGAGGAGGCGAAGCTCCGCAAGCAGGTTGCGAGCCTGGAGGTGGAGCTCACTGCCTCCCGAAAGGAGATGGAAGATCTCCGTCGGGAGGTCGCTGAGCTGACCAAAGCGGTCAAGGCACCTCCAGGTCCCATGCCGCCTCCTCCTCTGACGGCTGGACCAGCGCCGAAGACGGCGCCTAGGACCGCGCCCACCATGGCGCCCGGCTCGCCGCCGAAGCCTGTACCGACTACGGTGCAGGTCCTGACGGCGATCGAGAGGCGCCTCGCGGTCCTGGAGGACCGGGCGTACCGCCCTCCGCTAGCGCGTCCCGCGTTTTCATACGCGGCGGCTGTCGGCGGTGCTCCCGCTCCGGGTCCAAGCGGCACACCCGCTGTCCGCCGCCCCGCTCCGCCCCCGTCCGCTTCGGTGAGCCGGATACCGGCCGAGACCGCGGCCCAGGCGCGGAAGGCCAAGGGGCGCGGCAAGAAGAGTGGCACCCCTGCCGCCTCCTCTTCCTCTATCGTCGCTCCCGCTGTTTCCTTACACCCCTCCAGACGGGAGGGATGGGAAGTAGTGGGAGCCAAGAAGAGGAAGACGAAGGCCGCAAAGAAAGCGGCCAAAGCCGCCGCGGCGAAGGCGCTGAAGAGGCCCCGCCCTCCTCGCTCCACCGCCGTCGTCCTGACGGTGACGAGGGTAGGTGTGGAGAAGGGGGTGGGGTACGCCGACGTACTGAGGACTGTGAAGTCCTCAGTCAACCTCTCGGCCCTCGATATACAGGGGGGGCTCCGGTGCAAGATGACACGCACCGGGGCTCGCCTCCTCGAGGTCTCCGG
Organism: Nudaria mundana; assembly: GCA_963556515.1. Lineage (NCBI taxonomy): Eukaryota > Metazoa > Arthropoda > Insecta > Lepidoptera > Erebidae > Nudaria > Nudaria mundana. The sequence goes on from OY748311.1 coordinate 10,862,512, forward strand.
CGCCTCCAGCGGCCCTAAAGCTGACGCCCTAGCGGCTCAGCTTAGGGACGCGTTGGACCAAGAAGCCGTCCGCGTCACCAGGCCCACCAAATGCGCCGCATTGCGCATCACGGGTCTGGATGACGCGGCCACGACGGAGGAAGTAATCTCCGCCGTCGTGGAGGCGGGCGGCTGCCCCCGTGACCAGGTGAAGGCTGGAGATATCTCCTTCGGCTCCACTGGTCACGGGATGACAGTCGTCCAGTGCCCCGTCGCGGCGGCACTGCAAGTGGCGGACGGACGAAGCCTCCTCGTAGGGGGCTTCCTAAAGGCGCAGGTGCACCTCCTTCGTGCCCGGGAAACCAGATGTTTCCGGTGCATGGTGGTGGGGCACTTAGGAGTGCAGTGTACAGCGGAAGTCACCGTGGGCGATCGGTGCTTCCGCTGCAGCCGGCCCGGTCACAAGGCAAGTGCCTGTGACGCCCCGCCTCGCTGCTTTAGATGCGAGGCGGAGGGCAAGACCGCGGATCACCGGGTCGGCAGCACAACCTGCGCCGCCTCGAGGCCAAAACCTCGTCCGTCCGCTGAGAGCGGTGGGGGTGCCGCCCTTGCGCGGCCAGTTGTTTCGCGGCGGGATGCGGTTATGGACGTCAATTAATGTCTGACGCCCGTATCCGTATCCTGCAAGTGAATTTGAACCACTGCCGTGCTGCTCAGGATCTTCTGTACCAGAGCATCCGGCAGTGGTCCATAAACTTAGCCGTGGTCGCCGAGCCGTACTACGTCCACCCGGGAAGCCCGGTGGACGAGGACGGCTCGGCCTGTTGTATCTTTGGGGGGTCCGCCGCAGACAACTCGCGTCTTGCGATCATTGCAAGGGGCCGCGGGTGTGTTGCGGCGGACTATGATGGGTTGGCAGTCGTGGCCACCTACATCTCGCAGAACATTGACGAGTCTCAGTTTGAGCTATGGCTCACTGAGCTCGACGTCGTCTTCGCTGCGTGCCGTCCTCGCCCTGTCCTGCTCCTGGGAGACTTCAACGCCTGGAGTGAGGCGTGGGGCTCCCGGGAAACCAGGGACAAGGGGAGGCTTCTTGAGGACTGGACCAGAACACGTGGTCTGGAGGTCCTCAACCGGGGGAATGTCGCCACCTTTTGGCGGCGGGGGGGGGGGGGAATCGATCGTGGACGTAACGTTCGCATCCCCTGACCTCGCCACCCGTATTACAGGCTGGCGCGTGGAGGAGGGTGAGGAGACGCACTCGGATCATCGGTACATCCGGTTCGATGTCGTCCCCCCACCTGACCTCCCACAGCCGGTGGCAAATCCCCCGGATCCGCGTTGGGCACTTCACCATCTGGATCGGGAGGCTCTCCTGGAGGCATCCATCGTGCAGGCCTGGATTCCAGCGCCGGACCGGCCTGCCGATGTGGATGCCGAGGCGGAGTGGTTCAGGAGAGCCATGTCGCAAATCTGTGATGCGGCGATGCCTAGGGTTACACCCAGACCGGCCAGGAAGCAGGTGTACTGGTGGTCGCCGGAGATTGCAGAGCTGCGCGCAGCATGCATCTCCGCCCGCCGCCGGTACACCAGGTTTCGCTGGAGGCGTCGCCGCCCAGACGACGCGGCAGCCCGAGAGGCGGAGCTTTTTCAGGCATACAGGGAGGCTAAAGGTAATCTCCAGGAGACGATAAAGCGGGCCAAGACGGCGGCCCGCGAGGAGCTCCTGGAGACCCTGCAGCAGAACCCATGGGGGCGCCCGTACCTACAGGTCAGGGAGAAACTCCGACCTAGGGCGCCCCCACTGACCCAGAGTCTCCAGCCGCAGCAGCTGGAGCGGGTCATGGACTCCCTGTTTCCGACGAGCGCGGAGGAGCACGTCCCTCCGCGCATGGCTCCGTCTCTGCCCGACGCGGATAGCACCAGCGAAGACGACGTACCCGAAGTCAGGGTGGGGGAGCTAGGTGCGGCAGTACTCCGGCTTCAACGCCGGAAAACCACTGCCCCCGGACCCGACGGCATTCCTGGCCGCGCATGGGTCCTGGCCCTCGAAGAACTCGGGCCTCGACTGATGGGGCTCTTTAGCGCATGCCTCGAAAGGGGCCAGTTTCCCAAGGTGTGGAGGACGGGGAAACTGGTCCTGATCCGTAAGGCGGGGCGGCCGGTGGACTCACCGTCCGGATACCGGCCGATCGTGTTGCTCGTCGAGCATCTCACGAGTGTGGGGCCAGACCTGGCGGATAACCAGTTCGGTTTCCGTCGGGGACGCTCCACCGTGAGCGCGATCATGCGCGTGAAGAGCCTGACGGAGGAAGCAGTCTCGCAGGGCAAGGTGGTGGTGGCGGTGTCTCTTGACATCGCCAACGCGTTCAACACCTTGCCATGGAGCTGCGTTAGGGAGGCGCTCGTGTATCACGAAACGCCTCTCTACCTCCGTCGTATTGTCGGGGCCTATCTCTCGGAGAGGGCCATAGCTTTCCCCAGCTGGCTCGGGCCAGCTCGGCGAGATGTGTCGTGCGGTGTTCCGCAGGGGTCGGTCCTGGGGCCGCTTCTGTGGAACATCGGCTACGACTGGGTGCTGCGGGGTGCGTTGCCTAGGGGTGTCGGCGTAACGTGCTACGCCGACCCTCGTCACGGCGCGGGGTGCAACGTACCAGGAGGCAGCACTCAAGGTCACGACGGGTGTTGCTCGAGTCGTGGGTCGGATACGGCAGCTGGGACTGGAGGTGGCCTTGCACAAGTCCGAAGTGTTTTCACAGACCTCGGAACGGTCCACCAGAAGGTTCCAGCATAAATGTGGGAGGCGTTAGCATCGGCATCAAGCCCTCGATGAAGTACCTAGGGATCGTACTTGATAGCCGATGGAACTTCGGACCACATTTCCGAAGTTTGGTCCCCAAGGTGACGCAGGCATCGGTCGCGCTTTCGCGACTGATGCCCAACCTAAAGGGACCCAACGCCTCCTGCAGGAGACTGTACCTGGGGATCGTGCGGAGTATGGCCCTATACGGGGCTCCCGTATGGGCGGATAGGTTGGCGGTCAAGGGGAACGTGACTCTGTTAAACAGACCACTTAGAACCTTGGGCGTCAGAACCGTACGGGGGTACCGCACGATCTCCGGAGAGGCTGCATGTCTCCTAGCCGGGACCCCTCCATGGGACCTGGAAGCGAGAGCCCTTGCGTCATTGTTCCAATGGCGCAAGGAGGCGCTGGAGCGGGACCACAGGCCTGCGTCTCGAGAAATCGAGGACCAGCGGTCCCAACTCCGCCAGGATCTCATGGAGTCATGGAGGGTGCGACTTGAGCAACCCAAGGGGGGTGCCATCTTCATCGCGGCGGTGAGACCGATCATGGATGATTGGCTGCAGAGGCAGCATGGTGACCTCACGTACCGTGCGACGCAGATGGTTGCCGGGCATGGATGCTTCGGTAGCTATCTGTTTCGCATGCATCGTGAGGTCACACCCCGGTGTCAACACTGCGAGGTTTCCGACGACGACACCGCACTCCACACGTTGGTGGAGTGCTCAGCGTGGGCGAGTCAGCGCCGGGACCTCGTAGTGGGTCTGGGCGTGGATACCCTCTCGCTGGGGACCATGCTTCAAGCCATGGTATCCAGCGGGAGTAGGTGGAACGCGGCCGTGTCCTTCTGCGAGCAAGTCATGCTCGCGAAGGAGGCGGCCGGGAGGGAGAGGGAGCGTACCCTCCCCGCCGAGTTCCGTAGTCAGCGGCCAGGCCGCCCCAGACTACGCGACTACGCCCAAGACTATCGTCCTCCATGATCGGGGCCTGAGGACGGCGGGATCGCCACCCACCGTCCTTACAGAAGCAGGCTAGAAGGGTTGCGTGCTGCGGGGCCTTTTGCCCCATAGCACGCAACCAGATTCACTCACTGACGCGGGATAAAACCCGACCCCAATGACGCGGGATTCTCGTCCCGACCAAACACCCGCAGAGACCACAGGGGTGGTCAAAGTCCGCCGGGCGCCACTGGACATACCCTCTGCTAGTAACCAGGGACGCCCGGCAACGGACGTTAGAGCGGCCGCGGCCTTGGGCCGCGGAATTAAAAAAAAAAAAAAAAAAAAAAAAAAAAAAAAAAAAAAGTATAGATGACATCAGTTGAAATACTAATATACTTACTGAATTGACAGTAAATAAAAACGACATCATGTACTTCTATTTCATACAATTTTCTACGTGACTTAACATTTTGAAATTTAATAAAAAGGTGATTTCACTTGACAGCCATCTACCCTATTGGAGATGATTTGGGTTTGACTTAGCCCAATATGGGTAAAGTGTATATATAGTGTTTCCAGCACCAAATGAATTTAATAAAAGTAGCAGCAATATCGTAATTTTGAAAAAAAACAATTAACCTCATTGCCTTGCGATGAAATTATGTTGGTGAAATGCAACAAAATCTTACGTGCCAGCCGCTATATAATATATAACCGCTAGTTCGTCTCGGACTGTTAGATAAAGTCCATGCCTGATTTATTGTACGAGTATCTATAACACAATAGTAACTTAGAGTAAATCCGCAATTTTTGCCGCAACGCGAGTTCTGCGACGTGTGTATGCGATATTAATGCAACTCGTTATAAATCTGTAAAATGACGTTAGTCGTAAAGCTTGTACATTGTAGTAAGACACTACAGTAGTTAAATAAAATATTAAACTCGCCCAATATAGGCAGTAACACCCTCAAATTGTTCAGTTTATAGACCACTAAAACACTAAGTTAGCGGTCATTCGTCTTGTTTGGGTCAACCCTTCACTGCATTATCTACTCGGCGAAGATAATACAGACGTATATAACGGCTATATTTCCAAAAGGGTAGGCACAGGTATAGGGGGTTAGCCCTCCGATTAACCATCTACAGATAGATGGCGAGTGTAACCCGTTTTCTTCGTGACGACTACTAAGCGGCTTTGATATAGGTTCCATAGTTATATGTTTGCTTTCCACTAGGGGCACCAGATTACATTGAAACACTTCAAAAACAAGACTTCAAAACAAACGATAATTAGTTCCATTTTTTGTCACACGTCAACTTAAACTGGGAAGCTGTAGTGACGTTACGTCATCCTCGACTGTTTGACAGTTCAGACGTGCAGATTGGTTCAGAACTGTTATCTATAAAAAAATAATCAAATCGATTCACCTAGTCAAAATATATGACGTAACAAACAAAAAAATATAGTCAAATTGAGAACACCCTTCTTTTTTGAAGTTGGTTTCAAATAGTCATAGCTGATAGATACATTATGTTATGTAATAGCCTGCCAGTCGAGGAAAATTTATAGAAGATCAAAACATCTCACGCCTCTCGCGTGATATGACTATGATATCAGACAAATATTATTATTCTATCCTGTTTGAATACATTTTGAGTAAAATTGTGTTTAGATAAAATACGTGTCAGTAAAAACACACGTACAATATTTTCATATTTATTTAATCTTAGAACACAGGTACATATTAGAGACATTGCTAAACGCTTAATCGATGGTTCTCAGGACCAGACTGGCTATTTTCTGGCCCAAAGAATAATTATCGCCATCCAACGTGGCAACACAGCCAGCATTCTGGAAACCTTCCCAGTCGCCAATGACGCGGAGGATTTTTTAAACGATATTTTGTGATGAAAATATTTTTAGTATATAATTATGTATGTTGTAATTCCTATTATACAAATGGTACATAATATATTATCTCCAAGATGTCACAGGATATAAAAGCTCGAACGATGTTCTACCTATACACACATATCACGCCTATATGCCCTGAAGAAGTAGGCATTGCACACCCACAATTTGCCAGTATTTTTAGTCCCACGTAATAGGGAGCAAGCCTATTACCGTCGTCGGGCACATTTTTATAATGGGTTATGTCCAAAATGGCCGAATGAATTTAATTAAAAGTAGCAGCTATATTGTAATATTGGATAAAATTTTCACCTGTTGCCTTGCGATGCAATGTTGATGAAAGGCTACAAAATCTTACGTACCAACCGCTATGGCACAGTGAATTAAAGTCCTGGGTGTCTCGGACTATCTACTACCACGGACTACTTACTAGCACTATCTAATTCAAATTTAATACCTAATACATAAATATATCAATGCCAGTTACTTAACCAAAATTGCATATTTAATAATATTCATTATAATTTTTTTTTTGAATTTATATTATTTATTTACAATAATAATTACAATATACAAAATAAACATAATTATAGACTAAAAATATTTACATTACAAAATATCGTTTAAAAAATCCTCCGCGTCATTGCTGAGTGGGAAGGTTTCCAGAATGCTGGCTGTGTTGCCACGTTGGATGGCGATACTTATTCTTTGGGCCAGAAAATAGCCAGACTTCTGGTCCTGAGAAGCATCAATTAGGCGTTTAGCAATGTCTCTATAAAGGCGGCGAGCACTCGGACCCCATGGCCCCAGTGTCTCAACCCCAAATGGCTCAAATATGTAATCACCTGCTAGGTTAGCATATTTACGCCGTTTAAGGCCTTGAGCCGATGCAGCAGCAGCGCCGGCACATCCGGATATGCTTGGAAGGTGTGAAGGTGCTAAGGTGTCAACGCATGTAGCGTCCCACACCAAAGGCCTTCCCAGCTTCCACGGTAACAATGACATACCGTCCGGTCTCTTTCCATCGCTTCGTGCTAAACCATTTGGTTCACGTACGGCCAGAAGACCTGCGGTGGAAAGAGCCCTACGGATTATGTCGTTTAGAATAGCGTGCCGAGGTATACGACCTGCGCTTCTGCTACAAGAAAGGCCATGGTGTCCCAGATTATCGACGGCTTCTCCACAGGTGCAATGATGCGGGGATACACAAGGTGTACCCAGCCGAAGGCAAGTGGCAATGCGGAAGGTTGTGTCGTCCAACATTGTACCGATGTTGGGCGATGGGAGCGCCTGGATCCATAACCCTGACTCCCATTCTCCAACAGCTAGTAGGCGTGCACGCTCTGAAATATTGACAGAAGTGTCAATTAGTGTATTAATTCTCAATTTACAGAGCGGTGAATCCCACAGTCGCTGTGAGCCTAGGCGTGAGGGCAGGTCAGTGTCGGGGCAAGACATCCTCCAAGCATTTATGGCATCGGTCTTGCATCGCACCTCGGAATCAATCAGTGTATTTGACAGAATTTTCCGGAGTAATTCTTCGGTGCTATGGACCGACGACAGAAATGCTGGCAGACTGACATCTGTGACTCTACGAATACCTATCCCGCATAAGCGAACTGGAAGAGACGCTTGACCCAGGCCCGGTCATTAATATTTACATTTTAAATTTTACACAATGAATTTTGTATAGTCTTTTTATTGTCTTTGTATTGTCTAGTCTGCCCAAAATTTCTAAATTTTTCCAAAATTGTCCTGAACGGAGGGCATGTGTAAATATGGGTACGAAAAGACAAAAACGAAGAATAGTGAAAGCTGAATGAATACTGATATTACATAGACTGTCAATAACCTGATCAAAATTTTGAATTTTTTCCTCGATAAAAGTGGAAAAGCCATCTTCTAAAATCGGGGACCCTAGAAGGCGTAAAGAAGTTTTGTCCAAAACTTTTATGTTGGGGGCCAAACAGTTGAATCTGGAGATTGTTGTTAATTTATCTGTGTTTTCAGATATAAAAACCTCACATTTATTCGGGTTCAGTTCTAAGCCAATTGATTGAAACTCGTTCTTTATTAGGGCTAAATCTTGTAAAACTGTCTCTACATCATTATAATTGTATCAAGAAAAAGAAAATATCACGAAATCAATGTATTACAATACAATAAAGTGTTATTACAATGTAGTACATACAGTATATCTTTCAAATAATTCTCAAATTTATAGATACTGCAACTGATACGTAAGGCGGGTGTGGATGGACTGGCGGATAAAGCGCACACTGGTCCTTCACATACGACGTATGCCACGCGACGTGGGAAACAGCGACACACTTGTGGCAAGTTTCGTTAAGATTGGATGAAAACTGGGGCTGCTAGCCCGGAACATACATGTAGACGCTTCGCTCGCTTGGTCAGTAACAAATGCCTTAAATACAGGGATAGGTTTCTTATGTAGGTACCGGAGCTGGGACTATTCTCTATGAAACTTGCTCATTCTCCTTTACACTTAAACTTAAAAGTACCATAAAAACAATATAAAAGACTTTTAACACCACATTACTTAAACACCCTCCATTATGACTTTTCATCCTATCTCTTATTTCACAACCAACCTTATAATTCGTTCAAGTTTTTCAAAAATGAACTTTAACTTTAAAAAAGTAAGGTGTTTTATATAACATGGTTTTTGAAATGCAGATAACGATTCTACGTGCTCAAAAAACTTGTTCATTTGTCAACGGCAGATGCAGTCAGTTCAGTAATACGGTCACGAAAACAACGAGTTTACGAGATTTGTTTATAATTTTAATGTAGGATAGTATCACGTTATTATCCCCAAAGAGGCAGACAAAGCTTATTATGGCTAAATTTTATGAGTAGTTTTTAACCTATTTCTAAAAAAGGAGGAAGTTCTTTCTAACTAGGTTGTTTTTTTGTATTTTATTTTACTATTTTTACTTTATTGTTAATTTTTATTGTTTGTAATTTTCGGTTTAGTTACGACAAGTTCACAGTTGAACTATCTATATATATATAATACAAAACACGTGTGATATAATGTAAACTAGCAACCCTTAGCGCAAACTGCGCAAGTAATATTTTTTTTTTTTTACTTTTTGTCAAATTTCTAATCTTATCGCACCACTTAAGACCACGACCTTTCCAACGGTGTGCCACACTTGACTGTGCGACTCTTAGTTTAGGAGGAGAAGCGGCTTCACTGGCGTATTATATATATAGATTATAAAGTTTCAATTGCAGGTGCAAGATCACAATGAATGCAAGTCACGTAACAGACTGGGTTTTTCCTGAATAAAACTTACGATGTATAATCACGCTCTGTTTTCTTGAAATGGTAGGCAGAGCCACGTCTTTATTTTCATCATATTTATTTCTGCCTATTAGAAAATAAACCTTTTGTCATTAACTGGGAACTTTTATTTCCACATGGTCAGTCGCCCGCGGTTCTGTCCGTGTGGAATATTATTTTGTTAATGTTATTAAATACTGCCTGAGTATAACCGGCCTCTCTGCTTAGGATTCGTGGACTATGAGAAAGCCTTCGATTCGATCGAAATATGGGCCGTGATACAGTCTCTCCAGCGGTGCCGGATAGATCACCGGTATATCGAGGTGATGAAGTGTTTATACCAGAACGCCACTATGTCGGTCCGAGTACAGGAACAGAGCACGAAGCCAATCCCACTGAAAAGGGGCGTTAGACAGGGAGACGTTATCTCTCCGAAACTGTTTACCGCTGCCTTGGAAGACGTCTTCAAGCTACTGAACTGGAAAGGACGTGGCATCAACATAAACGGCGAGTATATCACTCACCTTCGGTTTGCCGATGATATTGTCATTATGGCAGAATCGCTGGAAGACTTATACACCATGCTCGAAGACCTCAATAGAGTATCCCAACAGGTGGGCCTGATGAAAGCCCGATGAATATGGACAAGACAAAGGTTATGTCAAATGTCCATGTTGCGCCTCTACCGGTGCATGTTGGGGACTCAGTCTTAGAAACTGTTCACGAGTACGTCTACTTGGGTCAACTGATCCAGGTAGGCAATTCCAGCTTCGAAGACGAGGTACATCGACGAATCCGACTCGGCTGGGCAGCGTTCGGGAAGCTACGAGATGTCTTCTCGTCGACATACCTCAGTGCCTGAAGACGAAAGTCTTTAACCAGTGTGTGTTACCAGTGATGACTTACGGATCTGAAACGTGGTCCCTCACTATAGGTCTCCTAAACAAGCTCAAAGTCGCTCAACGAGCTATGGAGAGGGCTATGCTCGGTATTTCCCTACGTGATCGCGTCAGAAATGATGATATCCGTAGGAGAACAAAAGTAACCGACGTAGCCCAGCGGATTAGCTCGTTGAAGTGGCAGTGGGCGGGACACATAGCGCGCAGAACAGATGGCCGATGGAGCAAAAAAGTTCTGGAATGGCGACCGCGTACGGGCAAACGTAGTGTAGGACGCCCAACGGCCAGGTGGAAGGACGACCTCATCAAGGTCGCCGGGAAACGCTGGATGCGGGCTGGTTAGATCGGTCATTCTGGAAGTCTATGGGAGAGGCCTATGTTCAGCAGTGGACTGTGTGTGGCTGATATGATGACTGCCTGATCACCATATCTGCCGCAGAACCGACAACCGCTGGACCAAGCAGGTTCTGGAGTGGAGACCGCGAATCGGCCAGTGTAGCGTGGCACGCCCCGAGTCTCGGTGGAGCGACGACATTAGTCGTATAGAGGGCGTTGGGTGGATGAGTAACTTTTTTTTTTTTTTTTTTTATTTAAATCCACTGCTTCCCGAGTGGTCCCATTTTAACTCCTACAATAAGAATGAAGTAGGTTTTTGTGTCAATGCTTTATTTAAATATTTATATAATAATATCATTGTTTGTAAAACATTTTTGAAAAAAAACTCATACACTATTCCACAAATATTTTTATTTTTGGTAAACCCTGACCGGTTTCCATCATCAAAGGTTTTTACTTATACTCACGCACACAATTCAGTTTTGTAATATATTAACTATGTATATAATATACTAGCTGATCGCTGCAGCTCCGCCCGCGTGAATTAGTTAACGAGTTCCCCGTTCACGTGGGAACACATTACCGGGATAAAAAGTAGCCTATATTACTCAGGGTGAATGTAGCTTTCCAATGGCGAAAGATATTTTGAAATCGGCACAGTAGTTTTTGAGTTTATTCATTACAAACATACACACAAAAATACAAATCTTTCCTCTTTATAATAGTATTATATAGTAGTGTAGATAATATTATTAACTTTTAGAACACATTTCGCTAATATTATGACATTGAACTGAGTACCCACCGGTCAGGGTTTACCAAAAATAAAAATATTTGTGGAATTGTGTACAAATGAGTTTATTTTTAAATGTATTACTATAAGTTCCACCAAGTGCCGACAATCGAAAGCATAAAATTATCATTGTTTGTATGTATATATTTCGTGGCCCTACTACAGCCAACCCAGTGATTGAGCTCTGTCCTTTGACACAGACCAGAGGAAAAATAACACAAGATTTTGTAAAAAAACAGGTATCTGATCCACCAGTCAACTGATCTGTTAAATTTAACTGAAACTGTCAGAATAATTTTAACACGTTGGTGGACAGTACTTTCTTACAGTTAGTTTGTGATGTGACAGTACTTTATTTGAAATAGTTACCTTAGTTCGACCATTAGGGGCGGGGCCCCAAGTGATTAGTGACTACGTCCTCGCCGTCCGCCCTGGACCCCAACTTGACCACGGTAACGCAGTGGCAAGTTGGGTGACCGAACGTCCTAGTCTGTACTTGCGATTGGCCAAATTCTTTGAGATTTTGTGTTCCTGCTATGGATAACCCCGAAGAGACCTCCGGTCCCGACACTGCCCTTTCCCGGGCAGTGTCAACCGACGACATGATGCACGAAATATTGATTCCGATGCCTATCGATTTGGGGGCTCGCGCCGCGCTGCCTAGTTGCAGCGCGATGTCGACGCCCCAAGGAACTGATGCTGCTGGGACTGACGATGGGTCAGCTCCCAGCAGTGTGAAGAAGAAGGGCCGCTCTTCTGCGACGAAGAAGAGGACCCTCGAGGAGAAGGGGGGGCCGCCGCGCGACCGTAGCACCAGCTGCTCCGGGTGGGGGTCCCTCCTCTCCAGCGATTCGGAGGAGGAGGTGCCGGTCAAGACGGTGCGTACGCGTCTCGACGCGTACAGAAGGCGGCCGCCAACTCCTCCTCCGTCCTCGGTCCAACTGTCCCAGCGAAGTCGCCGGGAAATCGGTGGGCCGCCCGCGCGGGAGTTGATGAGCGTTTTTGCCCGCATGAACGCGGCCATGCGGGGCAACAGGAACGTGGCGGGGAGGAAGAAGATTGTGGCATCACTGGTGGATGAAGCCCAATCTTCCCTCAACAAGCTCCTCGCGCGGAGCGTCACCAAGGAGGAGGCGAGGCTCCGGAAGCAGGTGACGAGCCTGGAGGCGGAGCTCGCTGCTTCCAGAAAGCAGATGGATGACCTGTGGCGGGAGGTGGCTGACTTGACCAAGGTGGTCAAGGCGCCTCCCGGTCCCATGCTGCCGCCTCCTCCTCCGACGGCTGGACCAGCACCGAAGGCAGCGCCACCCACGGCGCCCACCATGGCGTCCACCAAGGCGCCCACCACGGCGTCCACCAAGGCGCCCACCACGGCGCCCCCCACGGCGGCCACCAAGGCGCCCACCACTGCGCCCACCACTGCGCCCACCACGGCGCCCACCACTGCGCCCACCACGGCGCCCACCACGGCGCCCAACTCGGCACCCGGATCGCCGCCAAGGCGCCGAAGAGGCCCCGCGCTCCTCGCTCCACAGCCGTCGTCCTTACGGTGACGACGGAGGGTGTGGAGAGGGGTGTGGGGTACGCTGATGTCCTGAGGACCGTGAAGTCCTCAGTCAACCTCTCAGCCCTCGATATCCAGGGGGGTCTCCGGTGCAAGACGACACGCACCGGGGCTCGCCTCCTCGAGGTCTCCGGCGCCTCCAGCGGCCCTAAAGCTGACGCCCTAGCAGCGCAGCTTAGGGACGCGCTGGACGCAGAAGCCGTCCGCGTCACCAGGCCCACCAAATGCGCTGCATTGCGCATCACGGGTCTGGATGACGCGGCCACGACGGAGGAAGTAATCTCCGCCGTCGTGGAGGCGGGCGGCTGCCCCCGTGACCAGGTGAAGGCTGGAGACATCTCCTTCGGCTCCACTGGTCATGGGATGACAGTCGTCCAGTGCCCCGTCGCGGCGGCACTGAAAGTGACGGACGGACGAAGCCTCCTCGTAGGGGGCTTCCTAAAGGCGCAGGTGCACCTCCTTCGTGCCCGGGAAACCAGATGTTTCCGGTGCATGGTGGTGGGGCACGTCGGAGTGCAGTGCACAGCGGAAGTCACCGTGGGCGATCGGTGCTTCCGCTGCAGCCGGCCCGGTCACAAGGCAAGTGCCTGTGATGCCCCGCCTCGCTGCTTTAGATGCGAGGCGGAGGGCAAAACTGCGGACCACCGGGTCGGCAGCACAACCTGCGCCGCCTTGAGGCCAAAGCCTCGTCCGTCCGCTGAGAACGGTGGGGGTGCCGCTACTGCACGGCCAGATGTTTCTCGGCGGGATGCTGATATGGACGTCCATTAATGTCTGACGCCCATATCCGCATCCTGCAAGTGAATTTGAACCGCTGCCGCGCTGCTCAGGATCTTCTGTACCAGAGCATCCGGCAGTGGTCCATAAACTTGGCCGTGGTCGCCGAGCCGTACTACGTCCACCCGGGAAGCCCGGTGGACGAGGACGGCTCGGCCTGTTTTATCTTCGGGGGGTCCGCCGCAGACAACTCGCGCCTTGCTATCATTGCAAGGGGCCGCGGGTGTGTTGCGGCGGAATATGATGGGTTGGCAGTCGTGGCCACCTACATCTCGCCGACACTGGACGAGACTCAGTTTGAGCTATGGCTCACTGAGCTCGACGTCGTCTTCGCTGCGTGCCGTCCTCGTCCTGTCCTGCTCCTGGGAGACTTCAACGCCTGGAGTGAGGCGTGGGGCTCCCGGGAAACCAGGGACAAGGGGAGGCTTCTTGAGGACTGGACCAGAACACGTGGTCTGGAGGTCCTCAACCGGGGGAATGTCGCCACCTTCTGGCGGCGGGGGACCAGCTCGGTCGTGGACGTATCGTTCGCGACCTCTGCCCTCGCCGCCCGTATTACTGGCTGGCACGTGGAGGAGGGTGAGGAGACGCACTCGGACCATCGGTACATCCGATTCGATGTCGTCCCCCCACCTGACCTCCCACAGCCGGTAGAAAATCCCCCGGATCCGCGTTGGGCACTTCACCATCTGGATCGGGAGGCTCTCCTGGAGGCATCCATCGTGCAGGCCTGGATTCCGGCACCGGACCGGCCTGCCGATGTGGATGCCGAGGCGGAGTGGTTCAGGAGAGCCATGTCGCAAATCTGTGATGCGGCGATGCCTAGGGTTACACCCAGACCGGCAAGGAAGCAGGTGTACTGGTGGTCGCCGGAGATTGCACAGCTGCGCGCAGCATGCATCTCCGCCCGCCGCCAGTACACCAGGTTTCGCCGGAGGCATCGCCGCCCAGACGACGCGGTAACCCGAGAGGCGGAGCTTTATCAGGCTTACAGGGAGGCTAAAGGTAATCTCCAGGAGACAATAAAGCGGGTCAAGACGGCGGCCCGCGAGGAGCTCCTGGAGACCCTGCAGCAGAACCCATGGGGGCGCCCGTACCTACAGGTCAGGGAGAAACTCCGACCTAGGGCGCCCCCACTGACCCAGAGTCTCCAGCCGCAGCAGCTGGAGCGGGTCATGGGCTCCCTGTTTCCGACGAGCGCGGAGGAGCACGTCCCTCCGCGCATGGCTCCGTCTCTGCCCGACGCGGATAGCATCAGTGAAGACGACGTACCCGAAGTCAGGGTGGGGGAGCTAGGTGCGGCAGTACTCCGGCTTAAACGCCGGAAAACCACTGCCCCCGGACCCGACGGCATTCCTGGCCATGCATGGGTCCTGGCCCTCGAAGAACTCGGGCCTCGACTGATGGGGCTCTTTAGCGCATGCCTCGAAAGGGGCCAGTTTCCCAAGGTGTGGAGGACGGGGAAACTGGTCCTGATTTGTAAGGCGGGGCGGCCGGTGGACTCACCGTCCGGATACCGGCCGATCGTGTTGCTCGACGAGGTGTGTAAGCTCTTTGAGCGAATTATCGCGGAACGCCTCGTCGAGCATCTCTCGACGGTGGGGCCAGACCAGGCGGACAACCAGTACGGTTTCCGTCGGGGACGCTCCACCGTGAGCGCGATCATGCGCGTCAAGAGCCTGACGGAGGAAGCAGTCTCACAGGGCAAGGTGGTGGTGGCGGTGTCTCTTGACATCGCCAACGCGTTCAACACCTTGCCATGGAGCTGCGTTAGGGAGGCGCTCGTGTATCACGAAACGCCTCTCTACCTCCGTCGTATTGTCGGGGCCTATCTCTCGGAGAGGGCCATAGCTTTCCCCAGCTGGCTCGGGCTAGCTCGGCGAGATGTGTCGTGCGGTGTTCCGCAGGGGTCGGTCCTGGGGCCGCTTCTGTGGAACATCGGCTACGGCTGGGTGCTGCGGGGTGCGTTGCCTGAGGGCGTCGGCGTAACGTGCTACGCCGACGATACCCTCGTCACGGCGCGGGGTGCAACGTACCAGGAGGCAGCACTCAAGGTCACGACGGGTGTTGCTCAAGTCGTGGGTCGGATACGGCGGCTGGGACTGGAGGTGGCCTTGCACAAGTCCGAGGTTCTGTGTTTTCACAGACCTCGGAACGGTCCACCTGAAGGTTCCAGCATAAATGTGGGAGGCGTTAGCATCGGCATCAAGCCCTCGATGAAGTATCTAGGGATCGTACTTGATAGCCGATGGAACTTCGGACCACATTTCCGAAGTTTGGTCCCCAAGGTGACACAGGCATCGGTCGCGCTTTCGCGACTGATGCCCAACCTAAAGGGACCCAACGCTTCCTGCAGGAGACTGTACCTGGGGATCGTGCGGAGTATGGCCCTATACGGGGCTCCCGTATGGGCGGCGCGGTTGACGGCCAACAACTCAACGCTCCTTAACAGACCGTTGAGGACCTTGGCCGTCAAAACAATAAGGGGCTACCGCACGATCTCCGGAGAGGCTGCATGTCTCCTAGCCGGGACCCCTCCATGGGACCTGGAAGCGAGAGCCCTTGCGTCATTGTTCCAATGGCGCAAGGAGGCGCTGGAGCGGGACCACAGGCCTGCGTCTCGAGAAATCGATGACCGGCGGTCCCAACTCCGCCAGGATATCATGGAGTCATGGAGGGTGCGACTTGAGCAACCCAAATGGGGTGCCACCATCATCGCGGCGGTGAGACCGATCATGGACGATTGGCTGCAGAGGCAGCATGGTGACCTCACGTATCGTGCGACGCAGATCGTTACCGGGCATGGATGCTTCGGTAGTTATCTGTTTCGCATCCATCGTGAGGTCACACCCCGGTGTCAACACTGCGAGGTTTCCGACGACGACACCGCACTCCACACGTTGGTGGAGTGCTCAGCGTGGGCGAGTCAGCGCCGGGACCTCGTAGTGGGTCTGGGCGTGGATACCCTTTCGCTGGAGACCATGCTTCAAGCCATGGTCTCCAGCGGGAGTAGGTGGAACGCGGCCGTGTCCTTCTGCGAGCAAGTCGTGCTCGCGAAGGAGGCGGCCGAGAGGGAGAGGGAGCGTGCCCTCCCCGCCGAGTTCCGTAGTCAGCGGCGAGGCCGCCGCAGACTCATCTACGCCCAAGACCATCGACCTCCATGATCAGGGCCTGAGGACGGCGGGATCGCCACCCGTCGTCCTTACAGAAGCAGGCTAGAAGGGTTGCGTGCTGCGGGGCCTTTGCCCCATAGCACGCAACCAGATTCACTCATTGACGCGGGATAAAACCCTACCCCAACGACGCGGGATTCTCATCCCGACCCAACCCCCGCAGAGACCACAGAGGTGGTCAAAGTCCGCCGGGTGCCACTGGAAATACGTTCTGCTTGTAACCAGAGACGCCCGGCAACGGACGTTAGAGCGGCCGCGGCCTTGGTCGCGGAACTAAAAAAAACAAAAAAAAAAAAAGTTCGACCATTAACTACTGTTAAATTGTTAAATAATGCCTTTAAACCAATATTATTTAATAACAAGAATAAAAAAAATCTTATCTATCTGTCTTAAGTATTTGTATGTATGTATATTCTTATAATATTATATAGTATATTTACATATATATATATATATATATAGTCTTTGTACTGTTAATCTATCCTTAGTATTCCTCTTCTCTTTTCTATAACTTCATGTCTGTACATAAACGAATAAATAAATAAATAAACAAAGCAAGGAATTATTAGGATATACTTTGACGAAACTGCTCAAGAAAGCTGTCTCAGAGCATTAACATTTTATTAATCTTTGCATGAAAATGTAGTCGTTTCCAGTAAAAGAAAGATATAATATGAAAGAATTACAGCCGAGACCGACTACGATCTTGCGGCTTTGTATAAGAGCACTGGATTATAATTAAATCTGAATGTAAGTGTATTAAAGGAGTTGGTTTTTATAACTCTCTTCACATTGGTTTTTATTCCAGAAGGGGCAGACACAGAGGTGTTCGATACGGCCACATTTCGAGTGACAACTTTTCAGGGGTACAAGTCTCGAAACCTCGGAACGTGAAATCAAAGACTGCTTCGGTAGCGTGGTCGGTAGTGCATGGAATTTCGACTCCAGATTCTCGAGTTCGATTCCCGGGTCGACTCAAATATTGTTATTTTTTGTACTCAAATGTATGTTTCGGAATTTGTGTGTTTTCTATGTATAATATGTAAGTATGTATTTAGAAATATATATAAGTATGTTTATCAGTTGTCTAGATCCCATAGCACAAGCTTTAATAGGCTAGTTTACTTAGCAGAACGCAATAATAATTGACTCAACCCAGAGATTGAAAAAATCACTACATATTATAAAACAAAGTCCTTCGCTGCATCTGTCTGTCTGCTTGATTACGATAAACTCAAAAAATTACTGCACCGTTTTTCGTCAATTTATAGAGTGGTTTTCGAAGAAGGTTTTAGGCTAAAATACTCGTACTATTTAAACGGGTAAAAGCCTCAGCCGTCCGATAGTACAATACATAAAAGATCTTCTCTTTCGGAGAATTTGTATGAGACTTTTGGACTTTTAGACCCAGGACTTTTTGTATGAGAGTTAATACTAGTCCGCTTAATACAGAAACTGTTAGACAATTTGCATTATTAAATAAAGACAATATTAACTTGTTTTAGGATGGAACAATTTACTTCGACATTACTCATTATTTTCTGATATTTACTTAGGTCAACGTTTACTTTCACTTGCGTGGGAATTTCGCTGTGCCAAAGTAGATAATATTGACCGTTGGTATAAGGTTGGGAGCTTTTGTTTAAGGGTAGGTTTAATTTCGTAACTAGATGAAATCCACACAAATGGCACAATTTTCTAATTTCGCCTCTTTATCGATATGAAACCCGTGCGATAAATAACACACACACACAGTGCATTATGCACCCACAATTTGCCAGTATATTTGTCCCACGTAATGGGGCAAGCCTAATGCCGTCACCGGGCACACTAAAAAGTAGCAGTTATATTGTAATTTTGAATAAAATTTAAACCTGTTGCCATGCGATGATATGTTGATTAAAGGTAACAAAATCTTAAGTGCCAGCAGCTATGGCACAGCCAATTAAAGTCCTGGGAGTCTCGGACTTATTTACAGGCGATAAATAAATAAGTCAATATTTTTGATTCGCACACAACGTTATCTAGTCAAAACTAAGCTATAAGCTCATTCTATGGGATCTAGACAACTGATAAACATTGATTTTAGCTAGTGTTGTACAAACAAGAGTGTTTTATTCGGTAATAATGATTTTTTTCTGTATCATTTTTTTTTCTTGTTTGGCGGTCGACACATATCGAAACAGGTTCTGGTCGACCAGCTGATGGGGGTGTCTTCGGGTTGATATAACCCTTACGTAACACCCTGTATATTTCTATACACAGAAAACACCCAAAATCCGAAAAAAATATTTTTGTGGATCACACAAATATTATACGACTATACAACGACTTTATAAAACCATAATTGATACTCTGATGCAGGCCCAGGGATAGCCGACCGGATCCCAGACACTACAAGAATCTGGAACGATAGGCCGAGTATAGCTGTTGGAGGCGAGACGCTACGTCAGTTTTCTGTCGTGTGTGGTAGATACGAGTGCCCAACACTAGCCTGAGCCTCATCATGTAAGTGAACTTCTGGCCAAAGGGCGTGGTGTTCCGTCGCTTCCGCGGATCGTTACCACCGGAACGAAAAATACCTAAGTGCGATAGTGAAGTATTTACTAACAAGGGTCTTAATATCACGGTCTTAATATTACTATCACTAACACAACTTTGTAATATCTAAGTCATCTATGAGCGTAGAATCAGTTTATAATATCTGTAACTTTTCCTATTTGTTTCCTGAAATAAATAAAAAACAGACAACCATTAGTCAAACTTGTCACCTTGTCTGTGATAGTCAGTTTTGTCTATCGTCTGCGCTAGCAAAGGTCATGGTACTAAGGTACCCAAACTGTTTAAATTATGCATTTCAAACTTGACTCTGTTTTGGAAACTTGAAATGAGAATAATGAATTTTTGAGTATTCTGTCAAGACATGTCACCACCCGCCTAGCGCAGCATCTTCATCTCGGCTACGTGCAGCTGCTGTTCATTCTGCTTTGATGTTGTCCAGCACCCTGCTCCATATATCATTGCGGGAACCCTCTTGTAGACTTTGCCCTTGGTACGTATTGGCATTCGGGTGTCGCAGAGTACTCCAGTTAGAGACCGCCATTTCAGCCAAGCAGTATTAACTCTATGGCTAAGATCTACATCGACCCGGGCATCAGTCACAAGAACAGAGTCAAGAGACTTGAAGTGGGTAATCTCATCTCATACCTAATGCTCTAAATACTAAAGGCTGACCATACCTCATACATGGTGGGGCTTCACTTGTGTCATCAGAATGGTAAATAATATTTAGTTTTAACTGACATCGTTTCAAACTTAATAATAATACAAATATTTAACATTTATACATTGAATGGTTTTGTTTTTGGATCGACATAAAATAACTTTTTTTTTCACTATTTGCTGTACCTACGTTTTGGACCCAATTTGGTCGACCACCTTTCCTTTTAATAATAACTTAGTAATTACCTTCGAGACTATACTACTACCCTTCGAGATAACCGCCATGTGGGACGTAGACTCGACGATCATTGTCCCGGTGGTCGTTTCGGCAAACGAATTAATAGCGAAGAGTCTCGATCAACATCTCAAGAGACTCTCGTTAGATTGTTGGATCAAGAGTCAGATTCAGAAGGCTGTTATCCTCGACACGTTCCGTATTGTTAGGAGGTTTCTCAGTCTGTAGCCTCTACCGCCGGTAGTTTGGGTCCTACTCCGCTACTGGTAGGTCACTATTTTTTATATTTTTAAATAAATTTGTATTTTTATAGGTATATTTAAAAATGTTTAAAATAAGTATTTAATTGAAATAAACGAAATACAAATATTTAACATTTATACATTGAATGGTTTTTTTTGGAACGACATAAAATAACTTTTTTTTTTTCACTATTTGCTGTACCTACATTTTGGTCCCAATTTGGTCGACCACCTTTCCGACAAAAATGTTCAGTGGGTAATAAACGTTTGAAAATACAGACCTGAATTTGTATTGTTATTGTATGTATAATGTAAACTATGGTGTTACAACCGAATCTGAATTTCAACCGGATCATTGTTAGCATTCAAAACCTCACCTACATTTTAATACAAAAAATATTATTTGGCTTCAAATATTTTGTTCAAATATAAAGGTAAATACTCGTAGTATGATCCAGAGTTATTATCATCTGTTTTAACAACAGTGTACCGATACCGTAAAATTAAGGCAATAAAATTTTATGCGACTCATAACATAACGCGTGTGAAATTAAATGGTTCAAAAAATACAAATGCCAAATGCCACACATATAAGTAAGTGCTTTCAGCGTTTTCGAGTGCTTTTATGGTACAGCGTTGAGTTTTATTTTCAAGACTATGTACAGTCAGGTTCAGAGAAAAGGAACCCCCCTTGATAATGACATGAAAGCATTAAAGTTGTTTGAATCATTGTGTATATGGCATGTTGGTCTAGTGGTTATGACCGCTGCTTTGTGGACACGGCAACCAAGGTTCAAATCCTCGGACACAAGTTATTTTTCTATTCCTATAATTATTTTTTTATTTTCTTAAGCACTTTTTGCTAATTAATATTTAAGGAATCAAATTTTATAGTAGGTATGAGGTTTGTAAGAAAAGATAGGCTTATTGCATAAACAATATTAATTTATTTCTCGAATTACATTTCTAGGTTTTTTCTTTCCTCTTTCCCTTCCTGGTTGAGTATACGGTTTTTCTATCTGAGTTAAATTGGGGTTACTTATTTTTAAATTTTACCTGACCTAAATTTATTGACAAAATACAATACCCTAAGTGAAGTATAAAATGTTTACTTAATATACTGAATATCGCCGCGTCACATGACTCACGAATGACGTCACGTGATGCGATCGTTCGCTGAGCTGCGAACGAGCGAGCAGCTTCATCTGCCTTTTTTTGCATGTTCATATTAATTTGTATTTTTCTGATATTTTTCGTCTTTTGGCTCAATTGTATATACAATTTACTCACAAAAAAATACCACAATAATTTATGTGCTGTTTGAGGATACGAACTCGCATCTCCAGCGCCAGCCGATCACCTAGGCCGTGCCTCATACTTAGGCTATCGGTTCACTTGATAATAATGGCGAAAATATGAATAGCATTACTCCTTTTATCGAACAAAGTTGATTACGGTGTAATTTTCTAGAGATTAAGGTTTAAATTTCAACTTCCACCATATGTGATAGTAAGAACTGCTCAATAGACTAAAAGATAAGGTTGAAATTAGTATAGATTTCTCGTTTAGTTCAATAGATTACGCTTGATACAGCTTGTTGCACTACCGTCATGTTTTACTTCAAAAACTTATCTGCTGTATGAGCTGTGGCTATAGTATTATAATATCTGTGACAGCGCGCTAAGGTTGCAATTAGAATACTTCTTTGCCTTATTTACTAAACTGTGATTGAAGGGAATTTTATAATTCGTGGTAATTTGCATTGGTGTTAATCCTCCTCGTAATATTATTCAATTTATTAAGTTTTTGATCAGTTTTTTGAGTAAATTGAAAGTATGGTTCGATTAACAACATTTTTGAAAGCTAAAATTATTGTTCTCTTGGAGCAAGAACAAAGCATAAAGAAAATAGCACGAGATATGGGCATAACGGTAAGAGTTACGATAAAAATATATTAAATACCTATTTATTGCTTAATCATGTTACATTTTCATTTACAAGTTAGTTTTTTGGAATTTCTTTTATTTATTATCATTTTCATTACAGAGAAATACAGTGCGTAGATGGATTCGACGGTATCAAGCGACGGGTGATATAAAATGTGAACGCCAAGGACCTCGCCCAGTTGCTTACACTCATTAATCAGAGCGGCACCGTGATATTGTGGAAGTTCACTTCACTTCAAAACTACGCGCTCAAGTGCTGAAACCTTTGGAGTGTCGCTGAGTACTGTTCGACGACATCTACACCCTGCGAATATCCATAATTATAAGCCAGCCAGAAAGATTCAACTTACTGACGATCATCGCACCAACCGAGTAAATTTTGCTACACGTTATTTAAATTTCGACTGGGAAAACGAAATTGTTATATTTACCGACGAAAAATGCTTCAAGTCAGATAGGGATGGCTGAAAAATTTTATGGTGAAGAAGTGGCCAACGGTTCAACCCTAAAAACGTATTAGACTTTAGAACAAGCGGGCGGTTAACATTAGGTAAGTAAATGATTATATTCTTTAACATAAAATAAATTAATAATAATATAAAACTAATACATACATATATCAATATATATATATATATAAAAATATATATATATATTATATATTTCTAATTATTATTGCTGCTGACATTGATTTACATATTGCAATAGATTTGAAAAGGTTTATTATTTTAGGTTACTGGGGATGGATGTCTTCAATGGGCCCAGGTGAGCTAGTGGAAATAGGTGGCCGCATGAACAGTGAGCGATACCTTGAACTGTTGAATGACGTAATGCTGCCTTCAGTGCGGGTCGCATATCCAGAAGGACAAATTTACCTGGTTCAGGATAACTCTTCAGTGCATTGGTCCCGAATTGTGCAAGACTGGCTAAATGCACAAGAAGATATAACGGTGTTAAGTTATAAGTGGCCGGCTAAAAGCCCGGATCTCCCTATAGAAAACTTATGGGGTCAGATGGTTTTAAAATGGGACTCAAGCGAAATAAAGTAAAAAAAAAAAAATGGATGAAGAGGTAAACAGAACTTGGGAACTAATGCGAAATAGTGCCGCATGTTTTAATATGGTGTCGAGGATGAAAAGTCGTCTTCAAGAAATGATAGACAGTGAGGGCCATCCTCTCCGTTATTAATGCAGTTTATCGATTCTTACCCAGGACAAATCTTTGTGTGCTGAACACGATTATTTGTTATGTGTCTGGGTGTAATTAATCTAAAAAAAAAATTTAAAATAAGTCGTATATCCGTTGTCTAGTATCCATATCACATTAAGGTGCTTATTGTGCAGGGTATCTGCACAATTTGCACGCTAAAACAAAGAGTCAAATTGAGAACATCCTCCTTTTTAGGAAGTCGGTTGAAATTAACGTTGTTTTCCCCGCGGAGATAGACAGAGTTGTTCATTATTACATAACATTTCATTGTCCACATAATATAGGGCGACGTTTATACCATTCCGGGCACTTCGCGTGTTCTTGACAGAACCAATCTGACAGGTTGCCCCAGGGCCCTTAAAACAACTGTTACATTAAATACGAGTATCTAACTATTCGCTCGAACGGCAGAGATTCTATTTTGTGTTATTTTACATCTGTCCTAGCTGTTGGAATTTTGGTTTTAATTTGAATTTACATAGTGAAACGGACTTTCTATAGCACCCGGTAACAGCAATAGGAAAGAAAGAAAGAAAGAAAATAAGTTTATTAAACACAACACTCCTTATACCTATCTACTTAATAAAATATTAAAAGCCGGGCGCCCGCCGCATACGCACTCAGACTGCATTGTGTGGGAGCAGTGACTCATAGGTACAAAACAAAAACAAAGTGTATGCGTAGATTTTTAAAACTTTTTGATAGGCTTGCCCCCTGTTACGTGGGACTAACAATGTCACTGGTAAAGTGTAGTTGTGCAGTCATTATCACCTCTGTCTAGCGTTTCGGGGTAGGCGTGATGTATGACTGTCTGTCTATTAATGATAATGTATTGTATAAAACTATAATACACTTACGGTTCTGTAAACGATAAAAGGGAGTTAAGGAACCTGACATTTCATTATGGGGTCGACATCTCGGCTGTTACTGTTCTACTGTCGTTAGCCCAAGAAAACAGGCCTCTATAAACGACTAATAAGAAATACAGGACAAGAATATACTGTATACAGTCAAACATCGACACATTAGAAATTCATTAAAAACAAAACAAGCAAATGGTACATACCCCGTTCATCATTTTCATCTTTTTTTTTTTATGAAAAAATTTGAGTGCGTTTGACCGCAATCTTACCTGATGTTAAGTAACCATGCGGTCTAAGATGAAGCACGCAAACTCAAATAATGCCTATTTACTCTTGCCTTGAAAATCCCAAGATTATATTTATCGGGGAACAATGACGCTGGATGGGAATTCCATTCGTTAGCGGTTCGCATGATGAAAGAAGAAGCGAATCGAGAGGTACGGAGAGGTGGAATATCGACCACATACGGATGGAATCTCAGATCAAGCCTTGATGTCTGATAATGGAATGGTGCTGGTGGAATTAATTCATGCAATTCCTGCGCACACTTTCCGAAATGTAACCTGTAGAAGACACACAGACTCGTAACCAGACGGCGATGGTCGAGGCTCTGAAGTCGGTTGCGTCGAAGTCGGTGAGCGCGTCATCGCTTATAAGTTTTCTGGCGCGTCTGTCAATAGCTTTCAGGGCCTCAAGCTGGTAGCGGGCGGATCCATCCCAAAGGTGCGAGCAGTACTCCATGCAGGAGCGAACCTGTGCTGAGTAAAGACTCAGCAGTTGATTCGAGGTAAAATATTTACGCACCTTAGAGAGGATGCCTAGTTTTTCGAAGCTGTTTTAGCCCTGCATTCTATGTAGCTTCCAAAGTTCAGGTTGGATGATAAGTCCACACCAAGGAGTTAAAGATGCTGAGTCCCAGGTACAGGGACATCCTAGAAAGTAGGAGCCTTGGTGAACGGGCTGTTTTTGGCGGAGAAAAGACATGCCTGGGTTTTCGTGGTGTTGAATGAGACAAGGTTAGCATTGCCCCAGTTAGACACTGCCTGAAGGGTTAAGTTAGTGCGTGCAACCATTGCCACTCTAAGATCGTCGATTTCCGGTTTTTTGGCCTTTGCGCTGGAGAAATATCTCACTGCAACCGTGCTATCATCCGCATACCCAAACATACCGGGTCTGAGCAGGTCGTTTATATGTAGCAATAATAACGTTGCCGAGAGAACAGATCCCTGTAGTACCCCAGCGTTAATTGCTAATAGATCAGACGAGCAGCCGTCAACAACCACTCGAATAGATCGTTAGGAAATCCCTTAGGAAATCTGAAATCCAAGCACAAAGACTAGCCGGAACTCCGTAAGCAGGAAGCTTGGCTATAAGGGCTTCGTGCCAGACCCTGTCGAAAGCCTTCGAAATGTCAAGTGACACAGCAAGTACCTCACCATATCTTTCGAGAGCTTCACCCCAGAGGTGCGTGGAATACACAAGAAGATCTCCAGTAGAACGACGTTGGCGAAACCCATATTGCCGATCACTAAGGAGGTTATTGTCTTCGAGGTATGCCAATAAACGATTGTTTATTACACGCTCCTTCACCTTGCAGAGAATGGAGGTGATCGTAATTGGGCGGTAGTTGACAGGGTCTGCACGACTTCCCTTTTTTTGGTACTGGCTGTACGTTAGCTACCTTCCAAGCTTTTGGAACTTTACCAGCCCGAATAGACATATCACATATAGAGTGCGTAGTATTTTGAGAACTTCCTTTTGATGAATGCGGATTTCTGGCATTTTGCAATCACTAGTAGGTAGCTGAGGTGGTGTTTTAGTACCAGCATCTAGCCGTGAATATTCAGCAAACAGAGAGGCAATCAGATTAGCCTTTTCTACAGCTGTGTGTGCCAGTATTCCATCAGGTTTCTGCAAAGGAGGGAGTGAGGATCGACAAAAGTTCGCCTCAACACATTTCGCTAGCGACCAAAACTCCTTACTCCCAGATGGGTAAGACGAGCGTCTGGCTCCTACGCGGCCAACGTGATTAAAGCGCGCCTTCATCAGGACCCTTTTACAGGCCTTGGCTGCCTTGTTAAAGGCTTTCTTCTTTTTAAGCGTGTCCGGAGCTTTGCGATTTCTGGCATCAACCCAAGCTTCATAAGCCTACTGTTTGTCTGCCTCAGCTTTCAAACAGTCAGAGCCAAACCAGGGCTGAGCTCTGATGCCAGATGGCCGGTCAGAAAACGGTATAAAGTATTCCATCGCCCGGCAACAGCAGACGCGCAGCTCGACGGATCGCCAGAAGAAAAGCAGACTGACAGCCATGGGTAGATGCAAGGAAATGTCGCATTTCATCCCAATCCGCTGACTTGTATCGCCAAACCCGCCTAGTGCCTCTAGGGCTGGACTCAGGTGGGACACAAAAGTATGGACTTAACCAGACAGTGGTCAGAACTGCCAAGGGGGGCTGAAATTGACACTTGATATCGGTCTGGTTCAGTCGTCGGCAGAGGGTCCAGACAATTGGCCGTGTGGCTCTCAATGTCAGGTATTCGAGTTGCCTGGTCAACCAGCTGGGAAAGATTCATAGACCAAGCAAACTTGTAGGCCTCTCTACCAGCATGGTCTGTATTCTGGTAAGGGAACAGCCACTGCTCGTGGTGGGCATTAAAGTCCCCTAGAAAAACGATTTGTGCGGTCGGATACCTCTGTTGAGCCACATCAGCGGCCTCACTCAGAGGGTCAAATAGCCTAGTTTTCTCCTGATCTCCGCTGTGCGATCTATAGACAAGTCTACAAGCACCCAGATTGAAGAAGATGAGGGATCTTCTAAGTTACGGAGACGCCTGGCGCAGATGTTATCACGCATATAGAAACAAACCCCTGCTTTTGAACGAAAGTTGTGCTCCAGGGTGTAGCATGGGTAGTTTAGATAGGAAGTATCAGCAGGGGTTGAGATTTGCGTCTCCGTAAGCAAGAGCAGATGCGGTCTTACAGTCTCAAGCTGGTGGTGGACGAGATTGGAGTGCAGTCCTCGAATGTTAGTGAGGTACACTTTCAGTAAGAGGCCGTGCACCCGCTGCTGAAACCTCATTTTCTCAGTTCGTTTCTGCATAATATTTTCAAAATCAAGGGAGGAAATAGGCAAAGAGTGGCATTTATGTGAGGCACCAACCGGACCCCAACGATAGTTACAACATTGCCGCACGGTGAGGAAGCCTAGCTTGGAGACCGCGGGGACGCACGGACCCCCCCAAAGTTGCCTGTTGAGGCCTCTCATCCGGTTGCCAACCGGCCCAACAGGAGCAACTCCGGGATTATGCGTGCGATGGCGGAGCAGCCTTTCGCGGATGGCTAGTCCACAATTGGGCTCCCAACTATCGGCGGGCGGCCAGCGGAAAACCGTTTCTCCGGATCCCGCTGCCCTCCAAACCACGCATCGCCTGCAGCAAACCTGCAAGCCACGTCTTTTTTTTTTTTAGTTCTGCAGCCCATCGCCGCGGCCGCTCTAACGTCCGTTGCCGGGCGTATCTGGTTACAAGCAGGCATTTCCAGTGGCACCTGGCGTGCAAGACACGTCTTCAGTACACCAAGAGGGTGCAACTACATAGACCCACTCTTAGAGGGCTGCTCAGGGTTCACAGGGTGGAACGCGCGAACGCTTGGCACTCTGACTTCAACCCAGAGGGTGGTGACCAGGCACGGCCGAAGCCTACCACCGGAAAGAGTGTCGCCCTTTAGCACCACCCGGGCCACGTGTAGGGACTCGAGGGTAAAGTCTACGGACGCGAGCGACAATTGGCCCCAAAAAATCTCAGCCTCATTGGAGACCCACTACTGGGCCTAAGCCTCCCTCAAAGAAGAGGAAATTCAGTCCAACTGAACATCTGAACTTCGATAAACACACTTATTTACTTACCGAAATGCTTAGATCAAAAATACCTAGATTACCCATCAGTGCTTTAAAAACGGCACCACTTCACCTCGGTCCACTATCGAAAATTGCACACTTGGGCGCTTCAGCCGCTTCCGTACTAAGTTCCTATTCCGCTTGCTGACTCTCGAGGGATGCCACAACGGCTCTGTACATTGATGCTTTTGTATTAATTATTACGAATTATTTCTATGTCAACCATAAATGTACAATCTTGTTTATTTTATAGATGGTATTTGTAATAATTACCTATATAGTATTTGAGTGCCAAGATTAAGCGTTGTATTTTTACTGAATCCAATATCTATAGTATTTTTGATCTAAGCCGAAATGGGACCAAATAGTTGTCGGAATATGACCAAATTAAAATGAAATAAATTCCTTGTAACAAAATAAAAAAAAAACAGAGTCGAATTGAGAACCTCCTTCTTTATTGGAAGTCGGTTGAAAATTCCAAAACAAACATTTGAGGATCATACAAATTTTTGATTCGACCCCGGAATCGTAACTGGGATCTCAGGGAAGGCAGTCGCATACACATACTAATCCAAGACAATCCAATCCCGTTATAAATTTATAATCATACAGTTAATTAACTCAAAACAAACAACACAATTCTAACTCGAGGTAGCTATAAACGAGTTAATGTACCCGTTGACCACCCTCAATTTTTCGCACTATTTCACCTGTCCAAAGCAACACTCGGTTGTTCTTACCCTCAACGTTATTAGATGGACTGGAAGGGACGGGTAGAGTTTATTTCTGGAATCGTGTAACACGGATGAAATTGTTAGAACAATTTTGCCGTGTACCTCTGGGAATAAGAGGAGTCATTTGAAGGCTTTATGTCACGGCGACACACAGAATGAGTGTCAAAAAGTATTCTGACCTCGTGTGAATTTAATCTCATGTTCGTGAATTGAACGTTGGAATGATAGGATTTGATTGTATTTTATTTGATTGCAAAGTCTTACTAGATTCTTAAGAAACCAAGTCCATTTCATCTGTAGCCTATTGCTACATCTAATGTACACAATTCTGGTGGTCAGGTTCAGGTATTTTATTATTTACCAGTGAAACTTTGTATGGCCACAAGTATCTGTTTTTCTCACATCTAAAATCTTCTGAAAGGCGGATTAAAATGTTTTGGTATAGTTCAAGTTACCCTTTTGGGGTTCAATCCAAAACAAAAAAGTTTGTGTGATTCGCAATCGCAAATCTGTGAATTTATCCAAACCCTGAAAAAATTTCATACGTAAAAAATAACAGTTAATTCAGTTATGTAGTAAATATATTTCGTCTGTGAGTGAAGGTTGAGTAACAGTTAGTTTGCTCCTAGAAAGTATTCTTCGAAAAATTCAACCATTTTTGATCAATAGTCTTCAGAACATCGACTTAAATTACTAAGAAGCGTTCTTCGTCTTTACAGCCTCATCAGGTATTCAGTACGGAGCTATCTCGTAAAAATTGGCATTAGCTCGCTTAAAATTCGAGTGGCGGTGTCGTTTTTGCATTGAAAGTGGCAATTACCTGACTTTACCGGCATGTGTTAGTCTGATGTGTAAGGACTTTGAAATTCCGGTAGATGGATAATGTAATTACTGTTTTTTAATTGTTTCTGAAATATCACGAATGTTATAATTCACCGAGCCCTTTCCCAACTCAGTTGGGGTCGGCTTTCCAGTCTAACTGTGAGTCAGCTGAGCTTCGATATTTTCCGTGAAGCGACTGCCATCTGATTTTCACAACCCATGGGCGATATTGAAGTTCTGTAGTTAGACTGGTCCGATTTTTGATTTAGGGCTCCAACTACCCCTAACGACTGCCATAGATGTTCGTATGACACCCGGGACCGACGGCTTAATGTGCTCGTCGGCACGGAGGGGTCTCAGTGTCTTAAGAAATGGTTACACATCCTATGTTGCTTATGTTGCTTAACCTTTGCAATGTGTTAACATTGTCGATTACCACTAGACCACGAGCCCCTCGAATATCACGAATGACAATGTGTTTTAAACTGAAATCTAGAATTTACCAGGCTGCAGCGATCGTCATAGTCAGTCTACAACCTATGATTGGCACATCCTCGTAAGAGCAGACATACCTTCATTCCCAACGCGTTTTGCGTCTTTTGGTCAATAGAGGGCCAGTCTATCGCCGTTTCTTCTTGGATATTTTTACCCGAGTGTGTTACCGAAATAAAAGCCTACATAGAAGTTAATCGAATCATACAAAACTGTGGTAGTTTGGCCTAAACGGATTGGACATTCATTCAGTTCATTCCCGTTTTAGTCTCATTATGCACACACGATACGAGTTTGCATCCGATCTATCTGAAATCAAATGAAATGATTTACATAGGTCATTAAATGGCTCTTACAAACGTCAGTAAGTACTTAAAATAAAAAAAATATTATTGCTTCTATATTTACATGTACTGCCAGATTAACTGCTTCGGTGGCGTGGTCGGTAGTGCATGGCTTTCGACTCCGGAGTTTCGGGTTTGATTCCCGGGTCGAATCAAATATTTGCGTGTTCCACAAATGTTTGTTTCGGAGTTTGGGTGTTTTCTATGTATATTATTTATATATTTAGAAATATATAAGTTTGTTTATCAGTCCTGTATCAGTTATCCGAGAGAAAGAACCTGGCAATAAAACTCACGGTCACTCTTTTACAATATTTGACAAAGAATCAAAGAATCAAGAATCAAAGAATCAATTTCATTTATTCAGTTTAGGCACATAAATGTCAAGACATATGAATGTCAAAATTTTACAATTTTATGTCAAGCACTATTATAAAAATACTAAATTAATTAGGTACATAAATAACCACTTGAAAATGATTCTTTCGCTGGTTCGGTAAGTAGGTTCTCCTGAGAAGATACCAGCAAGAAACTCAGGTAGATTATCCATTTTCTTTTTAATAATGTTTTGTTTACATTGTGTTACAATTTGTATTGTACGAGTGGCTAACAACAGCAGATTAGGGTGACCATGCATTTTTATCATTAAGATATTTGTCTACATTATAATAGCCTTTCTTCATCAAGCGTTTTTTCACTACTATTTTAAACTTATTAAGAGGCATGTCAACCAAATCCTGCGGAATTTTATTAAATATTTTTATACATTTGCCTACAAACGAATTACCAACTTTATGAAGTCTAATTTTTGTCATTGCCAGTGTATTTTTATTTTTTGTATTATAATTATGGTTGTCGGATCTTTTTTTGAAGAGTTCTATGTTCTTCCGTACATATACGATGTTGTCGTAAACATATTGAGAAGCAACGGTTAAAATATTAATTTCTTTAAATAGTTCTTTCAGCGAGTCACGGGGTCCGAGTCTATAGATTGCTCGTATAGCTCGTTTCTGTAATATGAATATTGTCTCAATATCGGCAGCTGAGCCCCATAGCACCAGACCATATGACATAACGCTATGAAAGTAGCTAAAATAAACTAATCGTGCCGTTTTTTCATCAGTCAGTCTTTCTAACCGCATAGGCAGCCGAACTAAGTCTTCCTGCCAAGGCATGAGAACCCCATTGCAGTTTACTATTTAAAACCATGGTAAGTAAAATGTTTTTAAGAAAAAACCTTTTAAATTTATATAATAGCATTAATTTTTCGCAGAATTATATTCTTTTCTGCGAAAAATTAATGCTAGTATATAAATTTAAAAGGTTTTTTCTTAAAAACATTTTACTTACCATTGTTTTGTCATGGATTTTCGCCAAGTAACGCCTGTTTCTATCCAATATTTTACTATTTAAAGTTATTCCAAGAAAAACTGTGGTATTGACTATTTGTACTAATTCATTATTCATAGTAATATGAGTATCCACCTGTCTAACATTGGGCATAGTAAATTTTACACTTTTTGTTTTCTTCGCATTGAGCAGCAAGTTGTTACTTGTGAACCAATGCAGTATTTCCGAAAGGGTATTATTTACATCGTCAAGTTCTACTTTTCGTCTATCACTTTTAAAAATTAATGATGTGTCATCAGCAAATAATACTATTTCACAAAGATTTTTAGTGAAATAAGGTAGATCATTTACGTATATTAAGAATAAAAGGTGTCCTAATATCGAGCCCTTTGGTACTCCCATGACTAATGAGGCGCCAGAAGAGTCGGTGCCATTAACGTTAACTTTTTGTACTCTATCAGTGAGGTAAGACTCTAGTAAGCCAAGTGAGCTGTGCGAAACACTATAATACCCTAATTTTAGTAACAAAGTCTCATGATCAACACAATCAAAAGCTTTTGATAGATCATAAAAGATACCAATGGCATCGTGCTTTTCGTCCCATGCATCAAATATATGTTTCACAAGTGCAACTGCATCCGTTGTGTTTCTGCCTTTAGTGAAACCAAACTGTTTGCTATGATGTAACTTATTTTCTGTAAAATGTGAAAGCAATTGATTAAATATTATTTTTTCAAAAATTTTACTCAGTGTTACTAGTGTTACTCAGTGATCACTTTTGTCTCCTGCTTTGAATAAAGGAATGATTTTACTGTACTTCATAAGATTAGGAAACTGATTGTCATCTATACATTTATTGAATATGAATGCAAGGTAAGGCGCAATAGCAGGAATTATTGTTTTTATTATATTGGTTGAAATGCCCCAAAGATCCTCAGTATTTTTTTATATTCAGTTGTTTAAAAGTTTTAAGTATAGTGACAGAGTCAATATACTGAAAATCAAAGTTACCTCTACATTTATCAACACTAGATTTAAGAAGAGAATTGGCTACGTTTTTTGAAGAATTTAACTTATTTGTCGTTATAATTGGAACATTTGTGAAAAAAGATTCAGAATCATTTTTAATGTTTATCATCTATTTTTAACTCGAAGGATCGATCACGTGACTTTGCTTTATTCCATATTGCCTTAGTTTTACCATCGGATTTTTCTATTTTAGCCCGTATATAATTAGATTTGGCTATTGAACAAACTTTTTTGAACAGTTTGGAGTACTTTTTAATCCGTTCAATTACTTGTGACTCATTAGTAGATGCTTTTATCTCGTATAATTCATATAATTTGTTTCTACTTTTATAGATTCCAGGCGTAGCCCAATCAATATATTTAATTTTGAATTGATTTACATTTATGGTTTTTTTTTGTGAATATGTTATTGCATTCGTATTTGATTACTCCAAACAAATCTTCGTAAAGATCATTCGGGTTTTTATCATTATTCAACTCCAAAAGAGGTACTTTATTATTAATGTTTACTTAAAATTTTTCTAATCGGTATTTTGTGATTGGTCTACATACAATATTTTTTGATGATGGAACATGTTGGTACTTAAATCTAGCTAACTTATCTACATGATCTGAATTAATAAAATGTATTATTGATGTCTCATCTACATCGCTGTTAGAAAAAAATATTGTCTAAGCAGGTAGCCGATGTGGCTGTGGTGCGAGTTGGTTCACAAAAAAGATTTTGTAAGTTAAAAGATTTAAAAAGGTTGAGGAGCCTTAGCGCGTTCTGGGAGTTTTCTAATATATTAATATTAAAATCGCCACATACCACTACAGTCTTCTTACATTTACATACTTTTTTTAAGGCTTCTTCCATAATGAACTCAAACAAGTAGTAATCTCCAGATGGAGGTCTATAGACGCTAATAATAATATATTGTTCTAGCTCTGCACATGATAGTTCAATATTTCGCTCATTTGTGAGTGCTACTACATCTTTTCTGTCTTTTGATTTTAATTTGTCATTAATTAAAATGTGTGACCCACCTCTTATAGCGGAATCTCTAGTAAACGCACTGATGATTTTATAATTATCAATATTAACTAAGAGTTCATGTTTTTTTAACCAGTGTTCAGTTAAACAAAGTACATGAATACACTTTTCATTCAAAAATAATTCTAGCTCTAACTCTTTGCCAGAAGAGCCTTCAATATTTTGATGTATAATATTCATGAACATAGACTTTTCCTTTGTCTTGTATTTGCTAGGGATTTCCTCTATTGTCCTACAACTAAGTTTAAATTATTGTCACCCTTATTTGGAACAGATTCCAAGGTCACAAGACAAACATTGTAATTTTTCTGCTCAATAGAAGCAGATTGTTTAGCCAAGTTTTTGGCTGAATATTTAATAAAATATGATAGTGAATATGCTATCTGTCTCCTAAAATATCTATTCACATAGAATTTATCGTCCGTCAATAACAATTTATTTTCTAAATACATGTTTATGTCAATCAGATGGAATTTATTCGGATTATGAAATGTCAATGTATGTAAATTACACATTTTCTTAAGACTAAATGTGTACGAATGTACATTGGTCTCGTGTCAAAATCAATAAGCGTGTATAATGGACCAAAAAAAAATTGTAGTCACCTAATTACAAAATATGCTACAATTATGGCATTTTAGGAGGCGCCTGCACCATGCTCTGAAATCTGAAGGTTCGATTTGTTTATGGTTGATTGTGTCATTTCAACGATTTAGACGTGATTGAGTAACCGAGACCGTGCGACAGCGCATGGTGGCCTGCCATAAGAGTCCGGTTGGCGGAGGAAAACTGTCCACCTAACCTGAGGAGGGTGATAGACAGCAATCTCGATGAAAGATCAGTCTACGTCCGGTACGCTGGTGAGGAGTATACAAAATCGACGAACAAGGGCTGTGTTCAGGGTTCAATAGGGGGCCCCATTTTGTGGAACCTCCTATTGGATCCGCTCCTCAAAGCCCTGGGCAAAAACGGCGACTACGTGCAGGTATTCGCCGATGATGTCGTCCTAGTCTTCGACGCGGAAAGCTCCTAGCAGATTGAGGCAAGGGCTAATGCCGCCCTCGAACATGTTAGGAAGTGGGGTGTCGAGAACAAGCTAAAATTCGCTCCACAAAAAACCAACGCAATGGTGATTACGAGGAAGCTTAAATACGACACCCCGCTTCTTACCATGGGAGGGGTCGACATCCCGATGGTAGGGGCGATTAAGATGCTGGGAGTGACCATAGACGACAAGCTGACCTTTAAGCCACACGTAGCTAACATAAGCAGAAAGGCCTTGGGCATCTACAAACAGTTATCCAGAGCGGCAAAAACCAACTGGGGTCTTAACCCTGAAGTCATCCGAACAATATATGTGGCGACAGTGGAGCCGATTGTGCTGTATTGTGCCAGCGCGTGGGAACCGGCGGTTCATAGGAAGGGCATCATTAAACAACTGGATACCGTGCAGCGCCTGATTGCGCAGCAGATGGTTAAAGCCTACCGTACGGTGTCGCTCAACTCGGCGCTGGTACTAGCTGGGATTCTCCCCCTTGACCTCCGAGTGAGAGAGGCAGCAGCCTTATACAGGGCCAAGAGGGGGGAACCGCAGCCGATGCTACGCGACCGAGAAGTCGAGAATATGTCTTCGGCTCTCGCAGCTCCACATCCATCCGAGAGAAGAACAATAGGATATGTCAGCCTGGTAAACCAGGAGCAACTTGCTGCCAGCGGTGAATATGACATGCGCATATTCACCGATGGCAGCAAGATTCAGGGTCAAGTCGGAGCCGCCCTCTCCATTTGGAGGGGCGATGCCGAGAGTAGAACCCTCAAACTCAAGCTCGCCGATTATTGCACGGTTTACCAGGCTGAACTTTTGGCAATACGAGGCGCCACACGGGAGGTGCTAAAGACACGGGCGACATCGTGCGGTATCTATAGTGACTCCATGGCAGCCCTTCAATCGGTCCAGAACCCG
Organism: Nudaria mundana; assembly: GCA_963556515.1. NCBI lineage: Eukaryota > Metazoa > Arthropoda > Insecta > Lepidoptera > Erebidae > Nudaria > Nudaria mundana. The sequence goes on from OY748311.1 coordinate 10,898,381, forward strand.
AGTTGCCTCCATCCACTTGCGGTGCAGACAAGACACAATGTGAACACATTGATGGACCAGGAATAGCTGTGTCTTTCTTCTGGATCAAAGCCCATGCTGGATTGGAAGGCAACGAGAGAGCGGATGTTCTGGCCAAAGCGCCTGCCATGAACCGAAAAAAGAAACCTGATTACGACCTTTGCCCGGTCTCATTCGTCAAGCGAAGTATCCGTAGTGCTTCGCTTGGCGAATGGAATCAGAGGTATTTAGCGGAAGACACTGCGGCCATCACCAAAATATTTTTACCGGATGCACTGACGGCATACAGCACAATTAGGTCATTCGACATTGATGGGATCAAAACTCAAATTTTAACTGGGCACGGGGGCTTCTCTGAATATTTGAAGCGCTTCAAGTGCAAGGAGGACCCCGCGTGCGTTTGTGACCCTTCAGTCAACGAGACAGTCCCACATATATTGTTCGCGTGTCCCGTCTTTGCGCAAGATAGATTTTATCTGGAACAAGAACTAGATTGTGATGTCGGACTAAACACCGTGAGTGACTAGATGCAAAAATCAAATAGGGATAAGTTCTTGAAATACTGCAGAAAAGTTGCCAACGTAGTGATAAACCGAAACAAAACTCGGTAACAACGTATGTTTCCATAATATTATAATAAATATTTTAATGACAAGCATAAGCAATCGTAAAACAGCAGTAGAATAGAGAAACAAAAAAAAACATATATAACACACAGACCGACACACAAAGCACACAAAGAACAATAATATAACTAAGAGACAAGATGAAGCAGAGATATAATTAGCCGCTGGCATAAAGCCAATAATATAAGCAGGCAACGTCTTGTAATACAAAATTGGAAGAGACCAAGTTAAAAATTTACACAAGTAAGTGTAAATAGATAAAACATGTAATAAGCAATAACCCATAGCAAAATGTAGAGTGCCCTAAAAGGTAATACATGTAGAGTATATCTTAAATTGTATAAAAAAATATTTGCATGCAAACAAGCTGCAAAGTATAATATTGCGAAAATGTAAAAATGAATAAATATCGTAAAAATGTAAAATTGTATAACGATGTTTAAAAATGTAAAATTGAATAAATACTGACAAAAACTTAAAATAGAATAAAAATTGTTATAGAATGTAAAATTGAATAAAAAACACTGTTAAAATGTAAGAAATTGAATAAATATTGCAAAATGTGTAAAACTATAATAGAACTAAGATATACCTAATTGTATGAAATGTAAATTTGTAACCCACCAAAAACTATAATAGAAACTAAGATGTAATTGTATGTAATGTAAATTTGTTACCCACCAAATATAAGAAAAGACCATGTTGAATTATTACCCCTGAAATATAAAATAAATAAAGAAATAAAATTTAGTTAGTGAGAATAGGGTTCGAAAATGGGAGTTCCCACCCATAAAAAGAATGAAAGAGATGAATGAAAGAAAGAAATAGTATGCAGAATAAAAGTGCGAGAGGAATACGAGAGGAACTGGAATGACAAAGAGAATTAGCTTAATACAGACTCCACTTAAGGGGGAGATAGATCGCAATAAAAAAAAAAAAAAAAAAACCGAGACCGTGCCGAATCTAATTCTTAAACTTAACGTATTGTACATGAATACTTGTAAATTACCATCAGAACTCCAACCTTGCTGTTTCCACGTTTCCGATATCCTAAGTAAATGTAAATAAATATTCTTAAATACATTTATTTACAATAAGAATTACAATATACAAAATAAACATAATTATAGACTAAAAATATTTACATTACAAAATATCGTTTAAAAAATCCTCCGCGTCATTGCCGACTGGGAAGGTTCCCAGAATGCTGGCTGTGTTGCCACGTTGGATGGCGATACTTATTCTTTGGGCCAGAAAATAGCCAGCCTTCTGGTCCTGAGAAGCATCGATTAGACGTTTAGCAATGTCTCTATAAAGGCGGCGAGCACTCGGACCCCATGACCCCAGTGTCTCAACCCCAAACGGCTCAAATATGTAATCACCTGCTAGGTTAGCATATTTACGCCGTTTAAAGCCTTCAGCCGATGCAGCAGCAGCGCCGGCACATCCGGATGTGCTTGGAAGGTGTGAAGGTGCTAAGGTGTCAACGCATGTAGCGTCCCACACCAAAAGGCCTTCCCATCTTCCACGGTAGCAACGACATACCGTCCGGTCTCTTTCCATCGCTTCGTGCTAAACCATTTGGTTCGCGTACGGCCGGAAGACCTGCGGTGGAAAGAGCCCTACGAATTATGTCGTTTAGAATAGCGTGCCGAGGTATACGACCTGCGCTTCTGCTACAAGAAAGGCCATGGTGTCCCAGATTATCGACGGCTACTCCACAGGTGCAATGATGCGGGGATACACAAGGTGTACCCAGCCGAAGGCAAGTGGCAATGCGGAAGGTAGTGTCGTCCAACATTGTACCGATGTTGGGTGATGGGAGCGCCTGGATCCATAACCCTGACTCCCATTCTCCAACAGCTAGTAGGCGTACACGCTCTGAAATATTGACAGAAGTGTCAATTAGTGTATTAATTCTCAATTTACAGAGCGGTGAATCCCACAGTCGCTGTGAGCCTAGGCGTGAGGGCAGGTCAGTGTCGGGGCAAGACATCCTCCAAGCATTTATGGCATCGGTCTTGCATCGCACCTCGGAATCAATCAGTGTATTTGACAAAATTTTCCTGACTAATTCTTCAGTGCTATGGACCGACGACAGAAATGCTGGCAGACTGACATCTGTGACTCTGCGAATACCTAGCCCACCCAAGCGAACTGGAAGAGACGCTTGGACCCAGGCCCGGTCATTAATATTTACATTTAAAATTTTACACAAAGAATTTTGTATTAAGTTGTCTAGTCTGCCCAACATTTCTACATTTTTCCAAAATTGTCCTGAACGGAGGGCATGTGTAAATTTGGGTACGAAAAGACAAAAACGAAGAATAGTGAAAGCTGAATGAATACTGATATTACATAGACTATCAATAACCTGATCAAAATTTTGAATTTTTTCCTCGATAAAAGTGGAAAAGCCATCTTCTAAAATCGGGGACCCTAGGAGGCGTAAAGAAGTTTTGTCCAAAACTTTTATGTTGGGGGCCAGACAGTTGAATTTGGAGATTGTTGTTAATTTATCTGTGTTTTCAGATATAAAAATCTCACATTTATTCGGGTTCAGTTCTAAGCCAATTGACTGAAACTCGTTCTTTATTAGGGCTAAATCTTGTAAAACTGTCTCTACTTTTCCCCCTAAAGTCCCGTCGTCTAGATACCAAATGTTAAATTTTGATTTTATTTTTTGAATTATTGGGTTAATGGCCAAACTGAAGATGACTGGTCCCAACGGATCACCTTGCTGACATCCAACGGCTGAATTCAAAAGGTGGTCTTTATAAATTAATTTTGTTGGCTGACTATAGCATTGCCAAAGAAAATTAAATATTTTGGGGGTTTCTAATTTGGCCTGTGTCAGCAAGGTGTCCCTGTTTACAGAGTTGAAGGCGTTTTTCAGGTCAACTTTCAAGATGACCTCTCCATCTTCGCTACTGTCAAGGTATGTTGCAAGCGCATGGATTGCGGCCTCACAACCTCCTTTTGAACCAAAACCTAATTGAATGGGCTGAAATTTGGTAGTAAGCTCCGTACTATAAAAACGACAACAAATTTTGGCTGCCAAACGCCGCAAAGTGCTACCTACGGCAATGGGACGAATGCCACCATCCTTCTTGTTAAGGGCACATAAATTGGTCCCATACAAAATATCTGTGATGCCACTGTCCACATTGCCTGAGAGCATGAGGTTGACTAGAGCTGTTAGCTCCCTCAGAAGTGCATCACCAGCTTCCCCAGCGCTCGGACACAACAGATCCTTAAGGTGCTGTGGTGTCAGACCGTCAAGTCCACCAGCTGATCCAAAACGAAAGGAGTCAACAGCTGTGCGCACATCCTTGGCAGTAGTCTCAAGATTTTCTGTATCGTTGTTCGGAGGATCAGGGAAAGAGAGGTCAGCTGCGGATGGTGGGTGCTTACTCTGCAAGCCCGTCAAAGTTTCTACAGAATAAGGAGCCAGCACGTCGCTACTAAAAAGTAGCCTTGCCGCCCCACTGATGTCGCCTTCCCTTACTTTATTCTCTACAAGTTTTAATTTCTTGGCCTGAGAATAATCAGGGGCCGAAATGTGGATTGAAATACATAGATACCTGTAGAAAAACAGACTAATACAGGATAAATATTGGTGGGTCCTGTAAATATTGAACCCAACCCGGATATCGTAGTCAGATACTATTATATGTAACTATACGTACATAAGTTCAAGAGCGCAAAGGTATTATGTTTACAGACTTACGTTTTTGTAATTATTAGCTGATTACCGAGGCTCCGCCCGCGTGATATAGTTTCTCGTTCCTGATTCCCGTGGGAACACAATACGAACCCCGAAGGGGTAGGCAGAGGTGCATTATACACCCACAATTTGCCAGTATTTTTGGTCTCACGTAATAGGGGGCAAGCTTATTGACGTCACCGGGCAATCTAGAAAGTGGGTTATGTCCAAAATGGCTGAATGATGAATGGATATATGGCTCATATTACAAGCTCTGCTTAGTTTGAGACTAGATGACGTGGTGTGAATTGTCCTAACATATTTATATTTATTTATTTATTATTATTATAATCTACACTAAAATCCGTTGCGTAGTTTTAAAGCTCTAAGCATACATAACATATAGACGGAAGCGACGTTGTTTTATAATATATGTTGTGATACTGAAGATACATAAAAGCTAGTGCAATGAATCCAAATTCCAGTGATTGGCAGTTACACCACTTACAAGTTACTTGGGACCCTACAATCTTGGTGAGACACCATTATACTAACCTATAGGCAGGTACTAATATGATGAAGAGGAAAAACTTGCTTGTTTGCCTTGAATAAGCTCCGAGACTACAGAAATGATCTTGAGAAGTTCAGTAAATGTAGCAAAGTCCTATGTGCTATATGCTACTTTTTAGGGTTCCGTAGTTCAAATGTCGAAACCCTTATAGTTTCGTCATGTCTGTCCGTCCGTCTGTCCTCAGCTTTCCTCCAAAAAAGGGTTATTGCTACAAAAAATGAAATTTTCTACAGATATGTTGTATTTACTATTCCGACAAGATGCTGGGGTATGTCTGGGGTACCTCCCCTACAAGTAAAGTATTGGGGTTGATTTTTTTTTGTCACTTCAACCCTATCGTGTGGGGTATCATTAGATAGGTATTTTAAAAACATTGGGAGGTTGGTAAGACAATTTTTTTATTTAGCTGTCCGTTTGTGAGATATGCAACTTTTAAGCGCATTTTTTGTAAAAATAGAGCGTCCCCCCTCCTCTAAAAACTGAACGGCTAGCTCGAAAAATCTGAAAAATTCATGATGATAGTCCATATGATGAACTTTGAAGGAAAACTATAACGGATCAGATAACTTTGTTAATTTAGGTGTTATAGAGCTTATAATGGGTAACTACTGAACTCTGTATTATGCTTAGCCCGACACGCATTTGGCCGGTTTTTTATATGTTTTCCCGTGGGAATTGGAAACGGGATAACCATATCATGCGGACGTAGCAGTGGTAATCAGCTAATATTTTATACAGTTTAAATGCTTAACCGAAATTTATTTAATTCCAATTCGGCAATTTGCAAGTTAACTGACTAAGACTAATGGCAGTAATAATCATTTGGCGTTAAGCGCTCGCTTTAACTATCTTCTGGTGTTCAAAGTTTAAGTTTAAGAACTTAACTTCTACCTTTATAGCTAACATCAACAGTCGAAGATTTAATTTAAGTTTAAAAGGAAATAGAGATTTACAGTTTTTTTTTTTTAGTTACGCGGCCCAGGGCCGCGGCCGCTCTAACGTCCGTTGCCGGGCGTCTCTGGTTACAAGCAGAACGTATTTCCAGTGGCGCCCGGTAGACTTTGACCACCTCTTTGGTCTCTGCGGGGGTTGGGTCGGGATGAGAATCCCGCGTCGTTGGGGTAGGGTTTTATCCCGCGTCAGTGAGTGAATCTGGTTGCGTGCTATGGGGCAAAGGCCCCGCAGCCTTCTAGCCTGCTTCTGTAAGGACGACGGGTGACGATCCCACCGTCCTCAGGCCCCGATCATGGAGGTCGATGGTCTTGGGCGTAGATGAGTCTGCGGCGCCCTCGCCGCTGACTACGGAACTCGGCGGGGAGGGTACGCTCCCTCTCCCTCTCGGCCGCCTCCTTCGCGAGCACGACTTGCTCGCAGAAGGACACGGCCGCGTTCCACCTACTCCCGAGAGAGAGAGAGAGAGGGTATCCACGCCCAGACCCACTACGAGGTCCCGGCGCTGACTCGCCCACGCTGAGCACTCCACCAACGTGTGGAGTGCGGTGTCGTCGTCGGAAACCTCGCAGTGTTGACACCGGGGTGTGACCTCACGACGGATGCGAAACAGATAGCTACCGAAGCATCCATGCCCGGTAACGATCTGCGTCGCACGATACGTGAGGTCACCATGCTGCTCCATGATCGGTCTCACCGCCGCGATGATGGTAGCACCCCACTTGGGTTGCTCAAGTCGCACCCTCCATGACTCCATGAGATCCTGGCGGAGTTGGGACCGCTGGTCATCGATTTCTCGAGACGCAGGCCTGTGGTCCCGCTCCAGCGCCTCCTTGCGCCATTGGAACAATGACGCAAGGGCTCTCGCTGCCAGGTCCCATGGAGGGGTCCCGGCTAGGAGACATGCAGCCTCTCCGGAGATCGTGCCCCTTATTGTTTTGACGGCCAAGGTCCTCAACGGTCTATTAAGGAGCGTTGAGTTGTTGGCCGTCAAACGCGCCGCCCATACGGGAGCCCCGTATAGGGCCATACTCCTCACGATCCCTAGGTACAGTCTCCTGCAGGAAGCGTTGGGTCCCTTTAGGTTGGGCATCATATTTGGTTATAGTTATATGAGACCGTTTCCAACTTTCAAACATCCAACTGCAAATGCCACGCGATAGGATCTTCGCCTTCCCATCTTCCACGCTAGCAAAGACATACCGTCCGGTCTCTTTCCTTCGCTTCGTGCTAACCCACTTGCCTCACGTATGGCCGGAAGACCTGCGGTGGAAAGAGCCCTTTGAATTATGTCGTTTAGTTCAGTTCTAAGCCCATTGGACTGAAACTCGTTCTTTATGAAAACTAAATCTCTAAAATAATATATTCGTTAAAACCAGTCACCATAATCCAAGAGACATTTACACGCTGAACATACGACGACTAAGTCTTAAGCTATTGAATAGTGTGAAAATCTTTTAGTAAACAATCTATTTGTGTGTTTATCTGCTCGTGTTTCTTGAGAACATTTTCATTTAAGCTCGAGAACGCTCTTCACTCCCTTTAAGTTACTATCTCGACTGTTTAAAGTAGTTACTTCAATTACCAAGAGTATTTTGTAGATAATTAGAGTAACTTACTAAATACGAGTAGGTAAATAATATTTGTGTAGTTACAAGTATTTATTTCGTTATACGAGTATTTTAGTATGTTAAGAATGTTAAGATTGCAGATATTTTATTTAGTGCCATGGAATTACGGAATAGTAACGGACTTTTTGTAGTGAACGGTAACGTAAATAAACTTGCCCGTATTCCGAGGGCCCAACAAAATTACTGGTAAAGTACGCATGATGATATGTTAGTATGTATGTTCAGCGGGTGTGATTGACTTGGCCGGGCACCATTGGAAATTATCTGTGGGGTCACCAGAGGCGCTCGGTAATAGAAAAAAGAAAAGGCCTTCAAGAATTTAGTAGGACATGCACTTGTATTCTTGCACACTTGCAGTATGTAGGGTACGCTAAGATCTTAGGGCATTAAGCCAACCAGATTTGTAAGCGACCTGTCGATCAGAGCTTTGGCAAACAAAGCCTTACACGCCAGTAGTACGCCCTGAAGACGTTTCGTGATGAAGGCGTTATTTGTTCCTACTTTATGCCAGACAATCCTTGGTCGAACCGTCTACGCTCTGGCTGCAGCAGCTGAGGGTGCAGCGGATAGAAACGAGCGAAATACTCTGCAATGGAGTCACGTTATATATATTTGTGCCGTTAGCGGTGGAGACCTTGGGCAATTAGGGCTCCGCAGCCAAGAGCTTTGTCACGGAGTTAGGACGTAGAATTAGGGAGAGGTCCGGTGACACTCGCTCTGGGTCTTTCCTGGTGCAAAGATTGTCAATTGCCATTTAGCGGGGCAATGCTGCCAGCACCATGGGCAACGTTGCACCAGGAACGATGCAGGACGTATACAGGGTGAATTTTTCAAGTGAAGCCCACTCAAGGAATTAGTAAGTAGTACCGTAATCTTGCGTTTAATACACTATAAGAAACAAGCTGGCAAGTACATGTCTGTCTCGCGCGGTGGTAGCGCGCGCGCCTCTGCCCAGTGTGATAAGAGACTAAGAGACAGACAAGAAATATGAATTTTATGAAATTTCTAAGTTTTCCTTAAATTTGCCGTATATCATTACTTCTCAGAATTTGATCCTTAACAGCAACACTATCGTATGGTGTAATAATAAAGGATGTGATTTTTTTTCTAAATCAATGGGTTTGATTCCCAGCTAGGATTATAGGGTTTTAAAAAATCTAATGATGAGGTTTTAAGTTTCATCAAAATCGGGCTCGTGACTCGTTTGAGCTTTTTTCGCTATTCCTTATAGTTCCGGATTTGGCCATCCAAGCCCACTTGAAAAATTCACCTGTATAGTTATGCCTTTTTTATTTCTGACAGATTGATTGTTTATTGTTGTATATTTATTAATAACTTTGTAAGTAACATTTAATTTGTATTAGTAATTAATAATAAATAAATAATAATCTTCACCTTTAAGAGGAAAGTGAAAGAACACTACCTCTCCTCTATGTTTTAAATATTGGTGTGTATGTATATTATATATAATCTATTATTTGTATGTATGTATATGTAGATGCATTCGTAGTATGAGTATGTATTTATGTAAGTATTTACTGTATTATACAGTTCAACGTACGCACACTTTTTCTATCAAGCATTTTTTTCCTCTGGCCCACTGGAAGAGATTTCTTTTGAAATAAGTGGCTCCTTTGGACTTCTATCCTTACTATTATTCTTATCGCTTCGTTACATTCTTGTGTGTACATAAATAAATAAATAAAAAAAGAAAATCTAATTAAAAAAAAATGTTGGTCGGTGTTGAAAAATATAGAGCCGATCGTACCTTTTACTGTCTCCGGATAGACGTGTGTATTTGTATGAGTCTTGTCCGTCCGCTGGTGCTCCGCATCCAGTTCTTTACAAAAATTAATTAGTTACTTTTGTAGTCTACAGAAAACTTTTGAAATCATAAACTCTAACGACAGCAGAACACTCAGTATGAAACAAAAACAAGTACAATTTTAAACATGACAGATTACATGCAACTCACGTCTGGGAATATGAAATGTTAAACATACCTCGAACTTCGGAACTTTGAAGTGTAACTTTGCAGTATTTTATGTTGAACTAAGTTTAAATGCTTTTCCTTGGGCTCACTTTATACAATGTGTCGAAGTTGTGTGGTTATACTTCGAATGGAAGTTTTAAATAAATATTATAATTTAAAATAAAAATACAAAACAATTCTACATCATTTTATTAATAAATATAAAATATTATGTTAGGACAATTCACACAAAGTCATCTTGTCTCAAACTAAGCAGAGCTTGTGATATGAGTACTAGATAAACTAATATAAATACTTATATACATTTTTTTGTAAATAAATATGTAATATACATAGGAAATCATCATACAAAGTTTGTCCCGACCGGGAATCGAACCCGAGACTCTAGCGTCGAAAGCGGATGCACTACCGACCACGCCACCGAAGCAGTCTTGAATTTAGTTTTGAAATTGGAACAACAATTAAGGTAAATTAATAATTAAAATAGAAACAGCAAATTCTCCTTGATTTAGTTCTCAAATTAGAACATATACAATTAAGCAAGTACCTAAATTTCAAAACGCCCCCACTGGCCATTTTGGGGAACTTCGAGTACCTATTCAAATGGGTACTATAGCTCTGGAGATAATAATATGTTTTTTAGGGGCCGTTTCTTCTTGAATAGCTAATAAAATATTCCCATTTGAGCCCAAAATGGATTACACTACAACTATTCACGTGGCGCCGTAATTGTCGCATTTGTCTACTTTACGATCCCCAATTGACGTCGTCACGGTCACCTGGGTCGTTACCTTCTGTGATTTGTTGACCTTTACCAAGAAAAACTACATTATTCTTCACCCTTTTAATACTTTTGACCCGACTGTTTTCTTTGTTCCCCTCTAAACGCCAAACTGCTGGATGGATAAATGAGGTCTCAAATTAAAAGTATATTTATCTCCCGAGTGTCATGGGTACTTTCTTATTAAAACTAAAAAGCTGTTAATAAAATTAAATAATAGAAAAACCTGACTTCACTTACGAGATATTTAACTATAAAGAAGTAGGACTTGAATATCAGCTCAAACCTAGATGCAATGTGAGTCCCACTCTTTCATTTTCATTTTCATTTCACTGCGTTACTTAAAAGGAAGAAGTTAGAATGCTCGCAATGCAGTGGTTGTACATATTTAATGGTACCTTTGTAAAGTTTGTCCTTTGAAATTTTTGGTTGAATTATCGACAGAGTTGTTATGGATTTGTGGGTGTGTAAAGCACCTCAGCCTACCCCTTCGGGGATGTAGACATGATATGTACTTCTTTATGTTAAAAGAAGGAAGAGGTTTATTAAGTATTACTACTCGTACTCGTAGTTATCCCGACGAACTTTGTATCACCTCAAATATAAACAAAAAAACAACAAAAAAAAGAATATTTTAATATTTCATGCAAATGTATGTAAATTGTTAACGCGACGGACGGACAGACAGACAAATTGTCGTATTAAATATATAGATTATATGACATACTTAATATTATTATGATTTTAATTCAATGTTAGTCCGATTTTTAATTACGTTTTAAGGTTTTAAACCATTAACTATTTGCCTTCCGTAAGGTGGAATGTGGCTGTGCTCAATCCTATCATATGACCTTATGTATTACCCATGTTCGCAAATGAATGATTATGAATTATGAAAGGTGTGTTTCTCGCTCGTCCTACTACGTTGTCCTATTGGTGGTGCCATCGGGAAGAGTCTTAAAATTCTTCCCAATTCAGCCTGTGGCACAAATGGGAATACACAACTGAATACATTGTTCGTTATCTATTTCTAATCCAATCTCTCATTTCTATCAGGAACATTTTAATTTATCTATGAATACCAATCACTTAGAGGTATGCCGCTATATATGCTCCAATAAAATATTCTGGATCTGATGCTAGTTTGTGATTGATTATTCCATGTTGCCTGTATTCTCTAAAGTCCGATTTCGGTGCAGTTTTCAGTTATGGGTTTAAGTTTGATAGGTGCATTTTCTTAGGAAGGTGTTACGTTGACAACCCACTTTTATCTCTTTTTATTGAATTTTAACCAACGTGGGGTTTTTAAGTTTGTTATCTAATATTGAGTTTTTCTAAGTGTCTAACAAATAAACTCAAAAACTGATAAATCATTTTTTTTATTTATTTATTTTCAAAACATTTACAGTGTCATCACAGGATTATTCTAATACAAAACAACAAGCAAAACATATATTACAAGTTTAAAAAATCAACATTAACTACAACAAATTTATTTAACATAATAATTAAATGTAGTTAATAAACATAATAATTAATTAGTAGTACATACATACATACATAACCTCACATAAACTCACGCCTCTTTCCCAGTGGGGTAAGCAGAGACCACGGACTTACACTTGCTACGATCCTGGCATACTTCTTTCGCTTCCTCAACTTTCATTAATGTATTCATGCATGCTCGCCGGTGACAGGTGCTTTTAACCTGGCCTTTATTCAAGACCTCAGTCGCTTCATTCACACTCGCTTCATATATTTGTTTTGTCAGTCTCCTACCATCCATCCTCTCTACATGACCGAATCATTTAAGCATCTCTTTTTCTATCTTGGTCACTACATCTTCTGTCATACCACAACGTTCCCGTATCACTCTGTTCCTTACTTTATCCACTAACGTTACCCCAGCCATACTTCTCAAACTTCTCATTTCGACTGCATTTATTTTACTCTCATGCTTCTTCTGCTAAACCCAACATTCACTACCATACATTAGTGTAGAGACAAGCACTCCTCGATGTGCAGCCATCCTTGCCTTTAAACAGTATACTATACTATAATAAAATTAGTAGTAGGTAATAAATAATATAATAATTAACAAAATTCATAAAATTAATGGATGTCTGAATATCGGTTATTGACTGTCAAAGAATGAATGTCTGATTAATGAAGAATGTCAAAAATAAATTATAAAGAATTCAAATAATGAAATACAATCATCATTCACCAGTTGGGGTCGGCTTTCCAGTCTAACTGCTATGCGGCTGAATTTCGATATTTTCCGTGAAGCGACTGCCATCTGACCTCCACAACCCATGGGCGATATCGAAGTTCTGTAGTTAGACCGGTCGGATTTTTGATTTAGGGCTCCAACTACCTCTAACGACTGATAGATTTCGTATGACAACTGGGACCGACGGCTTTACGTGCTTAAATAATGAAATATAATAACAAATATAATAAACCAATACCTTTTTATTAAACGAGACAATCACCATTCGTGCTGAAAAGCTGTATATAATTACAGTGACGATTGAAACCACGAACACTAGCGAGTGTGTATAATAAAACCGCACATCAAACAGTAGATATTTGAACTTGTTTAATATGGAATATTACAATGCAAAAATTTTACCAACGACCCATATGAAATTAAATGTCTGTAAGTCATTACGATTTAAAGGATAAACCAGTAACCTGGCATATCATGGCCAGGTGAGATAAGTAATATCACGGACAGCCTCTATATGAGCCTAGGGACTTACCCAAACCGTCCCAGTCATAAATATAACATGATATTACCTCTTATAATATGTAACTCCACGTTGATAGACACAGAATTTTGTTCTTTAACAGCTAAAAGTTAAAGTTTATTGTAAGTTGTGGTGTTTAGTTAACAAATTACGTACACGACATTCGAAGTGCGTCATAGATCTATTCGTTATTAGATTAGTTTATTTGCAATTTTTCTTTGGAGATTGATATTTATAGCTTGGATATTCGTAATGTTGAAAACTCTGTCACTTTGGGGCATGATTTCAATTCTAAAATCACGGGGGTTCTGTACTAAATTGTACATACCTAAGCCCAATTTTTTTTATCACCGGGCGCCACGGAAATACCTTCTGCGTGCGTACCAGAAACGCCCGGCAACGGACGTAAGAGCGGCCGCGGATTTAGAAAAAAAGTTCAATTTTATAATATAGATTTTAACCACTACATCAGCATTTCAATATAATAATGTCTGCCTAAGTTCATACCAAGAAATAGGGCATTCTTACGCAGACGCATTTTTTATTTTATTAATTTATTTATTCCCTATTCTTAGCTATTTATTGAAAACCTGCCGCCTGGAGAAAACCTGCCACCTGGAAATCATCTCCAGTAGTAGGAAGTCATTGAATCCCCTGCGCCTGACACAAGTTGGCTGCTGTAAGGAAAACATGGCAAAGTGGGGCTATATTGACCAGTCGCGAGTGTCCTGCGATTGCGGTGCCCCATACCAGTACCTTCCACCTGCACTGTCGTGGACTTATGTGAAGCAACGGACAACACCGTGGTCGTGGCCATTTACTGGGCTGGGAAAATCTAGCAGAAAGGATTATAGATTCTTCGAGTTAATGGCTAACCATTAACTCGAAGAATTATTCCCTATTCTTAACTATTTTATTAGCGTCTAGTCTTGCCCAGTATTATGTAAAATTACTAGAAAAGTGTTGGTGTGTAATGCACATCTGCCTACTCCTTTAGGGAAATAGGTGTGATGACAGTGTATGTATGTATTTAAAATTTCAAAAAATTACTATATGAGATCGTTCCTCCTGGAAAGAGAACAGTAACAACGAACCATTATACGAGGGTGGATTGAAAAGTAGTCGGCCTAACACTGATCCATTTAGTTCTAAAAATTAAATCTAACCACATTATTTAGTTCACAACTGTGACTTTGAACTGTTGCGGTAACAGTTCAAAGTCACCATCCACCTTATTCACGTTATCTGGCACCGTCAGACTTTTTTCTGTTCCCTAACCTAAAAAAGCACTTGGGAGGTCAAATATTTTTGACAAATGACGAGGTCAAAGCAGCAGTAGACGCATATTTTGACTCTAAGGAAGAATCATTTTTTTTAACGGGCTTGAAAGGGAAGATGGCAAAAGTGCATTGAACTTGATGGTGATTACGTTGAAAAATAAAAATATATTTCATTTATTATGTATTTATTTTCTTGGTTAGGCCGATTACTTTTCAATCCACCCTCGTAGTAAAATTATTTAAGAAACAGTTATTTAAATACACACACATATCACGCCTATATCCCCGAAGGGGTAGGCAGAGGTGCATTACACAACCACAATTTGTCAGTATTTTTAGTCCTACGTAATAGGGGGCAAGCCTATTACCGAAATCGGTCACATTTATAATGGGTTATGTCCAAAATGGCCGAATGAATTTAATAAAAAAGTAGCAGCTATATTGTAACTTTGAAAACCGTTGCCTTGCGATGAAATGTTGATGAAAGGCAACAAAATCTTACGTGCCAGCCGCTATGGCACTGCCAGTTAAAGTTCTAAGCGTCTCGGACTATTGGTCATATTTAAATTTCATTGCTTATGTGGCGCGTACTTAATGAATCTCTGACGTCATACGTAAGAAACATCTAGATAATACAAGAAGGTGGGCCGACAACTTTCGACCGCCTTCCATTAATATTCGACCAATATCTAGTTGCGCATACGCTACACCTCCCTATAATTAAACTAGCCAATTAGAAATAAGCAATGAATCGTAGGTACAACATAAGTATAGGTATTTATACTAGTTCTATTAAAGCAATGGTAAGTAAAATATTTTTAAAAAACACTTTAAACTTATTTTAAATTTCTTAATAGCACTATTTTTCGCAGGATTAAAAAGACAACAAAACGTCGACAATTGTTTCGCCTCTAAACGAAGCATTATCAAGACTGTCTCAGAGAGAACAGCCCTAGTTCTATTGTTTAAAGCCATGCCTACCTAAACCTGCTTGTATCGTCAAGAATATTCTAGGTACTTGAATACATTATTATAAAAGCGAATGCATTTCGATAATAAACATTAACGGCCTTTCCCTAACAGGGGGACTGCTCTGCCAACTGAGCTACGATGACCACTACAACATCGAATTTTGCTTTCAGTTTTTGTGATCTATTTATAATTTCTTTCTTAATATTTTAAGAATAGTTTAAGCAAACTCATTGCTTTGAAATACAAAAATAAACATTCATTCATTCACATACTGTTACTACAAGCGTTTCAGTATACCTTCCAACACCACTACACTTAAAATAAAAAATAATGTTCTAACATAACATTTTTCTATTAAAAAAACTTCATTAAAATAAACTGAATGTGGTTTACATTCAGTTTATCTAATATCGTCGAGGGTGAAGAAGGCGAGAGTTGGTACCGACGGGTGAAACAGCGCGAGAAATAACTCTGCGGTCAACGTGCACGTTTCCACGTTAAAGGCACCTTCATGTTTGTATTCAGTTTGTTTACTTTAAGTTAATCAAGTCGCCTAAGTACTTAATACTTAAGCATTTTATATACAGGTATAGAAAATTACGCGTCATTCCCAATCGGGTAGGCAAAGATTTCTACTTGTAACTTCCACTTTTATTACTTTACTAGCAGTAAAATCTATACGGTGTACAAATATACTCTGCACAAATATTAGTTCATACAAGGCTCGACAGATGGCGTTACTTAAATCCTACATCGCACTGTCATTGTGTTCACGATATTATAATGTGTCACATTGTTTTTGTGTTTGGTATGAATCCACTGGGGTACGCAATACAACCTTGGAATATATCCTCGTGTTATTTTGGTGTGTATTCCCCTCTTCCGACGGACCTGGAGGAATTCTGTTCATACAGTATGTCTGTACATCTTTCTGCTTAGCCAATATCTAGAATGGCCAAACTGATTTTTGTTATCTAAATATACATTAAGTTGTTTTCGTGGACAACCAAACAGCGGTTTAAGCAATTATTGATTAATACAACGTTTAAGTTTAATCAATATCTAACTGCTTCAACCAATGTTAACCAGGTGATATTATCACCAGTGTGACAAAATTCCACTCGGTATCTATACGCAGGTACTTACTTCACGTCAGCACAAAGCGATGGAAAGAGACCGGACGGAATGTCTGATACCTTAGCACCTTCACACCTTCCAAGCACATCTGGATGTGCCGGCACTACTGCTGCATCGACTGAAGGCTTCCAACGGCGTAAATACTGCTTACCTAGCACCTGCTAGATGTAATCACCTGATTACATATTTTAAGCCGTTTTGGGTTGAGACACCGGGGTCATGGGGTTCGAGCATTCGCTGCCTTTATAGAAACATTGCTAAATGCTTAATCGATGCATATCAGGCATGCTATTTTCTTGCACTAAGAATAAGTATCGCCATGTGGCAACACAGCCAGCATTCTTGGAACCTTACCAGTCGGCAATGTCGCGAAGGATTAACAATATTTTGTAGAATGTAATTGTAATTCTTACTACAAGTTAACAACTTAACCTGGTAATTAATCTTACTCTGTTGAAAGATTAAAAAGTTTTGAATCTCACTTAAACACGGTAAGCGTTAAGCTTTGGAACTATTTTAATTAAATAATATTTGAGAGTAGACGTAGAAACAATGTGAAAGCAACATCTAGTATGATATAGGTAGGTATTACAGCTGCAGGTATCTATTCATTATAGGTTGCTAAGGGGTCATACTAACATCTCCAGGGCCTAAGAGCGCTGTTTCCTGTGACGCATTTTTCCACCAGGCAGCGAGCGGATCTCGTCCGCAATGCGGGTCGATGCAAATGTCAAATTACATATACCTATTACGTGGGGGTTCACAAATAGCCGAAATAAATAAATAAAACATAAAATAAATAATTTTGACCATTCTCATATAACATTATCGCATGAACAGACAATAACGACTGTTCTTACCCGAGACCTATGAAAATACTTTCGAAAAGTGGGAACGTATTTTTTTTTTCAATTCCGCTCTCACGTCCGTTGCCGGGCGTCACTGGTACACACGCAGAAGGTATTTCCAGTGGCGCCCGGCGGAAAGTCAGTACGTTTTTTTTTTGGAGTGAATAAGTCTGGTATAAATATAACTGCTGCTGCGGTGGCATGGTCGGTATTGCATCGGCTTTCGACTCCGGAGTATCGGGTTCGATTCCCGGGTCGAATCAGATATTTGTGTGATCCACAAATGTTTGTTTCAGAGTTTGGTTGTTTTCTATGTATATTATGTATGTATTTAGAAATATATGTATAAGTATGTTAATCAGTTGTCTAGGTCCTATAGCACAAGCTTATAGCTTAGTTTGGGCTAGATGATGTTGTGTGAGAATGTCCAAAAATATTTATTCATATTTCATGACATATTATAATATAATAATAAATATTACACATAACAATTTAATATTACACATAATAAATTAATTAGTAATGTCCACATTGTTATTTATTTATCATTCAGAGTTGTAAATGCTAAACCAATAATGTTTGGTTAACCATCTCATTAGTGGATGTACATTGTAGTTTTTAACCCCTAAAGTAAAACGTGACGTGGCATCATAGCAGCCGAATGAATAAACTAGTTTTCAAAAAAATGTTTTAGAACAACATTACATGTGTGTAATGTTGTTCTAAACACACACATATCACGCCTATATCCCCGAAGGGGTAGGCAGAGGTGCATTACACACCCACAACTTGCCAGTATTTTTAGTCCCACGTAATAAGGGCAAGCCTATTGCCGTCACTGGGCACATTTATAATGGATTATGTCCAAAATGGCCGAATGAATTTAATAAAAAAGTAGCAGCTATATTGTAATTTTGAAAAAAAATTTAAACCCATTGCCTTGCGTTGAAATGCTGATGAAAGGCCACAAAATCTTACGTGCCAGTCGCTATGGCATAGTCAATTAAAGTCCTGGGCGTCTCGGACTATTATATACGAACAATATTACCGGGATAAAAAATATTGACACAAAAACCAACTTCCAATTACCGGAAAACAATAGCTATCGGTTAAATAACATAAAAAAAATACAGTCAAATTTAGAACCTCCTTCTTTTTTTGAATTTGAAAAGCAGCCTGTAGCACTCTATAGGTACTTTTTTTTTAAATTACGGCCGCTCCTACGTCTTATGCCGAGCGCCTCTGGTGAGCACACAGAATTTCCAGTGGCGCCCAGTGGATTTTCAGTGTCTCCCAGCGGTAGCACTCTATACTAAACTAATGCAGAAAACGTTTGTCAGAACTCATTATTTCTAAATTCGATGGTAGAAGCGATTTTCAACCTGACTGTACGGTTTTTTGCAAAAAAAACCTATGTGTGTCCAGTTGACGACAACTTAAAAGTAAGTTATTTAAGTTTCGCTATCTAGACACACAATAATCTTAGTGTGTCCAGATGACGAAAGAAGACGATGTTCTACAGTTGATTTTCGCCAACTGACCACACATGTGTCGAGTTCTTCGTGTCCAGTTAGTGACTAACCCAAATATTATTACCTATTGAAAGATCTTTCTAAATCTGTTCAATAATTTCATAGATACACCCATTACTAACCAAATTTATCTCCTTAGAACATATTACCTATAGATTTAGTTAAGCTATATTTGCTCGGATTGCAGACATTCTATTTTAGTGGTAGCATAGTGTCTTGGCTGTTAGGATTTTGGTTCGAATTACAGAGTGGTTATGGATTTTCTATTCCCCCTATGGCTATATCCCCTCTTACGTGGGACCAACAAAATTACTGCCAAATAATGCACCTCTGCCGAATCTTTCGTATGGTGATATGTATGCATGAATGGATGGTTTCAGTAGTTCCAAAGCTAAGTACTATGCTACCAACGAACGCCCGCGTGCAGAAACTATCAGTGTGGTGTGCCGTGGTGCCTCTCCGAACACAATATTTAGTGACAACAAGGTGAGGGTAGTTGAAGAAACCCGCACTTCACGAAGACGACGATGAGCTGAAGCCAGTCCACCCGTGACCTCGGCTCTTGTAACAGGGTCGAAACGTCGGGTATTAAAGAGGTATGTATAGACTAGTTTGTCTTAAGTTTATAATGTGTACAAAACGCGAAAGTTTAAAAAAAGTAATAACATTATTAAGTAACAACTCTAAAAACCACTGAGGTTTAGTCGTGTGCTATTATAATGAGTCTACTTAAGGTCTTAGGTACAATTTTATAATTAGTAATTCTAGAAGTAAGTTTAAAATAAATTAATTCAATTTCCTATCATCCGTGAGTCATTCCCATAATACACTAATACATTCACAGAAGTTACTCAAATACATAATATCATTGCGCAGTCAAACCGCGTCTAAGAAATACTTATTTAACTTATATTTAATATTTTATTTAATACGCCTTTTTAACACGCTTTTATTAGCTTCACTTGTATGTTTGTTTGCTTGCTTGTTTGTGTTTGTTTGTGTTTGACTCTTTTGAGTTCAATTTTGCCCTACTTTGAACGATCAGATTTATTTCAAACTTTGCACACCAGTCAAAGACCGATGACAATGCAATAATTCGATTGAAAATTAAAAAAGAAATGTATGTTTGTTTGTAACGACTCTTTTGGGTTCGAGTTTGCTCTACTTTGAACGATCAGATTTAATTCAAACTTGGCACACCTGTCTAAGACCGATGACAATGCAATAATTCGATTGAAAATTAAAAAAAAAAATTAAAATAAAAACTAAAAAATAAAAAATAAATAATAGTTTAAAAAAAACACGCTTTCCAACTAAAAATGAGAAAATAAATTTTAATAAGTTTGAATTAAGAATAGTGTAAATAAGAAATATTTTTTTTACTTTTTAGTTGGATAGCGTGTTTTTTTATTTTTTTTTAGTATTTTAGTTGAATATTAAAATATATAGGTATCAGTACCAAATTAGCATAGCATTTAAAATTTACCAGTACGCAATACGCTAACGATATCCTATTATAAAATGTAATAACTGTAAAATAACTACATTTTGCTAGCGATATGCAAAATGAATGATACAAATGCAATAACTGTTGGACTGGTGAAACGCCGCATTGCCATTCGCTACTGTTATATTTCAATTATTTAATCTTATTCAGACTTCATTAGGCCTATGTCACTCGCCTAAAATCTTTGTTTTTTTTTTAGTTCAGTAAGGGTTGTCTCTTGTTTGTGATACGGCATTGACCATAGAGTTGATATTGAGGCATTAACGTCATAATTATTGGTCAAATTATGCTGGTACTTTCCTGACAACCCTAACGTTCGAATTATATTCTCTGTAAACAAAAGAATGTGCTTTAATTAACGTCGGAGTGCAAGTTCTGTATGTAAGTACTATTTATTCTCTATTCTGTGCAAGTGCACATACAAGGGAATATTAATAAAATACATAAATTTATGCGTCTATCCCCAAGTAGGCAGAAGTGAATCACACACCCATATTTTAAAATAACTTTTTAGGTCCCCCATAATACGAGTAGGAGGCAAGCCTATTACCGTTACTATAGAATATCACAACATACATGGTTGTAAACGAAACGTTGCAACCTTCTTAGTAATAAAAAAAACAATTGGTGGGAAATCATTTGTCAATCTATATATTTAATACGACAATTTGTCTGTCTGTCTGTCCGTCCGTCGCGTTTTTCAATTTACATACATTTACATAAAATATTAAACTATTCTATTTTTTATTTGAGGCGATACAAAGTTCGTCGGGATAACTAGTTGTTTTTTATCACACATCAAAATTCTACGTATGCAACGAAAATGGAATTAAGTCGAAAAGATTTTAGAGCGATGATTTTTTTATGATTTTAAAAGTTCTCTCTCTCCGCAAGACTGTGCCGCTCGTTTTCAAAATGCTTTTGAAGAGAACTTTTAGAGAAGCACCTTGTTTGAGCACCGTGAGGCGATGGTTTGCTGAATTTGAGAGAGGTCGAGTTTCTTTACATGACGAATTTCGTGAAGACGGCCTTCGACTGCCGTCAACAAAAATAATGTGGCTACTGTTAAGAGCCATTTCACAAAATGCGCCGTCTTAGTACTGTGCCCACTTGTGTATCGTAATTTATTGTAATTTCGATTGAAGTTATATCAATATTTTGTCAAAGTATATATAAGAATTTCCTATATTGCTGCAGAAATCGGTTCTCTAATGAACGTAGTTTATTTTGGAATAATTTTATTTTTGTAATTACTGTGTATTTAAATCATAAATCACGATCAAATTGCGATGTTAAACTTAAAAATTGGCCGAATGGTTTATTTTTTGACTAAGTAATTATAATACAATTCAATCATCTGTTACATTAAATGACGATTAAAATATATATCCAATGCTTTATGTATTTTTTTAAAGTCAAATTATAAGTATTTTTGAATGAAATACGACTCTGAAATCAACTCAACGCCCGTTTTTCAATAAAATGCTTGTGGGAAATTGATTACTATAGATCAAATAAGTTATTTTTAGTAAATGTGTTACATTAAACGTCAACACAAAAGTTTGGCCCATTTTTTGCGCATATTCAATAACTTCTAGTTATTACAGACTATGGTAATTTAGGAGCTCAAAATATTAAAAATTCGTGCGAAAACGTGAAATGGCTCTTAAGCGGTTAATTGAATAAAACCCGCGAATTACCTATGAGACAATTCGAGCACTATTAGGGATTGGTATGAGTCAAATCCAGAAAATTTTACACGAAGAATTGAAAGTTCGGAAACTTTGTTGTCGTTGGATCCCTCATGAACTGACAGCGGAGCAGAAGCGGGCTCGCGTGGAATGGTCCTCACAGATGCTACTGAAGTACGACCACGGACATTCTAATGCTGTTTATGACATTGTCACAGGAGACGAAACGTGGATTTATTGTTTTGAACCCGAAAAATAAACAGCAATCTTGTGAATGGGTGTTTGAAAATGAGAACAAGCCAACAAAAGTGAGGCAGGCGAGAAACGTTGGTAAAAAAATTATCGCGTTTTTTTTCTCAGCTACGGGTCCCATCTGTACAATTCCACTTGAAACCACAGGGTGTTAGAAAAAGTTCGCGAAAGACGACCCAAAAGCTGCGTTCTCCTACATCATGACAACGCTTCTTCACACACGGCCAACAACACAAAGTCATTTTTAGCTTCTGAAAAATTACAACTCGTCACCCATCCTGCGCATAGCCCCGACCTAGCACCTTGTGATTTCTGTATTTTCCCCAAAATCAAAGATTTGATGAGAGGTTTCACTTTTACCAACTCCGAAGAGGCGAGTGATAGCGGTCAATCAGCACGTAGAAAACATGCATTCAGATCTGTGGTCCTCCTGTTTTAAAAAATGGTTCGATCGCATGAAAAAATGTTTAAATTGTAAAGAAGAGTATTTTGAAAAGCAATAAACATAATATTTTGGTTGCAACATGTTGTTTTTTTAAGTTACGCAAAACTTATAGTGTGACCTACGTGTAATAAAAAAAGTCAATCACAGCGTCTGTCTCTCTGTTCGTGATTAACTCAATAAAAATACACGTCAAAATGACCGAAATGGGACCAAATAATTGTCGGACTGGGACCAAATTGAAATGGGAGCACTTCGGAAGTAGCTTTCATTTAAAAAAAAAACAAAATCAGTTCACCCAGTCCAGAGATATGAGGTAACAAACATAAAAAAAATATTAAAAAGCATACCGTCGAAACCTCCTTCTTTTTTGGAAGTCGGTTGAAAACTACTCCACTGCTTTTCATGCTGCTTACACTAACGTATAGAGTGGTTCTTGAGGAAGGTTTAAGTAAATAATTTGTCACGGGCAAAGTCGTGAGCGTCCGCTAGTACAGAATATAGAAAATCCATAAACATTTTGTAATTCAAATCAAAATTCCATCTGCAATATATATATATTAGGTACCTCTCAATAGAATGTCTGCAGTCAGAGCATTAAATATCTCTTGAGTCTCGACCGCGTACCGGGAGATATTATAGAGTCCATGGGACTACCACACCCGCCACAGTAGACTCTCAACGTCGTAAAGGATGTGGAAAGCCGCTGGATGAGGGCTGCACAAGACCGAATCTTGTGGCGTTCGTTGGGGTAGACCCAGCCGAGGACATCAATTGGCTGAAATTAACACGAGGTTGATGTTGCTGTAACCGTTGCTAGAGCATAATTCGTCTTTTCGCAGATTTGGGTCTCCTAAATGGAACCCCAATAACTTGGAACTTATTTAATAGCCATGTCTAATAATCTTTAATTTCTTCGAATCAAGAAACACAAAAGAGTTTTTTATCCAGGAGAGTAGGTATTGTAACCGTCGCGCGAGAAAATCAGCTATCTATAATGTAGACCAAAAATAGTCAATGGTATCTAATAACTTACTTAACGGTTGAAACCGTAAAAGACTTGAGGGGGGGCTCCTACAATCATCGCCACGCACCTACAAAACCCCAAAAATAAAATAGTAAATGATCATAAAATTGTGGGTTTCATTTTCACAATTTACGATTCGATCTCATGTGAATATTTTCGCAATTTACACATTCGTAAAATGTATATCAAATTCCTTGTGTGTTTATTGTTCCACCGTTTTATTTCGATATTGCTTTATATAAAAAAATCCGACCAAATGCGTGCCAAGCGACGCATAAGATAGGGTTCCGTAGTTACCCACAAACGGCTCTATAACTCCTGAACTAACAAAGTTATACCATCCGCTATAATTTTCCTTCAAATTTCATTACATGAACTACCAACATGAAGTTTTTCAGGTTCTTCACGCCAGCCGTTTAGAATTTAAAGGGGGAGGGAGCCCTGTTTTCACAAAAACATGCTCTTCAAAGCTAAATATCTCGCAAAAGAATAATTAAATCAAAAACTCCTCTCAGCAACCTCTAAATGTTTTTAAAAGACCTATCTAATGATGGAGTAGACTAGATAAAAACATGTCCTCCCCACTTTACTTGTAGGGGAGGCACCCCATAAAAAAAACTAGTACTTCGGTGGCGTAGTAAATAAACATATCCATGTAAAGTTTCATGTTTCCAGCACTAACTGTTTTTTAAGATGATGTATTTTTTTTTTAGCCGCGTATTAAAAAAATTAAAGCACTAACTGTTTGGGGGGAAAGTCAAGGACAGACGGATGGACAGACATGACGCATCTATAAGGGTTTCGAAACTTGAACAAACCCTAAAAAGCGCTTTATAAATGTTTAAAATATTTTGTTTTTCAATAAAATTGTTACCACAGATTCCGGTTTACCTTTGTTGAAGGCAAAACTATGTTGTAACGTAAAGAATTCTCATAAATAAATAAATAAAATATTTTTGGACATTTTCACACAACGTCATCTAGCCCAAATTAAGCTAATATAAGCTTGTGTTATGGGATCTAGACAACTGATAAACATACTTATATATTTCTAAATACATACATATTATACATAGAAAATACCCAAATTCCGAAACAAACATTTGTGGATCACACAAATAATTCGATTCGACCCGGAATCGAACCTGGGACCTCAGGGGCGGCAGTCGCATACTCATACCACTGAGCCACCGAGGCAGTCAAATAGACATAGACTGCATGCATCCCCCTGTGAGCTATCTTACTTAAATTATATGATACAGAACCAATTTTGAATCCTTTAAACCCTTTAAATCTGTTCCCATATTTGGGAAGAGATAACTAAATCATCTCTGGTATCTCAGGTATATGTAAGGGCCTCTCAGGCACCCTGACTATACATACATAACATAACATAGCATCACGCCTTTTTCCCCGAAGGGGTAGGCAGAGTTGTGCAAACACACCCAGCTATGTTAGGTCCCATGTAATAGGGGGCGAGCCTATTGCCATTTACCGGGCACAAGTTCCAGACTCTGAGATAATTATCTGGGTAAAATTCTAAAGAGAATTATACATTATCAACCAGACCCGGGAATCGAACCCGAGACCTCGAGCGTGGCAGTCCGTACATAGTACCATTGTGCCACTGAGGTAGTCCTACCCTGACTATAATGTACTTATATACAGTATACTTATATAAAGTAGAGACCCTAAAACAAACACATTTTATTTTTAAATATATGTTTTCTTTTTTTAATTCCGCAGCCCGAGGCCGCTGTAGCCTACGTCTATTGCCGAGCACCTCTGGATAGGAAGACGTCTACCACGTGTACTCATTTGATGTCTAGAGGCTACATCAATTTTAAGATTTTTAAAAATAATGTTTCGTTTTCAAAGTAACACTTCCATTCGGTTGTGTTATCGAATCTGAGTCCAACATTTTTTTTTAAACGGTGGTATTTCACGGTGTTTAGTGAGGTGGGCATGTCGAACTTGTATCCACTAAATCAGCGTCTCCTTGTCTACCTTATAAGTCGAACACTCAGGTATTAGGTACTTTTCATTATCGTTAGGACTTTAAAAAATATGAAACTTGGCAACAATCATTAGCCATCTCTAGACCAAAGCGCCGCCGTACCCAAAAAAGTTTCATTTAAACTTCGTTTTAAAATGATCAGTACAAACAAGTTTAAATGTAAAACCCAATCATTCAAGTTAATTTAGGACTTTCCTGCCTTGAATTTAAATACGAATTTCTAATATAGTTAATTTCTCGATGGGGTCACATTAGTCACATTCCTTCCATATCTAATAGCACATTTTAATGTCTGTAATTCTGGCGATGGAATGGTTTCAATTATAACTTGCAACCTCGGGAGTAATTGAGATATTCTAGAATCTGGGAGTAAGTAGGTGACGTATATTATATGACTTATATGACGCTTCATGAAAAAAGAGTTTAGATTTTAGGAAGGTTTAGATGAGAGTACATAATATAATACTCTTCTTCTTCTTTCTTATATGCTAGTACGGTGACTTGCGCGGTGCTTCGCGCCGCACCACGCCATAGGTTTTGGCCTATAACTTTTGACCCCTTAGGGCTAGGTCAAATTTTCCACTTTTTGGCTTGCCTCCAGATCGAGGGCTATCCATAGAGGGGTCAACCATCATTGGAGCATAAGCAGTTCTCAAGAGCTAAGGGGGGACAAAAATTACATTCCCCATTTCTATTTATATATATAAAACACGTCAATGGACACAAAAACCGTGGTCAGACCAAATAATTGAGAACACATGGGAAGTAGAAGATTTCAATTTAAAAAAAATGGAAGCAGGTTGAAAATGAGTTGCCGTTCGATTGCCTCGATTGCCGAGTACAGATGAAAATGATTGTCCATTATAAAAGACACAAACCTCAAATGTACCAGGAATACATAACAACATAAGAGCCTTCAAGATTAGAGAGACTGACCATAATATAAAGTCATAAAATTGAGTTACATTTCTAAAGATTGCTGTTGCTTTTTTAAAATAGGTAAATAAAGAATTAAATTTCTGAACTTCGTAGTTGTTGGCTGTACAATTTGATCTAAAATGGGCGCGGTAGTGTCGTTAATTGTAAACGACACTACTGGTAGTATCGCTGGTAGTGTCCTTGCCATAAAATGGGTATATTTTGTATATACGAGTGTGGATTGATAAGTAATCGGCCTAACCAAGAAAATAAATACATCGTACGGCACAAACATAAGTGTTGTGTCGCAAACCTCGATTTTTTTTATTTGCGATTCGAAAAGTAGATTTTTTCTCCATAAACTGGTAAAACAGCGGCAACTTGCTCTCCGATGCACGGAGAGCAATATAATACTCTTCTTCTTCTTTCTTATATACTAGTACGGTGACTTGCGCGGTGCTTCGCGCCGCACCACGCCATAGGTTTTGGCCTATAACTTTTGACCCCTTAGGGCTAGGTCAAATTTTCAACGTTTTGGCTTGCCTCCAGATCGAGGGCTATCCATAGAGGGGTCAACCATCATTGGAGCATAAGCAGTTCTCGAGAGCTAAGGGGGGACAAAAATTACATTCCCCATTTCTATTTATATATATAAAACACGTCAATGGACACAAAAACCGTGGTCAGACCAAATAATTGAGAACACATGGGAAGTAGAAGATTTCAATTAAAAAAAAAATGGAAGCAGGTTGAAAATGAATTGCCGTTCGATTGCCTCGCTAAAGTTTGAGAACGGTTTGACTGATTTTCCTAGTTTTAGTGTTAATGTAGAAGTTCAGGGAAGGTTTAAAAGTCTTTTTTCCGGTTAAATTTGCCGGGACCGCTAGTAACTTTATATACTTTATAATATACAGGATGTTACGAAAGGGTTATATCAACCCGAAGCCAGCATCATCAGCTGGTTGACCATAGCCCGTTTCGATATATGGCGACCGCCAAAGAAGAAAAAAAAGTTCAAAAAAAAAATTAAAAAGATATTTCAAATCAAAACAAACGTGTCCTAACGCTACGGCTTGACGTAGCTACAACTAGACAATGAGCGCGTGGTACGTATGTACAATGCCCTTGGCGGTGGCGCGGGCGTCGCGGCGGTGTGGGCGTCCTTAAAGGATTATTTTTGTTTATGTAAATAAAATTTTGACCAACACATAGTTATGTTTCCCCAGATCCTCGTCCGTGGTTCGACAGGTGCACCACATTCAAGTGATAGTAAAATCTCTGACCCCAATTTTAGAAAAATCTTACTTGTTTACAGGAAAGGTTAATTTCTTGTGTAACAGTGCTAAATGCGGCTTCGACTCGACTGCTCACACAGTATTTTTAGGTATCAAAACTCACGGTAGGTACAACTCCCGGGGAGCACTCAAATTACCTTCTGATGCTCCTACACAAAGCATCATCTCGTAATACTCTTCGTTACTCTGAGCCATTACTACACAACACAATCACTATCATACAGAACTTGACACAACTCACAAATTAACACACTAAACAATTATTTAGCTACCTCACTGCACAAAGCAAAGAATGCAACTGAACTGACCTGTGACCTTGCTAAATGATTTTAAATAAAATTCTAGAAAACTTCGTGACTCGACCGAGCGCTTCATGTTCGTGAGGGCCGTATCGTTTGATGCGAAACAGAGACAAAATGTTCCTACCAGGAGTGAGACGGAAGGCTTTTCACAGGCGCGCATTATTTGTACCTATTATTTGTACCTATTTTGATGTCGATGACCGAAGCAGCTTATTTTAGCTAGTGTTGTTTAAACAAGTGTATATTTTATTCAATAATAATGGTTTTTTTATGAACTTTTGTTTTCTTCCCTGGCGGTTGTGACATATCGAAACGGGTTCTGGTCGACCAGCTGATGGTGCTGGCTTCGGGTTGATATAACCCTTACGTAACACCCGGTATAATATTTTTGGACATTCTCACACGACGTCATCTAATCTAGCCCAAATTAAGCTAATATAAGCTTGTGTTGTGGGATCTAGACGACTGATAAACTTACTTTATATATTTCTGAATGCAAACATATTGTACGTAGAAAATACCCTGGATGGCAGTCGCATACTCATACCACTGCGCCACCGTGGCAGTTTTGAAGTATTGACCAGGTTTGTCAACTTACTAGCTCTAGATTAGTCCTACCCGAAAGTCATCTTGGTATTATTTTATGGTACATACACACACACACACACATATATCACGCCTATATCCCCGAAGGGGTAGGCCTGATAATATGTGTGTGTGTGTGTGTAGGCGTGCATTACACACCCACAATTTGCCAGTATATTTGGTCCCACATAATTATTTTATCATAAGGGTTATTTTTGACACGAGACCAATGTACATTCGTCCACATTTAGTCTTATGAAAATGTGTAATTTACCTGTCAATTATTGAAAAAGAGTGACCGCGAGTTTTATTGCCAGGTTCTTTCTCTCGGTTCTACTTATTGCTTTGCGAATCTGGCAGTACATGTAAAGGGTTGTTCATCAACTCGCAGGTGAGAAACTGGTGCGCACCCGCGAGTTAGCACCTTCTGATTTTACCTACTTTTCTTGTCATCAACTCGTGCGCCCGTTTATAGTACAGTCATATATACAGAATGCTTTAAACCAAAAGCACTAAATACTGTTTGTATTTTGATGGCTGTGTTCAAAAGTGATTTAGTTAGTATGCTATCGTTACGCTTTGTTAAGTAATCATGTAGATAAATGTTATTTTTATAGCAAGAATCTTCTACATACCTAAACTTATACATATAGTAGGTACATAGTTATATTTTAAGTATGTACCTACAACTTTTTTTTATGAAAACCTTCATAAATTATATTTAAAAGTAATATAGTATGATTTTAGGTTATGTATGCTTGAATCATGAGTTGCTTTTATTGGAATAACCTTATAGCTATGTACACCAATGTTATAGATACGTCAAACTTTTTATCTAGATTTTTTGATAACCCTTGTAATGAATCTTGAAGGCTCTTATGTTGTTATGTATTCCAGGTAAATTTGAGGTTTGTGTATTTTATAATGGACAATCATTTTCATCTGTACTCGGTGCACATTTCTTTATTTTTCATCGGGACTAACAAAATGTATCATGCGCTTAGTAGGGTAGTATAGATATTTATTTATTTTATTTATTTTTAAACTTATGCACAAAACTGTACAAAGGCGGACTTAATGCCACAGGCATTATCTACGCTGTGCCCCGGTCGGAACCCAGATTGTAGAGGGCTAAGTATGCTATTTATACGTATAAATCTGGACAGTTGGCTGTGCACACATATCTCTAACACCTTGGACATAAAAGGAAGAATGGAAATGGGGCGGAAGTGATTGGGGAGAGAGGGATTTGCTATTTTAGGCACCGGACAAATATAGGCTCTGCGCCAGAGGGCGGGAAATTGACCGGTTGCAAGGGAAAAGTTGATAATGTGTAGGATTGGTAGAAGGAGTTGGTCTAAGATAGGGAAAATCATGCGACGACTGATGTTGTCACAGCCAACCGCGTTCGACTTTATGGACAGTACAACCTTTTTGATCTCATCCAAAGACACAGGAGAAAATTCGAAAGGGGCATAGCTGGGATCAGCCAAACCAGCAATGAAATCCACCGTTTGACGCTTGGTTTGGTCGTCCATCTTGTGTGAGGTGGAAAAATGAGAATTGATGGCGTCCAACCCAATCGTCCCCGGCAGCTCGAGCCGCCTCGACTTACCAATGCCCAAGGACCCAAGAAACTTCCAAACCTCGGCTGGCGAACGGGAAGAAAGGTTATCAAAGATATGACGGCGTTTTGAGTTCCGAATCACCTGATTACACCGATTCCTGGCAGTTTTATACCGATCCCAATTTACATCAGTCTTTAGTTTTTTAAATTTGCGAAAGGCTCGGTCTCTGCATCTCATTGCAGCCCTAACCTCCTCTGTGATCCACGGCGCAGGATTACGCTTCATTCTAACCCTCCTAACTGGTGCATGCACATCATAGAGTTTGATGACGCTGTCCGTAAAAACCAATACTTTATTATCGATAGTATCGGCCGTCTTCAAAGGGTCCCAATTAATGGCAGCTCGTAATCTATCGACATCCATGCGGCCGAAGCAGCGCCTTTGCAATATTTTTGGCTTTGGTTTCGGTGGTTTGAGTCTGTAGGAGGCATACAGTAGATCGTGGTGTGAAAATGCCGGAGCCATGCACTGCCCATGACAACGAACCAACGATGGAGTAGAAGTTAAAATCAAGTCAAGCCAGGTATCAGCGACATCCTTATTGTGATGCGTAGCCTGAAGTGGCAATACGTGCAAACTGGCCGACTCAACTATATGACGTAGCTTCGCTGCTCGAGAGGAGTCCACAAGGAGATTTGTGTTAAAGTCGCCCATGATGATGTGATGCTCATAATCAGACGCCAGCGATTCTAAAACCAGTTCTAAGTCGGTGAAGAAATTAACAGATGGGGGACAATATACAACTCCGATGAGTACTCTGACACCCCTTACCCTACCTCAAGAAAGAGATATTCCGCTGTAGCGGAATACTGGGAAGGAGATGCGGCTATTATTTTGTGTGGGAACTCACTGCGGATATAAATGGCAACCCCTTCCATATCCTTACCCAACCTATCATTACGTACGAGAATAAAGCCTGGCAATGGATAATAAACTGAAAGAAGGTTAGGTTTAAAGAAACTCTCAGAGATCAAGATGGCATGCACATGGGAGTCATCAAACGTATCCAAGAAGTCGGAATAGTGACCAGGGATACTTTGAGCGTTTATATGGCACACATTGAGGGACCGACCCACTTCTGACTCAAGACACCCACGAAGTTCCTCCCTTAAAGAGTCTGTCACCACCGAGCTAAAGCTGTCAGTATCAGATTCTAAAGCAGAATGAAACGAAACATTTTCATCAGATTCGCAACTCATGAATAAAATAAATATTAAATAAAAAGTAAATATAATATAAATAAATATCTACTTAAATATAATATAAAACAAAATACTAATAAATCTTAAAATACTTAAGAATAAATAATAACAAATATTAAATCAACGTACCCTTGCACTACTCTCTGAACTAAAAAACTTGCAGTCTCTGCACCACCCGCCAGCAGCTGCTCATACAATTGCTACACAGACAATTCCTAGATGAAGAAAGAAAAAGAAAAATAAAACTGAAATACAAAAACAACTCGTAACACAATACCTACATCCCTGAGAACTAAACAAATCTTAGGTCTGCCAATGTCATCTGTCACTGTCAGATTGCTTGTGACAAACAGACTACCCAATGACACTGACCGACAGGTAACCTCACTTACTTTACCTGACATTCACAACACAATAGACAACGCAGTAGGTACCTACAAATAAAGTTATAAAGTTAAAGTTCAATCCTTAAATTATTATACAAATTGCAATTGAACGAAGTTAATGTTTTAGAGAACAGTACGACTGAACTCAAATATTAACATTCAAGAAACTTCTTAGTACCATACCATTCATCAAAACAGAAACTAAGATTACATACTTTGAAAAAATATTATTATGATGTGATGTGATGACAGTACCTTAATTCTACATACCTACGTAATAAGTAAAAAGACATAAGGTGATTGTGAGAATGGACGAAGTGTAAAGAATGCTCATCACACACACTATCACTACGCACCACTATGTTTAGCTCCCTCGGCATTTGCGGTCGAACAAGATTTGGGATGCTTTTCAATAATTACTTTGAGTTCGTCGGGTGTGGTGACTTTATAGCGATGCCCACTCTCCACCTTGATCATGATGATACCATCTTGGGTCCAGCAGCTCGGCATTCCAAAGTGCAACCGCGCCTTCACAAATAAAACCTGTCGGGTCCTGGTGAGAAATTCCTTGACCGCCACTGGGGATCCCTTCAGTTTCGCCTTTGCACTCCAGACCATTGCCTTGGCGCTTGTACTGCAAAACCGAACAAGTACAGGACGGTTGCGGTCGGTCCCTGTAGCCCCGATACGATGACAGGATTTAATCGATGTGGCTGTTATGTTCTTCAAGGCCAACCTAGTTTGCAGGACTTCAAGAACCATCCCTGTGCAATCTTCCTTATCTGTCTCACTGAGACCAGTAAACACCAGAGCCTTTCTGCGCTGCCACATGTCGACTGCATCTGTGGTTTTAGCACATTCTGCTATTTGTGTGCGAAGAAGCCCAAGTACATTAAATATCAATTCCCGGAAGCAGCGAAACTCATCAGCCACCTTGGCCACAGTGTCCTTGGCAGTGCCACCCGCTTTTAACTGCGCTTGCAGCTCATCCATCTTCTTGGTGAAACTTTCTTCAAGGTTCCTCTGCACGTTCAGTACCTCCTGGAGCTGAGCCATTGTGATGTGAATGTGTTATTTAGCGTTTAGAAACACTCTGAAGTAGGTGTGTGAAGTAGGTGATATTATGTGTTAGTAAGCAAGCTGGCAGGTGGTGTTCAACACTTGTTATTTATGTCACATTAAGTATCACAAACTTGAGTACACTTCTTTTACTTGATTTAACTCTGTATTAGGTAAATAAATACTGTAAATGACTATGAAATCTTTTTAAAATCAAGATTTAAAATTCTTAGATATATCTTACCAGAGCCACTTGGGTCACTTAACTCTCTATTATAAGATACACAAACAACAAAAGTACTAGGAGCACAGAACTACAAATTTAAAAGAGCACTCGCCAACTCTTGTTTCGGTCAGTTTGGTTTATTCAAAATGTGTTCGAAGAAGTTTTGTTAAGAACCCGTTCACATTTGATCGTACTTAAAAATGTCATAAAGATTCTTCTGTTTTATGCTTTGATGAGGTAGACAGAGCTGTTTATTGTACCTATATTTCGTTAGTCACATTGGTGGTGAGGCCATCTTTTATTATAAATGGCACGAACCTCGAATAAAATACTAGGACTACAGAACTACACAAGCACTCTCGAAATCTCATTCGAATCTCGATCCGTTTAGTTTATTTAAATGTGTCGACAGGTGCACCGAGTACAGATGAAAATGATTGTCCATTATAAAAGACACAAACCTCAAATGTACCAGGAATACATAACAACATAAGAGCCTTCAAGATTAGAGAGACTGACCATAATATAAAGTCATAAAATTGAGTTACATTTCTAAAGATTGCTGTTGCTTTTTTAAAATAGGTAAATAAAGAATTAAATTTCTGAACTTCGTAGTTGTTGGCTGTACAATTTAATCTAAAATGGGCGCGGTAGTGTCGTTAATTGTAAACGACACTACTGGTAGTATCGCTGGTAGTGTCCTTGCCATAAAATGGGTATATTTTGTATATACGAGTGTGGATTGATAAGTAATCGGCCTAACCAAGAAAATAAATACATCGTACGGCACAAACATAAGTGTATTGTGTCGCAAACCTCGATTTTTTTTATTTGCGATTCGAAAAGTAGATTTTTTCTCCATAAACTGGTAAAACAGCGACAACGTGCTCTCCGATGCACGGAGAGATCACAAAAAGTCTTTAGAATTGGTCACCCATCCTAAGACTGGCCTGGCTAGATGTTGCTTAACCTTCGTAATGTGTTGTAACTGATTATATATTAATAACGCCTATTTTAAGGTATTTAATTGAAAAATTATAGTTTTAATTTCAGTTAATTCATCACAACGAAGCGAATAAGCGCGCGCGAAAGAACACCGGATAGTACCTCAAATGACGAGAACAGAGACCCGTTTGCTGATGATGACCGACAGTGATCCATCGATAGGTACCCGAAAAACCAACGAGGGAAGCGCTCGTGTATCACGAAACGCCTCTCTACCTCCGTCGTATTGTCGGGGCTTACGTTTCGGAGAGGGCCATAGCTTACCCTAGCTGGCTCGGGCCAGCTCGGCGAGATGTGTCGTGCGGTGTTCTGCAAGGGAACACCACACGTGGAACATCGGCTACGACTGGGTGCTGCGGGGTGCGTTGCCTGAGGGGGTCGGCGTGACGTGCTACGCCGACGATACCCTTGTCACGGCACGGGGTGCAACGCATCAGGAGGCAGCACTCAAGGTCACGACGGGTGTTGCTCAAGTCGTGGGTTGAATACGGCGGCTGGGACTGGAGGTTGCCCTGCACAAGTCCGAGGTTCTTTGTTTTCACGGACCTCGGAACGGCCCACCTGAAGGTTCGAGCATAACTGTAGGAGGCGTTAGCATCTGTATCAAGCCCTCGATGAAGTACCTAGGGATCGTACTTGATAGCCGATGGAACTTCGGACCACATTTCCAAAGTTTGGTCCCTAAAGGGACCCAACGCCTCCTGCAGGAGACTGTACCTAGAGATCGTGCGGAGTATGGCCTTATACGGGGCTCCCGTATGGGCGGATAGATTGGCGGTCAGGGTGAATGTGACCAGGCCTCCGTCACTCACTCAAGGCCGCGCGCTATATACCTACCGCTCGGCGTACTTTCGAGAGTACAAACTGGCAGAGGGCTGCCGAACGCCCGTCTTAGCGCTCGCATCGCACCGCACTGCACGTTTCCCGCGCTTACGCTTCGAAATGCAGAAACCACGTAATTATTGTGCGGATTATAGTAGGTATGCAAATGATATGCACTATTTTAATAATAACAAAATGCATTTTTAACTTGGGTTTCATTTACTTACATTTCCTTTTGTTTTTCGTGCACCAGGATTATGTTATGTTTGGCTAACAAAAAAAGCAGCCAAGTGCGAGTCGGACTCGCCCATGAAGTGCGAAAATTAAAATATTAATAATTAATATTTTAATTTTTACGATTTATGGCGTATTAAAAAAAACTACTTACCAGATCTCAATTTTCGCTAGAAGTTTGCATGGTAATGTACAACATATATATTTAGAGGTGGGGGGACGGGACACATTTTACCACTTTGGAAGGGTCTCTCGCGCAAACTATTCAGTTTAGAAAAAAAATTATACTAGAAACCTCAATATCATTTTTGATGACCTATCCATAGATATTATTTATTTTCATTTTAGGGCCGTCTGTCTGTCTGTCCGTCCGTCCGTCTGTATTTCATGAACCGTGATAATTAGTATACCTTGAACCGTGACGTAGTAAATAACGTATTTATGTTGCCGCTATAACAACAAATACTGAAAACCAGAATAAAATTAATATTTTAGGGTACAACCCATACAACAAACGTGATTTTTGCCGTTTTTATTTATTGAACAATAAAAAATATAAGTAAATCATTATTTAAAACTAAAAGATATTGGATTGACTAATAAAAAAAATGGTTGATTCGTAACATTCGTTTTATTACAATAATCACCATAGGTACAACCCTAGTGCATTCTTACGGTGGCGTCACTCGCACGGCGGGCAACACAGTCTCGACTCTATTAACGCGTTTTTTAGGTACAATTCTCCTCGTTCTGTGCAGCAAGTATAAAATTTTGTAGGTTAATATAGAGTAGGTATTTTCGCTTTTGTATGGGAGTGATGTATCTGTTACGTAGTAACTATTTATTAATCTGTGACGTGACTCTGCTAAACAGACCTCTGCGAACCTTGGCCGTCAAAACCATACCGGGGTACCGCACGATCTCCGGAGAGGCTGCATGTCTCTTAGCCGGGACTCCTCCACGGAACCTAGAAGCGAGAGCCCTTGCGTCATTGTTTCAATGGCACAAGGAGGCGCTGGAGAGGGACCACAGAAAGAAGAAGACGAAGAGAAATCGAGGACCAGCGGTCCCAACTCCACCAGGATCTCATGGAGACTTGGAGGGTGCGACTTGAGCAACCAAAGTAGGAAACTACCGTCATCGCGGCGGTGAGACCGATCATGGACGAGTGGCTGCAATGGCGGCATGGTGACCTCACGTATCGTATGACGCAGATCGTTACCGAGCATGGTTGCTTCGGTAGCTATCTGTTTCGCATTCATCGTGAGGTCACACCCCGGTGTCAACACTGCGAGGTTTCCGACGACGACACAGCACAAAAAAAGGGGAGGGGTAAAATCTCGATTCAGAATTACTATTTTTTTGAATAAATATTTATTAAATCCAATCAGAATTTTACAACTTTTTACTCAAGTAGGCAAAACATAAATTTTGTAGAAGTAATATGGTATTATTATTAAATACTACTCACTATCAACACGATATTTCAAATTTTGGTTAGGCAAGACAGTCGTAAGGTACAATAAATGTAAGCTGTTTGAACTGCTTAAAGTGTATCATCTTTACCCACTTCCATAAAAATACTTATAAAACTAAAAGTACTATTGATACACAATCCAAACTTACTCAGCACAAAGACGAATCATGGACGATCATATCAAGGTATGACTTGAAATATTTGAGCTAGTAGTTACGAAAATAAAAATTTTCAAAACTTTGAAACGCGATATCTCAAAACACTGTTTTTCAACATAATACACTTTTGTTTGTCACGTGCGACATAATAAATTAAATATATTTTTATTTTCCAACGTAATCACCATCAAGTTCAATGCACTTTTGCCATCTTCCCTTCCAAGAATTTAGCCCGTTGAAAAAAAATTATTCTTCCTTAGAGTCAAAATATGCATCTACTGCTGCTTTGACCTCGTCATTTGTCAAAAATCTTTGACTTCCCAAGTGCTTTTTTAGGTTAGGGAGCAGAAAAAAGTCTGACGGTGCCAGGTCAGGTGAATTAGGTGGATGCGGTAACAGTTCAAAGCCACAGTTGTGAATTTCGGCCATTGATTGGACAGACGTGTGAACACGAGCGTTATCTTGATGAAACAGGACTTTTCTTCTGATCATTCCTGGACGTTTCTCTTTTATTTCCTCTCGTAAACGACGTAGTAAGGTGCAGTAATAATCAGAGTTTATAGTCTGACCCCTTTCAAAATAATCAACCATAATCACACCCTTCGAGTCCCAGAATACTGAAGCCATCACCTTACTTGCCGACAAAATCGACTTAGCCTTTTTGGGGGGTGGTGAACCAGGTCTTTTCCACTGTTTTGATTGTTGTTTTGTTTCCGGTGTACAGTAATGAACCCATGTTTCGTCCATATCGTCAACAAAACGATTCAAAAAATCACATTCATCAGCTTCAAATAACTCCAAACAGTCGCGTACAATAGTCAATTGCATCCTTTTTTGCTCAACTGAAAACAGTCGCAGAACTCACCTCGCAGACACCTTGTGGAAACCCAACACGTTGACTATTATGTTTTGAGTACGTTCATTAGAGATGCCTATAATCTCGGCTATCTCTCTAATTTTCAATCTGCGGTCTCCCATAATTAAGTCGAGTATTTTTTAACATTTTCGTCAGTAGTGGACGTCGAAGGCATTCCAGAGCGGGTTCGTCTTTTACACTCTCTCTACCACGCTTGAATTCTGCTATCCATTTTTTGACGGATGAATATGAAAGAGCGCAATCCCCTAAATTTACTGACCATATCATCATGGATAGCTTTTGATGACAGTCCCTTCTTATGTACATGTAAATACATAGATAATCAGTTGCATTGATATCGTAACTGATCGATCCTGGCTCGATTGATCAAAATGTATGACGATAGCCCAGTTAATTATGTATTTGAAAATTTAAAATGAGGTCAGTAAGATTGACTCTACTTAATGACGGTACGCTGCTCGATTTGCTCCATTTGCGGAAATGATGTCAGATTGCTTTGTTAATAAATTTATAAAATTCAAACTAATTATCGCACAAGTTTCAAACTTCACACAATTAACAGGTCTGAACTGAACTAAATAATGTGGGTAGATTTGATTTTTAGAACTAAATGGATCAGTGTTAAGCCGACTACTTTTCAATCCACCCTCTAATAGCAATATACCACATTCTGTAATTTTTGTAATATTGTTGATTATTTTTAGGAATATACAGTTTATACTTTTGACGTGTTGTTTTATTTATTACTAATACTACAATACTTATTACATAATAAGAGAAAGCATCTCTTTCTTTTATTCTAATCTCTAACTACATTAAATATCTTAACAAATATAGGTAGGCATAGAAAATAAATATAGGTAGAGAAGAATCCAATACATTTAAACTAAGTGGGTAAAATATATATACTTATACGTATTAAAAATTTTGTAGCCAACTGTACTTATTTTAGTCTAATATCACGCGCGCAGTTGATGACAAAAAAAGTAGGTAAAATCAGAAGGTGCTAACTCGCGGGTGCGCACCAGTTCCTCACCTGGGGGCGGGGCCCCAAGAGATTCCACTACGTCCTCGCCGTAGAGGCCCCGCCCTCCTCGCTCCACCGCCATCGTCCTGACGGTGACGACGGTAGGTGTGGAGAAGGGGGTGGGGTACGCCGACGTACTGAGGACTGTGAAGTCCTCAGTCAACCTCTCGGCCCTCGATATACAGGGGGGGCTCCGGTGCATGACGACACGCACCGGGGCTCGCCTCCTCGAGGTCTCCGGCGCCTCCAGCGGCCCTAAAGCTGACGCCCTAGCGGCTCAGCTTAGGGACGCGCTGGACCAAGAAGCCGTCCGCGTCACCAGACCCACCAAATGCGCCGCATTGCGCATCACGGGTCTGGATGACGCGGCCACGACGGAGGAAGTTGTCTCCGCCGTCGTGGAGGCGGGCGGCTGCCCCCGTGACCAGGTGAAGGCTGGAGATATCTCCTTCGGCTCCACTGGTAACGGGATGACAGTCGTCCAGTGCCCCGTCGCGGTGGCACTGAAAGTGGCGGACGGACGAAGCCTCCTCGTAGGGGGCTTCCTAAAGGCGCAGGTGCACCTCCTTCGTGCCCGGGAAACCAGATGTTTCCGGTGCGTGGTGGTGGGGCACTTAGGAGTGCAGTGTACAGCGGAAGTCACCGTGGGCGATCGGTGCTTCCGCTGCAGCCGGCCCGGTCACAAGGCAAGTGCCTGTGACGCCCCGCCTCGCTGCTTTAGATGCGAGGCGGAGGGCAAGACCGCGGATCACCGGGTCGGCAGCACAACCTGCGCCGCCTCGAGACCAAAACCGCATCCGTCCGTTGAGAGTGGTGGGGGTGCCGCCCTTGCGCTGCCAGTTATTTCGCGGCGGGATGCGGTTATGGACGTCAATTAATGTCTG
Organism: Nudaria mundana; assembly: GCA_963556515.1. NCBI lineage: Eukaryota > Metazoa > Arthropoda > Insecta > Lepidoptera > Erebidae > Nudaria > Nudaria mundana. The sequence continues at coordinate 10,938,201 of OY748311.1, forward strand.
ACGCCCGTATCCGTATCCTGCAAGTGAATTTGAACCACTGCCGTGCTGCTCAGGATCTTCTGTACCAGAGCATCCGGCAGTGGTCCATAAACTTGGCCGTGGTCGCCGAGCCGTACCACGTCCACCCGGGAAGCCCGGTGGACGAGGACGGCTCGGCCTGTTGTATCTTTGGGGGGTCCGCCGCAGACAACTCGCGCCTTGCGATCATTGCAAGGGGCCGCGGGTGTGTTGCGGCGGATTATGATGGGTTGGCAGTCGTGGCCACCTACATCTCGCCGAACATTGACGAGTCTCAGTTTGAGCTATGGCTCACTGAGCTCGACGTCGTCTTCGCTGCGTGCCGTCCTCGCCCTGTCCTGCTCCTGGGAGACTTCAACGCCTGGAGTGAGGCGTGGGGCTCCCGGGAAACCAGGAACAAGGCTTCTTGAGGACTGGACCAGAACACGTGGTCTGGAGGTCCTCAACCGGGGGAATGTCGCCACCTATTGGCGGCGGGGGGGGAATCGATCGTGGACGAACGTTCGCATCCCCTGACCTCGCCCGCCGTATTACAGGCTGGCGCGTGGAGGAGGGTGAGGAGACGCACTCGGATCATCGGTACATCCGGCACTTCACCATCTGGATCGGGAGGCTCTCCTGGAGGCATCCATCGTGCAGGCCTGGATTCCGGCACCGGACCGGCCTGCCGATGTGGATGCCGAGGTGGAGTGGTTCAGGAGAGCCATGTCGCAAATCTGTGATGCGGCGATGCCTAGGGTTACACCCAGACCGGCCAGGAAGCAGGTGTACTGGTGGTCGCCGGAGATCGCAGAGCTGCGCGCAGCATGCATCTTCGCCCGCCGCCGGTACACCAGGTTCCGCCGGAGGCGTCGCCGCCCAGACGACGCGGCAGCCCGAGAGGCGGAGCTTTTTCAGGCATACAGGGAGGCTAAAGGTAATCTCCCAGCGAAGACGACGTACCCGAAGTCAGGGTGGGGGAGCTAGGTGCGGCAGTACTCCGGCTTAAACGCCGGAAAATCACTGCCCCCGGACCCGACGGCATTCCTGGCCGTGCATGAGTCCTGGCCCTCGAAGAACTCGGGCCTCGACTGATGGGGCTCTTTAGCGCATGCCTCGAAAGGGGCCAGTTTCCCAAGGTGTGGAGGACGGGGAAACTGGTCCTGATCCGTAAGGCGGGGCGGCCGGTGGACTCACCGTCCGGATACCGGCCGATCGTGTTGCTCGACGAGGTGTGTAAGCTCTTTGAGCGAATTATCGCGGAACGCCTCGTCGAGCATCTCACGAGTGTGGGGCCAGACCTGGCGGATAACCAGTACGGTTTCCATCGGGGACGCTCCACCGTGAGCGCGATCATGCGCGTGAAGAGCCTTACGGAGGAAGCAGTATCGCAGGGCAAGGTGGTGGTGGCGGTGTCTCTTGACATCGCCAACGCGTTCAACACCTTGCCATGGAGCTGCGTTAGGGAGGCGCTCGTGTATCACGAAACGCCTCTCTACCTCCGTCGTATTGTCGGGGCCTATCTCTCGGAGAGGGCCATAGCTTTCCCCAGCTGGCTCGGGCCAGCTCGGCGAGATGTGTCGTGCGGTGTTCCGCAGGGGTCGGTCCTGGGGCCGCTTCTGTGGAACATCGGCTACGACTGGGTGCTGCGGGGTGCGTTGCCTAGGGGTGTCGGCGTAACGTGCTACGCCGACGATACCCTCGTCACGGCGCGGGGTGCAACGTACCAGGAGGCAGCACTCAAGGTCACGACGGGTGTTGCTCGAGTCGTGGGTCGGATACGGCAGCTGGGACTGGAGGTGGCCTTGCACAAGTCCGAGGTTCTGTGTTTTCACAGACCTCGGAACGGTCCACCAGAAGGTTCCAGCACAAATGTGGGAGGCGTTAGCATCGGCATCAAGCCCTCGATGAAGTACCTAGGGATCGTACTTGATAGCCGATGGAACTTCGGACCACATTTCCGAAGTTTGGTCCCCAAGGTGACGCAGGCATCGGTCGCGCTTTCGCGACTGATGTCCAACCTAAAGGGACCCAACGCCTCCTGCAGGAGACTGTACCTGAGGATCGTGCGGAGTATGGCCCTATACGGGGCTCCCGTATGGGCGGATAGGTTGGCGGTCAAGGGGAACGTGACTCTGTTAAACAGACCACTTCGAACCTTGGCCGTCAGAACCGTACGGGGGTACCGATCTCCGGAGAGGCTGCATGACTCCTAGCCGGGACCCCTCCATGGGACCTGGAAGCGAGAGCCCTTGCGCCATTGGAACAATGGCGCAAGGGCTCTCGCTGGCTGGCAGGGCTCGCTGGAGGCGCTGGAGCGGGACCACAGGCCTGCGTCTCGAGAAATCGAGGACCAGGGGTCCCAACTCCGCCAGGATCTCATGGAGTCATGGAGGGTGCGACTTGAGTAACCCAAGGGGGGTGCCATCTTCATCGCGGCGGTGAGACCGATCATGGACGATTGGCTGCAGAGACAGCATGGTGACCTCACGTACCGTGCGACGCAGATCGTTGCCGGGCATGGATGCTTCGGTAGCTATCTGTTTCGCATGCATCGTGAGGTCACACCCCGGTGTCAACACTGCGAGGTTTCCGACGACGACACCGCACTCCACACGTTGGTGGAGTGCTCAGCGTGGGCGAGTCAGCGCCGGGACCTCGTAGTGGGTCTGGGCGTGGATACCCTCTCGCTGGGGACCATGCTTCAAGCCATGGTATCCAGCGGGAGTAGGTGGAACGCGGCCGTGTCCTTCTGCAAGCAAGTCATGCTCGCGAAGGAGGCGGCCGGGAGGGAGAGGGAGCGTACCCTCCCCGCCGAGTTCCGTAGTCGGCGGCCACGCCGCCCCAGACTACGCGACTACGCCCAAGATTATCGTCCTCCATGATCGGGGCCTGAGGACGGCGGGATCGCCACCCACCGTCCTTACAGAAGCAGGCTAGAAGGGTTGCGTGCTGCGGGGCCTTTGCCCCATAGCACGCAACCAGATTCACTCACTGACGCGGGATAAAACCCGACCCCAATGACGCGGGATTCTCGTCCCGACCAAACACCCGTAGAGACCACAGAGGTGGTCAAAGTCCGCCGGGCGCCACTGGACATACCCTCTGCTAGTAACCAGAGACGCCCGGCAACGGACGTTAGAGCGGCCGCGGCCTTGGGCCACGGAATTAAAAAAAAAAAAAAAAAAAAAAAGTTCCTCACCTGCGAGTTGATGAACAACGCCATGTAAATATAGCGCTACAATTTTTTATTTTAAGTACTTACTGACGTTTGTAAGAGTCATTTAATGACCTATACAAATAAATAAATCATTTCATTTCATTTCATGTCCAAAATGGCCGAATTAATTTAAAAAAGAGTAGCAGCAATATTGTAATTTAAAAAAAAAATTAAAACCTGTTGCCTTGCGATGAAATAATGATGAAAGGCAACAAAATCTTACGTGCCAGCCGCTATGGCACAGCCAATTAAAGTCCTGGGTGTCTCAGACTATTCCATCGTAACGCAATATAATTATGCGGAAAATATTACCTTAATCTAAATCTGGGAAGTGTTAGCAATTGCAAGAGTCTACAACATAAAGACATCAGGATATCTGAGAATAAATAAAAACTTTTTAATAAATCTCGAAAGTTTAAAAGAGTTTAGTCTTACCAGCGAAGAGAGGCAGCAGCAGGATTACTGAGAGGGAAAGGTTAAAGAATAATAATACAAAGAAGATTGGAAATGTGTTGAATAAGTAAAAAATATCTCAAAGATACTATCTTTATTTGTCAAAGTTTATCTTATTATTTCTTATACACTTATTCCTATTATACTTGACCAGTTATCTACAAACGTTTACACTTCTTTGACATATTATTTTCAAAAAATTATTGCTGTTTTTGAATACAGATTTTATCTAACTCTATTCATTTTTAAATGAAACATGTTTAAATGAGGTGGTAATTATTTTTGTAACTAAATTTATTTACAATTTATTATTTACATTTTTTACACTTAATAAACTATTAAATTTTCAACTAGAAAAACCTCTAAGAAATAACATACAAAATAATTTATTCTGTGCCATTTAATTTTAATCTCTCAAATTGTGTACTTAAGAATTCGTGTCAATATAGTATTTAATAATTATTTACATAAAATTCTATTGTTGTTATAAGAAAATAATTACCTAATTTCATTGCGAAGAAAACATGTAGTATAAATACCACTATCGTGTAAATATACAATTATAGATAAAATAATTAATTGGAGACCCTTAGAAAACCTCTGTACTTTATCGTTCACAGATGAAAAAAATAAATAAATAGACGTGCGTCTTGTAAAGAACCATAAATCAATAAATATAAATATAAAATATTCATATATTTTTAAAACACATATCACGCCTATATTCCCGAAGGGGTGGGCAGAGGTGCATTACACACCCATAATTTGCCAGTATTTTTAGTCCCACGTAACAGGGGGCAAGTCTATTGTCGTCACCAGGCACACATATAATGGGTTATGTTCAAAATGGCCGAATGAATTTAATAAAAAAGTAGCAGCTATATGTACTTATTGTAATTTTGAAATAATTTGAAACCCTTGTTATGAAATGTGAAAACACAAAAGACTTAAGTGTCGGCCGCTATGGCACTGCCAATTTAAGTCCTGGGCGTCTCGGACTATGTTTATAACAAAAACTAAATTTACTCTTGAGTGAAAATTTGGTTGAATAGAAAATCTACCTAAACTTTAATTAAGTTTATTTACATTTTGCTGAAGTTAGAATTCTATTTTCAAATAATTAACTACGGTTCTTATGAATAAATGTAAAAATATGAATCAAAGTTACAATTTAATGCTGTGCAAGTGTCGATTTGTGTAAAATATAAAATAATAGTTTAAAATTACAGTTTGTAATTTTATTAAACATTTGACGAGTAGATTATGAATATATAGAAACTTATATTAACATTCTTATAAAATATCAGTTTTTTTATTAGAATTTTTAGAATTACTTTTTAACATTAATGATGAGTAATATACTCAGTTTTCAATACAAAGAAGCTCATTGTTTTACACAAAACAATGGATATTGTTTCTACATTATACATTGCAAGGGGTTTTTGATTCTGTTGTTAAAAATATGCATACTTAATCCAAAATATTGCAACTAATTCATAAACAACAAGTTCATTGAAAGTAATAAGTTATAATTGACCGAGCAAGCAAAGAGAGCGAAGCGTATACATTTTGACATCATATTGAATAATTTTGATTTTGTCTGTTTGGTTTGTATTGTATTCTAGCCACAAATTTAACCGATTGTTACGAAAATTAGCAAAAGTAATCGTAAATTAAAGCCCGCAACAGAGATCGAGACAGACGGAAGCGAAATTGTCGAGTCTCGAAATTTAGTCGCTTCGCTCGCTCAATCTAATTATTACTGACATTAGATACGTCTCATTCAACATAGAGTGGTTAACACTGATTATTTTTTATAAATAAGTATTTATAAATAAACAAAGATATCACAGTCAAAGTGATACCTAAACGGTGTTTTGACAGCTGGTAAATATATAAATTTAGATAAACAGACAAAACGAGTCAACTTGTCCAAGCGAGTGGAGCTGCGGGCAACAGCTAGTGAGTAAATTTTATCTGAATTGAAATATTTTTACAAATTCTTTGAATTTAATTTACATAATTTACATAAACTTGGATGTTAATATCTAATTTAGAACTAAACTTTCTTCACCGAACATGAAATTAGTATAAGTTTTACATGAATTATGTCTGCGACAGTGTGTATAATTAGTATCCGAAATTTGACGCCAAAAATTTCTTTATTACAAAACTTTAACTTAACTTTAACTTTAATATTTCTGCAAACCAAATAACTTTTAGAATGAGATTAGGAAAAGATGTTTGGAACTCAATTCTGGGTAAATTAGCAGATGCTTTAGACTTCCTCCGCACAGTTTTATATAGTTACTTTATCCCAATTAGATTATAATATAAAATACCTGAAACAATGACATAAAAACTGACTTCAAATAACCAAAATGGGCCAAATTTAAACGGGACCACTCGGGAAGAAGTAGTTTACAATTAAAAAAAATAAAAATCTGTTCACCCAGTCTAAACCATATGAGGTAACAAACACATGCAGTCGAATTAAGAACCTCCTCCTTTTTGGAAGTCAGTTAAAAAGGTCATTGACCCCGAAGAACAAACCTGTCAAACAACTCATGTCGCTGCGGGGTGGGGTGGGTTGGTGGGCGGCGGGGTCGCACTCATTTTATATTGGTTGTTTAAGGTGTTAATAATCATTTATTTCAATCTATTTAGAATTTACCATAGTTCCTGACATCTTTTCGGCATAAAAAGTACGCATGTGAATTTTTCTATTAACTAAGGTCCTAAGTCAAATTAAACTTCAAGTAATTGCATAGTTACAATGTCACCGACAATGTTTATTTTTAAAATTAAAACAAAAATTCAAATCTTCCCAAATAAAAAAAAATTCTAAGAACAAAACCAAACACTTCTATGGTAAAATGATTCACTTTAAACTTGTCAAATATTCAGCTCATAAAACTATTGACTTTTACAATTAACTTAAAGATAACTTTAAAACAATTACAATTAACTATAAATTTATTTTAAATTCATTTATTTTAGCAACAATGGCTCAAGGGTGTAAGTAATAATAAAACTTAAAAAGTGTTAGTACAGTTAAAAAAAATTAATACTTTAAAGAAAATAAAAATATTCAAGAAAATATCTCTAATTCACTTGTTCTATTTAACATATATTACTAGATACCTATCCTATATAATACAATCATCCCCATATAAAGGTCAGACCATTCTCGTAAATATTATTACCCTTTAACACAAATTGTATCCAATTTTAAACCAGCCTATAAGGCTTCAACGAGGTACGTCCGATTTTCATCTGAACCCTTCTACGGTATTAGAATATATCGTAGCAATCGTACAGTATAAAGATATGAGCAGGTTCACTGATACTGCTCCAGGTGACGCTGTATTGGCGTTCCCGTGCTGCATGGCTGCTGGATGTTCACCTGGTAAATTAAAAAAGAACACGTTAAATATTGACACATAACCGACTTCAAATTACTGGAATGCAATCTAATAATTGTCGGAATGGGATCACTTGGAAACGGTAGATTTCAATTTAAAAAAAAATCTAAATTCGCCTGTCTATCTTTCGACTGGGTGAAGCACCCAGTCGAAAGATAGACAGTCGAATTGAGAACCTTCTCCTTTTTAAAATCATTTATGCTTTCGATTGTCGGCAATTGATGGAACTTATCATTGGTTTACCAAAAATTTAAATATTTGTGGAATAGTGTACAACTGAGTTATTTTCAAAAATGTATTTTTAAAATCAGTTACAAATAAACTATTGGCAGTAAGCAAGTGAATATCTCCAGGGCGCCGAGTCTGACTGCCAACAACGCTGCTGTTTTACACAGATCGTTGAGAACCTTGGCCGTCAGAACAATAAGAGGGTACCGCACGATCTCCCTAGAGGCTGCATGTCTCCTAGCCGCGACTCCTCCATGGGACCTGGAAGCGAGAGCCCTTGCGGCATTGTTCCAATGGCACAAGAAGGCGCTGGAGCGGGACCACAGGCCTGCGTCTCGAGAAATCTAGGCTCAGCGGTCCCAACTCCGCCAGGATCTCATGGAGACATGAAAGGTGCGACTTCAGCAACCACAATAAGGGGAACCGCCACCATCGCAGCGGTGAGACCGATCATGGAGGAGTGGCTGCAGAGGCAGCACGGTGGCCTCACGTATCGTGCGATACGGATCATCACCGGGCACGGAAACTTCGGTGAGTATCTGTTTCGCATGCATCGTGAGGTCACACCCGCGTGTCAACACTGCGAGACTTCCGGCGTAGACACGGCATTCCACACGTTAGTGGAATGCTCAGCATGGGCGAGTCAGCGCCGAGACCTCGTTGTGGGCCTGGGCGTAGATACGCTCTCGCTGGAGACCACGCTACGAGCCATGGTATCTAGCGAGAGTCAGTGGAACGCGGCCGTTTCCTTCTGCGAGCAGGTAATGCTCGTGAAGGAGGCGGCCGGTAGGGTGAGGGAGCGTACCCTCCCCGCTGAGTTCAGAAGTGTACGGCGAGGTCGCCGCAGACGTGACTACGCCCAGGACCATCGACCTCCATGATCGGGGCCTGAGGACGATGGATTAGCAACCCACCGTCCTTACAGAAGCAGGCTAGAAGTGCTGCGTGATGTGGGGCTGCACCCCACGCACGCCTTCACTCACCGACGCGGGATAAAACCCGACCCCAAAGATGCGGGGTAACACCCGACCACCACGCAATGGCCACGCGGATGGCCAAAGTCCGCCAGGCGCCACCGGGAATTCTCTCAGTCTCTACCGGAGGCGCTCGGCAATGGACGTAGGTGCGGCCACGCCCTCGGGCGGCGGATTCAAAAAAAAAAAACAAAGTAAATATCTCTAAAGGGTTGGCGTATACACACTTACACTTTGCCAGTAATTTTGTTGTCCCTTTCAAATATGCAAGCATACTACCGTTAGGGGGGCAAATCCATAACCATTCTGTAATTCAAATCAAAATTCCAACAGCTATGACAGGTGCTACATACCACTGACTCTATGCTGTCCGAGCATGGTCCAAGCAGCAAGTAAATACAAACAATATAAATATTGGATGGAACCAGGCGTTACTCGGCGAAAACCCATGACAAAGCAATGGTAAGTAAAATATTAAAAAAAAACGTTTTAAATTTATTTTAAATTTCTTAATAGCACTATTTTTCGCAGGATTAAAAAGACAACAAAACGTCGACAATTGTTTTGCCTCTAAACGAAGCATTATCAAGACTGTCTCAGAGAGAGCAGCAAAATTTGTGGTTAGAACATATTTGCTTATAAGTAAACGTGTGCAAATTTCATTATCGCGATGTAGGATTTTTTCACAATAACTAACGTGGGTAGAAACCTCAGATCTTGCTAACTAAGTACCCAAAAATAGGTATTCACTAATACAAGACCTCATCTTATTATTTTTCAACAAATTGTGTAGAAATGCCAAATGACTTAATAAGATGAGGTCTTGTATTGGTGAATACCTATTTTTGGGTACTTAGTTAGCAAGATCTGAGGTTTCTACCCACGTTAGTTATTGTGAAAAAATCCTACATCGCGATAATGAAATTTGCACACGTTTACTTATAAGCAAATATGTTCTAACCACAAATTTTGCTGCTCTCTCTGAGTCAGTCTTGATAATGCTTCGTTTAGAGGCGAAACAATTGTCGACGTTTTGTTGTCTTTTTAATCCTGCGAAAAATAGTGCTATTAAGAAATTTAAAATAAGTTTAAAACGTTTTTTAAAAATAATTTACTTACCATTGCTTTACAAACAATATAACTGAATGACAACGACTCTTATGTCAAAACAGTGTCATTTTCGCAATAAACTCAAATTCTATTAAACAAATTTTAATGCTCCATCCACCAATAAATGGAGTAATTGCCGAGAAAGTTCAAAGTATCAAAACCAATAGGATTTTATGTATATTGCCTTGTAAAACGTATCAACGTGTACCCACATTACAGAGATTGCAAGTAACATCTGGATGTAGTAACAAAGACTTTCAATAGATAGACACGAAGAGTAGTCCTGAAAAATTGCTCACATCGTTGTTGCCGATTGGCAACAACAAATTTTAGTCAATTGGCATATTTTCATATAAACTTACTTAATTTTATTATTCAATTTCTAACACAAATTATTACGTGATTTAGAAATATCTACTAGGTCGCCGCAGTCGCGAAACGTTCTAGCTTCGTAAGAACCTGGGTAGTTCTGTAAGATTTCGATGAGTGCAAGAAAATCCGAAATCGGCCGAGTATTCGCCGAGAAACAATTTAACATAAATCGTAACAAAAATAATTTGAGTCACCCGTTGAGAGCTCCGCTCAATTACATTACAATATTTCGTAATTTGCCACTATTTTGACTGCAATGGCGTCGTCTCGCGCGCCGACGAATAGGTACGACAAAATGTTTATTTGATACTGCCAGTCTATAAGTTGAGATCTATGAGCAGGAATTTAGTTTTAAATTACAGAATGGTTAGGCATTGATTTTCTTTTAGGTACTTATAATTATGGGGCCCGGTAATGGCTATGGCCTTGCTACTACCCTGCTTAATGTGTCAAGATGTGGGTGTGTAATGTCCTCTGTTTATCCCTTCGGGGATATAGGCGTGATTGTATAAATGAATGTAAACTCAAAATAAATAAAAAACAGGGAAGGTAGGTCGTCTGTGTTATGTAATTCACAAAGCAAATTTTATACATTTATTACTAACTATTTTCAGTGGAACTACGTCTTATAAAAAAAAATGTCTGGTTATAATTGTGTTTTACGCTACATCACAGAATAAATGGATAAAGTTCCATGCAAAACTTATTCCATTAAATAAATAAACTGTATTGCACTGGGTCAGTACAACAACTGAGGTACTTTTTTTCAATATTCTGTTTTTAAGTTTGTTATTCTTTAACGAACTCTGTTACGAAATATCGGGAAACTCCGGAACCAAGTTTTATTTCAAATGACAGATGAGGTTTCGTAATGAGGCCGTCTCAGAATAATAATTGGGGTGCAAGAGAGGAGCCTCCACGAGCGACGTAATTAAAGCGACACCGATTCCCAACGTCCGGCGCACCCTGGACACCTAGCACTCGGTAACGCAGAGTCTAGGTGATTAATCCTCTCAACACGATGGACCAACACTCATTAAATCCTCTACAGGCAACGCTATCACAGACGCGGTCTCTTAATGAACCAGCGTTATGTGTAATCTCAATAAATATAGAAGACTTCTCCGGCAAGAAGTCTGACCTCCTGTCATCACTATGCCAAAAGAATGGCTGCGACATACTATGCATACAGGAAAGTAAAAAAAAAGCGCAGTATTTACTAAACCTATATTTATTTATTTTTTTTAACTTTTATTTCAGGCAACTTAGTCTAGTTACAGATCTTATAAACTAATCTACGGCCCATAGATACTAAGAATACATAATAATATAAATATTGAATAGGCATCAAGGCCCATAATAATAAATACCTAAACCTAAAATACATATCTATACATAAAACATAAATCTATGTCGACACATTCCTTTGTGCCTTTTGTTCGGCGTTGTCTCTCGGCCTGCCCCGGAACCGCCGGAACACCACACCCCTCGGCCACAAGTCTTCTTTGGTGAAGGTTTCCAGAGCCGTCGACGGCACACGCACCACGAACGACTTAAAGTTCACGTTGTGACGCGACTCCAAAGGCTCCACCCTCACGACGTACTTGGTCTTGGCTGTGATGTACTCCACGATGTCCTTGGTCTTTGTGGAGTGATGCAGGCGCGAGACATACAGCAGCGTGGTGGGTACAGCAGGTCTCAACAGGAAGTTGGGCCCTGTGGGTGCAGTACCACACTTGTTTCGGCAGGGTTGAGTCCTGCGTTTCTTCTGGACTCTAAGAAATCCATCAGCATCCGGATCCAGATGTTTAGCGGCGGGCAAACTCGCGGCAGCCGCATAGCTAACTCGTGGAGGTGACGTCAACGTGACACGTGCCTGCGCAGCGGGGATCGTGGCGGGGCGCGCGGGGACAATGGGGTCACTGCGCGACGATGCAACTGCCAGCGACGAAGTTTCAGATTTCGCTGAATCAGTCGTCGCCGGTGAACGTACTAATGCTTCATGTTTGTTGATATTGTTTGAAGCCTCGCTTGACCTCGATACCGATGTGGCATCCCGTAACTCTCTTACCTCGTTACGTAGGTCGGTGATGGTGGATTGTGAGGCTTCAAACTTGAGCATCACATCGGCCAGACTTGCCTTAAGAGACACTATGTCTTTTAGGAGTCTGGTGACGTCGACGTGGTCAAACGTGACCGGGGGTAGTCGCCCCAACCTTTTAGCCACGAAAGTGGGCACGTCATCGGGGTCGGTCACCTTCAGCACGCTGATGATGTCCTGAAGGCTTCGGGCTCCTTTTTTATCATTCATTCTAATATCAAGGTGGTCTCAGTTTGCAGCTCTACTTCTGATCCAATAGAACTGATAACCATTGAACTGAGTAATTGCACAATTTCCTCCATCTACAAACCTCCCAGTGACCAATTTGCTTTTAACAGTCTACCCAATTTCGATAAACACCCTATTCGAATTGTCGTTGGTGATTTTAATAGTCATAACACCACCTGGGGCTATCGAGAGACCAACCGAGACGGACGAGCTGTGGAAGAGTGGGCAGACGCGTTGGATCTTACTCTAATCCACAACACGAAACTGCCGGCGTCTTTCAACAGTGGCCGCTGGAGGAGAGGTTATAACCCTGACCTAATTTTTACTAGCTCACTCGTAGGCCAACCCGGGCCAAACCGTGCAGCAAATCAGTATGCCAACCCATACCTAGAAGCCAGCATAGACCCATACGTGCACAGTTCGAGTAATAATTAAACCTATCGAAGTGCCTTTTTAACGTCGCTTTAACTATACAAAGGCGGACTGGGCAAACTACGCGAAATGTGTTGACGAAACGCTTCTGAACATAATTCCGGAACCTCAAAATTACAGCCTACTCATAAACAGCATTGCATTCGCCTCCCGACGACTACTGAATGGAAAACCATCACAACGCCCAAAAAGACCTCCGCGATTACCCAGAGACCCCATTAATCCGACGGCTGTAATCAGTAGACCCTTTAACCTCTCGGAATTAATGACAGCCATCAAAGACATGCGAGCAGGTAAGGCGCCGGGCATAGACAACATATCCACAGAACAGCTTAAGCACCTCGGGCCAGTTGCAGTTTCTTGGCTACTGCGATTTTACAACGCCTGCATGGAGACAGCTAAGATCCCTGTCCAGTGGAGGAGATCCAAGATAATAGCCATTCTAAAGCCTGGAAAATCGCCGGATGACGCTAAAAACTTTCGTCCCATCTCGCTTCTCTGTCACACTTACAAAATCCTAGAGAGAATGCTCTTAAACCGCCTCAGTAACATCATAGACCCGAAACTGATTCCCGAACTGGCTGGTTTTAGACCTGGAAGATCCTGTTGCAGTCAGGTACTGAACTTGACTCAACTCATAGAGGACGGGTTCGAGGACGGTAACGTCACTGGCGCTGTCTTTGTGGACTTGTCGGCAGCTTACGACAGTATTCGGAGACTACTCTGGAAGGTAGCGAACCTTACCGGTGACTTCGGATTTGTCAGGTTACTTAGCGAGCTCTTGCACAATAGAACCTTTCAGGTTCAATTGCTGTCGGACAGGAGTAGGTGGCGTCGCCAGAAGAACGGATTGCCACAGGGCAGCGTTCTCGCCCCTATTCTGTTCAATATCTACACCAACGACCAACCACGGTTCCTGGGCGTCACACGGTTTTTGTATGCTGACGATCTGGCGCTTGCGACTCAAACAAAGACATTCGAGCAGGCAGAGTCGTATCTATCAACCGCTTTGTCTGGTTTGGCTGAGTATTATGTCGAGAATGGTCTAAGGCCAAATCCAGCTAAAACACAGTCTTGCGCATTCCATCTGCGTAATAGGTCCGCAAACCGAGCACTCAACATTACCTGGCAGGGCTCCCCAATTGCACACTGCAGTCACCCAAGATACCTGGGAGTTACTCTGAATAGGACTCTTAGTTTCAGAAAAAACTGTGAAAATTTGAAGCGGAAGGTCTCTGCCTGAAACAATTTACTTCACCGGCTAACATCTTCATAGTGGGGAGCTGCACCCACTATCCTGCGTACCACTGGACTAGCGCTGTGCTTTTCGGCGGGTGAGTACGCATGCCCAGTTTGGCATCGGTCAGCTCATGCCAAAAAAGTGGATACGGCGCTAAACGAGACGTGCAGGAATATTACTGGCTGCCTAAAGTCGACACCAACTAGGATGTTGTACCCTTTGGCTGGTATTGCTCCCCCTGTTGTGCGTAAAGAGGTCGCCACTGCAATTGAAAGATCCAGACAGGCAACAGATCCGAGACATCCACTATATGGCCAAAGCCCAGCGACCAAAAGGTTGAAAAGCCGGCGCAGCTTTCTCAACACTGCTGCTATCAATAGCAAGGGTCCGCTATTGATAGGCAAGAGTGAACCTATGGCAAGACAGTTTCTCAATACCTACTTTCATCCCGCCGGCAGAGAAACTACCCCCGGACAAAAAATCCCCTGGTCCACCTGGAAGGCTCTTAATAGAATGCGAACCCAGGTTGGCAGGTCTAAAGATAATATGTCCAAATGGGGTTACATTGACACTAAAGAGAGACAGTGTGAATGTGGCTTATCACCACAAACCATCAGCCACATGATGTCTTTTTTTTTTTTTTTTTGGTGAGTCAATTGGTTTTTAGTTCAAGAGTGGCGCTTATGGAATACGCCCTCTCCTGGAACCGTTTGTAAGTTGATTGTTTAGATGTTATGTGCCGTTAAAGTGTTTCAGTTGATCTACGATATAGGTAATGTGGTGGAGGAATGAGTTACGAGTTTCGGTGTTGTTTGTTAATTTAATTAGGAGAAGGGGGTCTTGAGGATCGATATTGTTGTTTTGGCAGATATGTGTAAATGTTAGTCGTGAAAGTGCGAATCTGGGGCAGTGATAAATAAGGTGTTGAAAGGTCTGCGAGATTGTGTTGGTGCAAGGACAGAGGTCGTTGTCAGTGATGTGAAATCGGAAGAGGTATGATTTGTGGAAGGCATGGTTGGTGAGGAATTGGGTTATTGGAAAGGTGAGTTTGACTTTGTAGAGGAAGTTCGTGAGGTCATGATAGGTAGGAAGGAGTTGCTTGGTGTGGATTGACCCGGCGGAATTTTCGTAGAGTTGTTGTGAGGAGGTGAGAAGGTTTGTTTTGTGTATGTGTTTTATGTATGAAAGAGGTGTGTGAGAGTGGTCTGGTTGTATGTGCAGGAAAGCCGCAGCTTTAGCCGCCGTGTCAGCTGCCTCGTTGCCAGGGATTCCGGCATGGGCTTTTACCCAGGCGAATTGTATTTGGATGTTTTGGGTTTTGGCAAAGTGCAATTGGCGGAATATGTTGACTGCGAATGTGTTATGGCTGTAGGTATTGGAAAGTTCGAGGAGAGCAGATTTGGAGTCGGAGAAGATGTAGTAGGAGTATGATTTAATTTTGTTGCTGATTATAAATTGACAGACTTTTTCAATGGCAAGCATTTCTGCTTGGAAAACGGAGCAGGAGGGGTGTAACTTGAATTTTTTAACTGTAGGAGAGGTGGAATGCGGACTGAACTCGACGAAGGCTGCTCCTACGACATCGTCATGCCGACTACCGTCGGTAAAGATATTACAGTAGTTATCGGTTTGGAGGTCTATGTATTCCTCTGTAGTGAATATTTCCAGGAAGGTTATGGGTTCCCGGAGGGAGGGGTGAAGAAGAGAGGATGGGAGAGAGGGTTTTTCAACGGGGATGTCAAGAGGAAGGAATGATGAGGCGCCACGAAGTTTAGAAGTTTCAATGTCCGAGATGCTTTTAATTTTTTCTGGTAGAGGGGTTAATTGTGCAAGTGTTATTGATGTTATTGTGCTGTTGGTTCGGAAGCCGTGAATTATCTTTATGGCAAATAGTCTTTGGAAAGAGAGTAGTTGTTTGACTACAACTTTGTATTCCAGGGCACTGGACCAGACTGATGAAGCGTAAGATATGATGGGGGTGATGACTTGGTCGTAAATTATTCGGATATTATCGGAGTGGATGCCCCAAGTGGGTCTAGTGTAAATAAGGAGCTTGTAGAATATTTGTATGGCTTTTTCAATTATGTGGTTAGCGTGTTTTATGAATTTTAATTTGTCGTCTATTATTACTCCTAAGTATTTGAGTTCTTTTGTAAATTTTAGCTTTGTGTTGTTCATATGTATGTTTAATTTAGTAGATTTATTGGTGAAGCCTATGATGGTCGTTTTCTCTGGGCCGAAGTGAAGTTTGACATTTTTCCCCCATTCATTAATATGGTGCAGTGCAAGATTAGTTGTATTTTCTAAAGTGGTGAGATCGGTCGAATGTGTTGTCAGAAGGACATCGTCAGCAAATGCTTGTATATTACAGTTATCTGGAAGGGGGAGGTCGAGGAGCTCGTCCATGATAAGCTTCCACATAGTGGGACCACAGACGGAACCCTGGATGCAGCCGCGAGTCATGTTTTTGGTGGTTTCAATGTCAGAGAAGGTAAGTTATGTAGTTAATCAGAATGTTATATAAGTTGCTGGGGCAATTGTAATGACGCAGTCTAATAAATATAGCAGGCCACCAAGCATTATCAAAGGCTGCCTTTATGTCCAGTGATATAGTAATTACATGTTCACCGTGTGATTTATATGATTTAATGGCATGGACAGCGTTTGAAATGGCCTGGGAGGTGGAGACTTGCTGTTTAAATCCAAATTGTTTATTATTATTGAGGTTGTTGATGTTAAGGTGATAAGTGAGGCGATCGATTATTAGCCTTTCTAGCAGTTTGCCAAAAACATTAATGAGGCCAATGGGACGGAATGAGTTAGTATAATTAGTTTTGTTAGGTTTCGGAATGATTTTAAAGACAGCATGCTTCCATGGCAAGGGGAAGTAGGTTAGTTCAAGGCATCTATTGTAGATTTTAGTTAGATAATCGGGAAATTGATTGGCGAACTGTAGGCAAATGTCTGCGGTTAAGTGGTCAACGCCAGGTGCCTTTTTGTGGCTCATATGATTTAGGCCATTCAGAATTTCGGTTGTGGTAAATGGAGGTTCAGATGGAGTGAGGTTGGTTCATTGAGGATCTAATCGATTGCTGTGAAGGGGTAAAGTCGATGGTGTCAACAGGAAAGAAGTTATCCATTAGGGCAATAGCAGTTTCCAAGGCGTCGGTGGAATAGGTGCCGTCGTTAAGAAGAAGGGTGGATGGTGGTTGTGTTAGTGGTTTTGTTTTAATGATTCGGTTGGTGACTGACCAGACGTTTTCTTTTACTTGTTGGTTGCAAAATTACTTGAAATGATGGGTGGATGTGGCGCAGAAGGCTTCGGAGTAAGCTTTTCTAGCAATTTGTCTCTCAGCAATAACCTCGTTGAGAGGGAGACCGCGTCGTTTGTATCGGGAGAGTTTGTGGTGTGTCCGGAGTGCGTTGGCTTTAAGCTCTTGCAAGTGGTCATTCCAGAAAGGGGGATTTTTTGGCGCGCCGCGAGTTCAAGGTAGAATACTATCGCAGGCGTATTGAATGGCCTTTGTGACATCATCTACAAGGGTGTCAAGATCTTGTGTGTTAAATTCGTTGATACGTTCGATGGAAGGCAGTCTCTCGCGGATCGCATCAGTGAACCTATCAATAATTCTATCCCATGATACAGTTGTCGTGTTATATTTGTATGTAGATAACGTTTTGGTTTTAGTGAAGCGTGTGCTAGTAAATGAGACATAAAAGGTGATGGAATTATGGTCTGAACTAGGAATTAAGTTGAGGTCAACCATCCAATTGGTGATGCTGATGGATGAGCGGTTGCTTGCTAGTGTGAGATCAATAATTGATTCACGTGGTTGATTGTGGGTTACGGTCTGAAATGTGGGTGTGTTTCCTTCGTTATTGATAATTAAATTGTTGTTGGTGACAAAATCTGCGATTAAGTCTCCTCTGTCGTTGCATCTGTTTGAGCCCCACCAGTGGTGCCATCCATTAAAATCACCGCATATAAGGAAAGTGGAGTTGCGATTGTGGTTTATGAAGTCCTCAAGGGTATTGAGGGTGTTGTAGGGATCATTGCGGGGTTCGATATACACGGAAACAAGATGAATTTGGTGATTTGTAAGACTATCTTTACACTGTACAATACATATATTCGAGTTGGAGTGACTGGTGATGCCTAGTGTGGAGGAACTGTTTTTGCGGATGGCTATGGATGCACGGGTGGGACGAGCGGTGGGAAATTGATAGAGCGTATACATCTGGTTATCGAGTTTCATTCGCTCGTTTGTTCCTGTGTAGGGTTCCGTAATGAAAGCAAAGTCAGGTTTGTTATTGTCAAGGTAGACGCAAAGTTCATGTAAAGCTTTTCTGCTTTTGCCAAGGTTAATTTGAATGGCATTGGGTTTTATGACTGACGGTGAGTTAAACAGGGTGTTGGGTGTATCATTGAGTGTACTACTATTATGGTCCATAATCGATCCTGGAACGAGTGCGTGCAGCCATAAAGATTTTCCTTGGACAGGTATTTGAAGTTGCGCTGTGGTCTAATTTGTCATTACCCTTGTTGCCTTTTTCTTGATGAACTTTGCAGTTGAAACATGTGGATTTTGTTGAGTCGTTCTTGTTTGGGCAGTCCTTGTCCTCGTGACCAGAGTCAGAGCAATGGGAGCAGTTAATTTCCTCAGAAGTGCAGTGGTTACGAGTGTGTCCGAATTTCAGGCATTTAAAGCATTGTAAAAGAGGAGTGAACTCTTCTACATGAACTCGTTGGTGGTCCACATTGAGTTTCTGTAGGTTGACGATGGTGCGCCATAGTGGCGGAGATACCATGAAGACGGCGTTGTAGAGGGACCCATTTCTGTTTCCTCGTTTAAATTTAAGGGTGATTTCATCGGAATTAAAATTGTTTTGGTTTGTGATTGTTTCTGTTAATAGTTCTAATGGGATGGAGTTGGCCTTTAACTATTATCATGGGTTTTAATTTTTTGCCAGCTTCGGCCTGAAGGTTGGTGGTTTTGTTGATTTTAGTCAGAGCAAGGTCTCTTTGCTCGGTAGTGTCGAATTCAACGCGAATCTTATTGTTGCTGACATTGGTAGTCCTGGAGGGCGCAAAGTTAGTGTCCTTGAAGGTAACAAGCTGCCGGAAGTGTTGTAGAGTTTCAGTAGAACTTTGCACGTTGCTGGTGGAGGTGACGATTAGGGAGGGTTTGGTGGTGGGAATTTTGGGGGTTTTAGGGCGCGCGGGGGAGGTGAGGACCGACGAGTAGAGGGGTTGGGTGGGGTTAACTGCATTATTCGGTCTTTGTCTCATTTGTTTCACCGTGCTGCAGACATCCCTAAGTTGTTCTTTGACTGGTATGAGTTCAGTGACCAGATGATTTTTTATAACGGAAGTGATAGTGGAGATGAGATTGTTACTCAAGCCCTCACAAGATTCATCGTTTGGAATGGAGGTGGGTGTAGGAGTTGGGTTAACTGGAGAGGCCAAAGGGGTGACTTCTGTAGGTCACTAATGGTGTCAAAGATTTGAAGGATCGCCGCCCTGTCCTCCTTCTTCAGGCTTTTGCTTCTGGTGAGTAGATTGCGTGCGGTTTTAATATTTTGAGTCAGCTTATTGTGAAATTCAGCAGTAGGTGAGTCGGTAAAAGATGACAGCGACGGAGATTGAGAGAAAATAGGAGGAGGTGAACGCGGTCTTGAAAGGGTAGGGACAGATGTATTGAGTTCATCACAGTCTGAGGATAAGGGAATGAGGGGCTGAGACAGTAGAAGCGGAGGGGCAACGGGTTGAGAAAGTATGGGGCAAGTGGGGAATGAAGGTTGAGTGCTAGTTTCACAGCTCTCATCGTCTGACTGTGCTAATCTTGCCACTGTAAAGGTACAGTCTAGATTAGTTTTTTCCGGCGGTACATCTGGTGGCCGGGCCTTCCTCATAGGTTGGGGGCTCTTAAAAAGCGCCATAGTAGTTTAACAACAATAGGAAATTGAACAGAGAAAACTGATAGTAAAATGACCTTCGAAATAAGTAAAGGAATATGTATATATGCAGTCAAAACAAGGAGATTAAAAGTTAAAGAATTTAGAATAATAAAGTAAACCAAATAAATATTTTAGTCTGTCTTTTGGTTTATTTTACCTACGGCAACCTTCCAGTGCTCCGGATTGAGAGTCTAGGTCCCTGAACGAGAAAACAGGGCGGGTGGGCGGCCGATCGCACGCAGTTTTTTGCGATTTTCTCGGAAACTATAAGACCTTTATCAACAAACGGGGTGTCCAGAGAAAGGTATTGAGATGAACTATAATATGAGATAACAAAAAGTCTAGGTCTAGAACAAAATTTGGATTAAACAATTCTGAAACTACTATTTGGTACACCAAGTGCACCGCGAAATGAAGATTTCTGCAACTAAATATGAGTTTTTACTATTGAAGTCTGTACCGCCAGAAAGCGCCTCTGTAGAGGTATCTAGCGGTATAGATGATTTGTTTAAAATTTGAGGTTTTATTTGTAAAATTTACGGTTGTATATGAAAAGTTAGGGTTAGGTTAGGTAAATATTTTTAAAAACGAGCGAATCCGGGTGAACGTTATATGTATGTAACGGGTGCGACAAGAGGATATCAAAACTGTAAAAACTATCGATGTAGGTCAAAAACTGAGAGAGTTATGCTGTCAAGAAGGTTAAAAATCCGTTGATATTTCGCTACAAGTGTTCCTCTAAGGTGGATTTTGAGAAATTTCTATGGTAGCCTTATATGTATAATGCAACACGCAGTTTCCTGCGATTTTCTCGGAAACTATAAGACCTAGAAAAATAAATGATACGTCTAAAGATAGGTATTTAGACGGGCTATATTGTGACGTAATAATAATATTTAGTGTAGAAAATTGAAATTATAGCACTTTGACTGTTTTTGAGGCACCAAGTGTACCACAAAAGTGAAATTTAATACAACTAAATATCAACCTTTATCAACAAACGGGGTGTCCAGAGAAAGGTATTGAGATGAACTTTAATATGAGATAATAAAAAGTCTAGGTCTAGAACAAAATTTGGATTAAACAATTCTGAAACTACTATTTGGTACACCAAGTGCACCGCGAAATGAAGATTTCTGCAACTAAATATGAGTTTTTACTATTGAAGTCTGTACCGCCAGAAAGCGCCTCTGTAGAGGTATCTAGCGGTATAGATGATTTGTTTAAAATTTGAGGTTTTATTTGTAAAATTTACGGTTTTATATGAAAAGTTAGGTAAATATTTAAAAAAACGAGCGAATCCGGGTGAACGTTATATGTATGTAACGGGTGCGACAAGAGGATGTCAAAACTGTAAAAGTTATCGATGTAGGTCAAAAACTGAGAGAGTTATGCTGTCAAGAAGGTCAAAAATTTGTTGATATTTCGCTACAAGTGTTCCTCTAAGGTGGATTTTGAGAAATTTCTATGGTAGCCTTATATAATGCAACACGCAGTTTCCTGCGATTTTCTCGGAAACTATAAGACCTAAAAAAATAAATGGTACGTCTAAAGATAGGTATTTAGACGGGCTATATTGACGTAATAATAATATTTAGTGTAGTATAAAAAATTGAAATTATAGCACTTTGACTGTTTTTGAGGCACCAAGTGTATTTATTTATTTATTTAGAACAGCTTACAAGATATACACCAAGACATTACATAATCATCTTAAATTAAAGTGTCATGCGTTTGGTGCTACCTCAATTACAAGCTGCCACGGCATGCAATGAGAAGCAGATTATAGATATAGATATGTAAAACAAAAACTTTAAGTAGGTACAATAATTTGTGAGACATTGAAAAACTAAACTATATTAGGTAAGTGAGTAACTAGTAAATTGTGGGATGGGTTTAGGATGAGGAATTTAAATTTAACTAACGTTTGCCCAAAGATGTCCAAAGCGCGCCCCTTAGAGATACTGTTATAATGGTGTTGAAGTCGGTTCATAGGCGAGTGGAGTCCCAGATTACTTCTTGCTTTCTTGGGGATAAATAAACGGAATCTTGAATAACGCGGAAGTTTTCTCGGGGTACTAAATTTTATTTTTTGGAGGAGACACGGGCAATCATGAACTCCATTCGCCACCTTATATAGGAATATTTGGTCTAATAGTTGCCTCCGAACCTTAAGACTGCGCAGCCTGAAATGATTCAATCGTTCCTTGTACGAAGTCAAAGTCCTTGCGTTATGGTGGTGGAAGGTTAGATGGTACAAAAATCGTTTCTGAACCCGCTCAAGTGCATTTATGTGGACTTCGTAATGAGGAGACCAGACTTGACTACAGTATTCAAGCCTCGATCTCACTAAAGTATTAAATAGGTTAAACTTAGTTGATTCTTTCTTAAAGCTTTTGCAGTTTCTGAGCACAAACCCCAACATACGGAAACCTTTAGAAGTAACATTGTTGATGTGAGGAATGAAACTCAACTGCTTGTCCAGTATCACTCCCAAATCGCGAATTTCACCAACTTCATTAAGGGGAATGTCATTTATAGTGTAGGTATTCTAAGGAGGCCGTGTATTTCTAGTGAATTGGATGTAATTACATTTATTAATATTTAGCGTCATGTGGTTTTTAGTGCACCATTGCGAGAGTCGGTTTAGGTCTTCTTGTAGAAGTCTTGAATCGTTAACCGAGGAAATAGGTTTGGAAAATTTTAGGTCGTCGGCGTACATGTAAACTTTTGAGTGTATAAAGCAAGAGGTAATGTCATTAACGAATATATTAAAGAAAATCGCACCTAAGTGAGAGCCTTGAGGGACACCAGTGGGGGTGGAAAAGGAATTAGAAATGTAACCCTCACACACAACACTAGATTTACGATTATTTAAATAAGAAGCACACCAGTCCAGAAGGTTTCCGGCAATACCGACTCTGCCGAGTTTCTCGATAAGGATAAAATGATTAACCTTATCGAACGCCTTACTGAAATCAGTATAAATGACGTCAACAGGCGTCCGACTGTCAATTAGTTCGGAGACATCCGAGACAAATGACACCAGGTTAGTAGAAGTGGAGCGAGATTTCACAAAACCATGTTGGAATGGTGTCAGGTAGTGCTTAGCAATTGATGATATTACGGGGCATAACAAGGATTCAAAAACCTTTCCAAAGACAGACAATATTGAGATTGGTCTGTAATTTTCAGCCAACGTTGTATCTCCAGTCTTGTGTATCGGTACAATTAGTGCCTCCTTCCAGGCAGACGGAAAGATACCACTTGCCAATGATTTAATATAAATGATCGTCAGTGGAGGTGCAAGTTCTTTTGCACATTTATGTACAAACAAGAACGGTATGCCGTCAGCTCCAGCACCTTTGTGCTTGTTTAGTCTTTTCAGAGAATTTTCTACGTGATTGATTGTAAATGAGACTGATGCAAGAACATTAGAAGGTTCGCATGCAGATGCGGCAGCGATGTTATCTTCACACCCGGCAACAGGCGCAGAAAACCCATAAACAGAGGAGAAATAAGATGCGAGCATATTGCATATGTCAGTACCATTGTTTGCAGTGTTACCATCATGTATCATAGAGGTTGGGTAAGAGCTGCTATTACGGCGTTTTTGCTTAATGAATGTCCAAAAGTATTTGGGGTCCGATATTATCATTGATTCTATGTTTGATATATAGTTATTATAGCATTGAGTAGTTAATTTTAGACACCGTTTTTTCAATAATTGGCAAGATACATTATCTAACGGATTTTTATATTTGTTGTAACGAGTCCGATATTTGTTTCTTTCTTTTAATAGTCGCTTTAATTCAGGTGTAAACCAAATGGGGAATTTGTCTGAGATTGGTTTGGCCATTGGGACAAATTTTTTAATAGCTGCGTTGACTAGACTATAGAAATGTTGTACCAAATCATCCACATACATGTCACAAGGCAGCTCCTGACTCCACGTGATTTGATTCAAATTATTGATAATACTATCATAATCAGCTTTGTGAAAGTTCGACTTCATTTTTTCATTTTTTACGAGTGAGACGGGGGGCTTTGGCATCAATAAGTTAAATTCAAAAAGAGGATGGTGTGAATCTAACTTGCTTATGGGTGATGCACTTTTTAGACTATTGATACATAAAATGTTAGACAAGGCCAGACAAAGGCTTCTGTTTTTATCATTTGTTACATTATTATACTGTTTTAGATTGTTCAAAGTGATAAAATCCAAAAATGAC
Source organism: Nudaria mundana (assembly GCA_963556515.1). Lineage (NCBI taxonomy): Eukaryota > Metazoa > Arthropoda > Insecta > Lepidoptera > Erebidae > Nudaria > Nudaria mundana. Next base: position 10,962,171 of record OY748311.1, read on the forward strand.
TGGGACATAGTACACGCCTCACGTAAGGTGCCATAAAGCGAGGAACCAACTGACTCTGGAACCCAGTGTATATTGTACAAGTTAAGGTCACCTAAAATAAGTACATCAGAGTATGTTTCTAGAACACGATTCACATTACTCATAAAGTGTTGCAACTGCACATTTTGTAGCGGGGAGGGGAGGTAGGCGCCGCAAAATGCAACCCTTTTTGGTTTGTTATCTACTAAGATGTTAATTGAGACCCATAAGTCTTCACACATGCTTTCACAGTGGGTTAATCTAGCTGAGGGCAGTGCTTTGGAAACGGCGATTACCACCCCTCCACCGTCCCTTTTGTTCTGCTGATACGGACTGGTCGATCGATCACGCCGATAAACTGTATAACTGTCATCAAACAATTCACAGTCATAGATACCATCATCAAACCATGTCTCACAAAGTACAATTATATCATATTGGCAGGCGGCTATGTTGTTAGATATGTTAATAAGTTTAGTACGTAGACCTCTGACATTCTGAAAATATACACTTAATTCTGAAGTGAATGTATGAAATAAAATTATATAACACAAGTATCTGACATTAAAAAAAAGACCTTATAACTAAACAAAAAGTTCAAGTTAGTTTCTTGAGTGCGTCAATGCTGCGAACACATATAGACTCCGAAGTCTCCGTCTTTCGCAAGTATATGCGGCCGTTGCGTACCCACACAAATTTATATTTACATTCCTTCGCGTGTAATCGAGCAGCAGCGTGGAGGTTCCTGTTCTCAGCTGATAGGTTTTCAACCACATAAATGGGGGAAATAGTATTCCCTCCCATTCCGAGGGCGCTTGTGCTCAATTTGCTGTCAGGATTAGATTTATTGAACTGTATTACTGCTGCTAGGTATGAGTCATGGGTGCGTGGTGTATTAAATTTGACCAATATTGACCGAGGGCGGGTATTACTTGGGTTCAATTTAGCTACGCGTGAGCAATACGCTACATCACTATCCTGGAGATTATGGTTGACTGCGGCACCTACTTGTTTAACTAACGACACGATATTTTCCGATGAGCGTTCAGGGATACACTGCAATTCCAGATTGGTGGAACGGGAAATTTGGTCCATTTGATTGAGACGGTTAGACAGGCTGAGTACCTCAGAACGCAAGGATTCGTTTTCTTTTTTTAAGTTAATAAATTCTGAGTTGTTTGTTTTTACCTCCTTGTTTAATTAATCAAATTGTTCACTTAAAAAGTTCAGTGATGACTTGAATTCACCCACAGTGTCAGACAACTGACGAAGCTGATTGCTTAAATTAGTTTTAAATTCAGACATGAATTCCTGCATAACGTTACGCATCTCACTTCGTAGAAAGTCCACAGTCACATATTTCTCGCAATCATCGGTCGGTACCACAAAAGTGAAATTTAATACAACTAAATATCAACCTTTATCAACAAACGTAGTGTCCAGAGAAAGGTATTGAGATGAACTTTAATATGAGATAATAAAAAGTCTAGGTCTAGAACAAAATTTGGATTAAACAATTCTGAAACTACTATTTGGTACACCAAGTGCACCGCGAAATGAAGATTTCTGCAACTAAATATGAGTTTTTACTATTGAAGTCTGTACCGCCAGAAAGCGCCTCTGTAGAGGTATCTAGCGGTATAGATGATTTGTTTAAAATTTGAGGTTTTATTTGTAAAATTTACGGTTTTATATGAAAAGTTAGGTAAATATTTTTAAAAACGAGCGAATCCGGGTGAACGTTATATGTATGTAACGGGTGCGACAAGAGGATGTCAAAACTGTAAAAAATATCGATGTAGGTCAAAAACTGAGAGAGTTATGCTGTCAAGAAGGTTAAAAATTCGTTGATATTTCGCTACAAGTGTTCCTCTAAGGTGGATTTTGAGAAATTTCTATGGTAGCCTTATATGTATAATGCAACACGCAGTTTCCTGCGATTTTCTCGGAAACTATAAGACCTAAAAAAAAAATGATACGTCTAAAGATAGGTATTTAGACGGGCTATATTGTGACGTAATAATAATATTTAGTGTAGAAAATTGAAATTATAGCACTTTGACTGTTTTTGAGGCACCAAGTGTACCACAAAAGTGAAATTTAATACAACTAAATATCAACCTTTATCAACAAACGGGGTGTCCAGAGAAAGGTATTGAGATGAACTTTAATATAAGATAATAAAAAGTCTAGGTCTAGAACAAAATTTGGATTAAACAATTCTGAAACTACTATTTGGTACACCAAGTGCACCGCGAAATGAAGATTATGTCCGGGTTGCCCAGAGTCGTGTACTTTAGATGACCTGTACGAGGCGAGGCCAAATGCGCTTCGCGTCGCAGAGCACTGGGCCAAGACAATATAATCACCTTAGTGTTGCCCATCGACACGAGAAGAAGAAGAAGAATAAAAATGACGTAACCCACAAATTTTCCTATTCCCACTTATACAGAGTGTTACATAAGGGTTATATCAACCTAAATACACCCCATCAGCTGATCGTCCAGAACCCCTTTCGATATGTCATTGTGTCGACCGCCAAACCAAAAATATTCATAAAAAAAGTTAAAAATGCGTTATTTCAAATCAAAACAAACGTGTCCCAACACTAGTGCTTGACGTACCTACTAATAAACAATGAGCGCGTGGTACGTACAATGCCTGGCGCGGCGTCGCTCGGACGGTCGATAACCGAACCAGCTGATTTTAGCTAGTGTTGTGCAAACAAGAGTATTTTATTCGGATATAATGTTTTTTTAACGAATTTTTTTCTGGTTTGGCGGTCGACACATATCGGAATGGGTTCTGCTCGACCAGCTTATGGGGGTGTCTTCGGTTTGATATAACCCTTATTATGTAACACCCTGTATATATATGGCTGAGAGCTGTTAAATAAACGTCATGGGTCCGAAAACGGCATCAGGCTCCCCTTGTTACATGGTGCTTAGAAAATAATAATATACCTATTATGGCGAAATGTGACCATAAAAAGTACAGTACCCGGCGATAAATATTGCACATCGACCTATGGAAAGAGACAATCGGCTAATTTTGGCTTCGTACAGCATTATCTCTGTCGCACTCTACCTATGTGACGTTTTGTCGGTCGCTGTTCAAGTGCTATAGAGTGCGTGTGTGTGCGAGTGTAAATCATAATTGTTTTAACAGCTCCTAATAGATACCGAACTGTTAGTATTTCGTGCGACAGAGATAACGCTCTACGAAGCCGAAATTAGCCAATTGTCTCTTTCCAATGGTCGATATGCAATATTTATCGCCGGTTACTGTAAGCGTTTTTTATACATTAAGTTTTCGATTGATCCAAATCCGTAGGTAATTTTTTTTTTAAATTCGGTTATACTGTGGCCACTCCTATGTCCATTGCTGCGTGCGTCTCTGGTGACCTGAAGGTATTTCCAGTGGCGCCCGGCTGAATTTGGCCACTCGTATGGCCTCTTCGAGTGGTAGGTATAGATTTGGATAAAGTACACACGTAGAATACATCCATAACTTTTATGGTGCGAATCCGGTCCTGTGGGAAACATGACCGTGAATGAAAAGTAACCTACTTAGGGGGTGCAGTTGGCTTTCACTAATAGCATTGTACACACTCTCATATCACGCCTATATTCCCGAAGGTATAGGTAGAGGTGCTTTTTGCATATGGACTGGAGTGAGTGCTCGTACTAGGGAATATCCCATGGAACATCCCGTGGAGCACATGTGGATCAAGATAACTGACTCAGGAAAAAAGTTGCTGGTTGGCAGTGCCTACCTTATATAGTCCCTGGCGTATATTATATTATTTTAAATAATTTAGTCCCACGTAATAGGGCACATTTATAATGGGTTATGTCCAAAATGGCTGAATTAATTGAATAAAAAGTAGCAGCTATATTGTAATTTTGAAAAAAAATAATTGAATACCGTTGCCTTGTGATGAAATGCAACAAAATCTTACGTGCCAGCCGCTATGACACTCCGACCGTATCTCCGACTATAATATTATTGTAATAACTATTAATATAACCGTCTCGCCGGTAAAAACCAATTGTGAGGGGTGGTATGAAGGCACGTGGGGTTTCAAAGTGGATTCATAACATCGTACTACGATATCACATTCTAAAAAGTAGGGTAGCCATGAATAACACAGATGTGGCTTAAACACGAACCTTTACGATTAAAACCGAGACATCCCGAGTGCTAAAGTAAAATCGTACCATACTTACCATTTATAACGTGAACATTAACAGACGCAGCCTCAGCCATAGTCGGCACACAACTGTAGTTGCCGCTGTCTCCTGGCAGAAGTTTGTCAATGGTCAGTCGTGACGTCAGCTGCTCCGTCCATTCGGTCTTCAACTTTAATCTTACGCTTGGCTCCTCGACCAGAGTGTTATCTTCTATTTCCTTATACTCTATGATGTTTGATCCTAGAAATATAATCGTTTCATTTACATTACCCCAAGAGTGCAGGTGGACCTAGTAGTGGGTCTGGGTGTGGATATCCTCTCGCTGCAAACCATGTTCCAAGCCATGATCTCCAGCGCGAGTAGGTGGAACGCGGCCGTGTCCTTCTGCGAGCAAGTCATGCTCACGAAGGGGGCCGGTGAGAGGGAGAGGGAGCGTACCCTCCCCGCTGAGTTCCGCAGTCACCGGCCAGGGTGCCGCAGACTCATCTACGCCCAGGACTATCGACCTCCATGATCGGGGCTTGTGGACGGCGGGATAGCTACCCGTCGCCCTTACAGAAGCAGGCTAGAAGGGTTGCGTGCTGTGGGGCAAAGGCCTCGCAGCACGCAGATTCACTCACCGACGCGGGATTTTCATTCCGACCAAACCCCCGAAGAGGCCAAAGTCCGCCGGACGCCACTGGAATACTTTCTGGTGTCACCAGAGACGCCCGCAGCAATGGACATGGGAGCGGCCGCGGTCTCGCGGGATTAAAAAAAAACCCCAAGAGTGCATGCTCATCACACCATCACGTGATGTATAATTTATGCTTTCGATTGTCGGTAATTGGTGGAACAGATAGTAATATATTATGAAATGACTCGTACAGACATGCAACAAATATTTAGTGGTAATAAGACATGGCCGGTTTCGCTCTATGGTATCTTCAAAGGTGTTCACTCACTTCACATATTTTATAGGTACTTCATATAATATTTATCAATATTTTTAAGTACCTATAAAATATGTGAAGTGAATTAGTGTAAAACACCCTTGAAGATTCCATAGAGCGAAACCGGTCAGGTTTTTTACCTATTTACCAATTTTTTAGCATTTTTTGTAGTGAACAATATAATATGGTGATATTGATTAAGTAGCATCGCCAATTTATATAAAGAAAATTTAAAATATTATTAATATTTTTTTTTGAATACATAAAGTTCAATATTGTTGGAACCACGTAAAACTTGTCCGTTAATCGACAGATGTACTAATTGGAAATTGGCTTGGACTACTAATACCCCCAGGTAAAACTTGGCATTACCCGAACAAAATTTATTACTAGGTATGTAAAAATAACTCACCCTTATACCAAAATATAGTGCCTAGGTCATGCGGCCCTTGACTAAGTATACACGTGAGGGCCAAAGAACTTCCAGTTTTGACGTACAGGTCTATAGGTCCTATGATGTGGGCCTTCGCTTCTGTGAAAAAGAAATACGTTTTTCGTTAGTTAAAACTATATTTCAAAATATAAATAAAAAGGTTTTTATATGTTAACCTACCTACCAAATGAATTGCGTAAAAGGAATGGTATTTTAAGTTTTTAAAATATTTTTTGTTTCAAAAAAGATTAAAATACATTTTTTTAGTATATTCTTAACTTTGAAAGCCGTATTTTCTGTTAAGATATTAAAGAAACCGACCAATCGAGTGCTCTTTCAATACATGAGAAGTACCAAAGTATTTGTAAGAAAAAATCTGTTGAAAGCAATAAAGGAAAATTATTCCAAGATTAAATTTGATTAAGGTTCATTTCACATTGTTATCACGGGATTTAGAAAGCACAAGAGGCTGTATGTGCGGGAATTCTGTAAAGTCGCGACTAATAAGGTCGGAACAAGAAAATAGGTTCAAAGATTCGCAAATAATGAAAAAGAAAATATTAAATTTGTAAATTATGATTCGATTATATAACATTTCGAATATTAACTTTGCCTTGAAACATTGGGTTCTGTTAGATGGTTTTTTAAATTAAATTGGGTACAGAATTTACCCGGACTATGCTGGATACCTATGTAACATCGGTCCTTTTTATTTAATCCGCGGACCCAGGCCGCGACCGCAGCTACGTCCATTGCCGTGCACCGTAAGCACTGAAAGAATCCCAGTGGCGCCAGGCGGACCTTGGCCACCTGTGTGGCTTCTGCGTGGTGGTCGGGTATTACCCCGCATCTTTGGGGTCAGGTTTTATCCCGCGTCGGTGAGTGACATCGGTCCTCTTGGAATTTAGGTTTGGATTACGGATTCGTCATTGATTTTTTCTACATTATCTTGTTCCCGGTTACGATAATTGGCTTGTCCCTTGTACAATTTTATTTATTTATTTATTTTTTTATTTATTTATTCATTTATGTACACACAGTATAAACAATATTGTGAATAGAGACATTTTAAACATGTATACAAAGGCTCCACTTATCTCTAAAGAGATCTCTTCCAACGGGCCTTGGACAGGAGAAATGAGTTCAATCAGTTGGTGGTGTGTGTGCAGGTTGGTACGGTTGTAAACTTAAGGTTAATAAACTTACATACACTATAACTACACAAATACACAAATACATACATATTAACTTATCATAAACATACATACATTAACATACAAATAGTTAAGGAAGGGAAGCGAGATAGTGTTCCTTCACTTTCTTCTTGAAGACAAAAACAGTTTTGCAGTTCCTTATATCGTCCGGAACAGCGTTCCACAGCCGAACAGCATGAACAGAAAAAGAGTAGGAAAAGAAAGCGGTTTTATGGGAAGGACAGTTGAGGCGGTAGGATAGGTGAGGCCGGCACGGTTCATCTGATGCGCGCATCAGAGTGAACCGCTCCCGCAGGTAGGAAGGATATGAGGGATTGTGTAGGACATTGAAGAGGAGACATAATAACCGAGTATTCCTACGAAGGCGGATTGGGAGCCACTTGAGTTCCTTGCGAAATTTTGAGACATGATCATACTTACGTAAGTTAAAAATAAATCGAATACCTAAATTTTGCAACCGCTCAAGTTTGTTTAAGAGCTCCTCAGTAGCATCCAAGCAGCAAGCATCCGCATAGTCTAAGATGGGCAGAATAAGCGTCTGGGCCAGTGTAATTTTGGTGTCCAGAGGCAAGAAACTCTGTAGACATTTTAACGTGTGAAAAGTAAAGTGAATCTTTTTGCTGACCTCATTAATATGACCACGCCAAGACAAATTGCCGTCAAAGAAAACTCCCAAATTCTTAGCGGCATCGGAGTACTTGATTGGAATGTCGTCCAGCAATATAGCTGGCAGAGATCCCGTATCCAGCCCTGCCAACATCTGCCGGCTGCCAATAACAATAGCCTGAGACTTGGATGGATTAATGTGAAGGCCGTAGGACCTTGCCCATAAGCTGATAGCACTCAGGTCGTTATAAATGGCAGCGATGGCAGTCCGATACTCGTTAAGAGTAAAATGCCTATAAAGCTGTAGATCGTCTGCGTACAGATGGAATTTGGAAGAAATAACCCGAACTGCAGAGTTGATGAAGATGGAGAACAAAAGAGGAGAAAGTACACCGCCCTGAGGTACACCCGCAGCAAGATTACGCCATTCAGACTGTTGGTCATTATAGCGAACACACTGCGAGCGGCCCTGAAGATAGGATTTAAACCAGGCCACAGCCTCCGAGGAACAATTCAACGACTTAAGGATCCCTAGGAGAACATCAAAATCTACAGAGTTAAAGGCACTACTGAAGTCCAGATTATGTATAATAATGCATTTGGTAGGTACCCCTTCGGGGACATAGACGTGATTATATAGTAAATAATGTATGGATAAGTTCCGCTATGTACAATAAAGCTTAAAATACACTGGTCCTTCACATACGACGTATGCCACGTGCCGTGGAAATCAGAGACACACTTGCCTACGTCTTACGCCGTCTGACGCTTACATTATACGCGCTATGACACTTCAAACGTGTGTGACAGCGTCGTACACGTGGTATAGCATGGGAACACGCGAAACTGGCGCGCTATAGGCCAGATCCTGTTCAGATGTCAGACATAATGCGTGGTGTACGTCGCATGTGAAGGATGAGTTTGCCCGTCCCTTTAATATTTCATCTGGGGAGTTACAGGCGTCATTACACATCACAAAATTCAGTGTGTTATTTGCAAAACATTAAAATGTAGGTATTACATGGGACCTAACATAGCTGGCGAGATGTGGGTGTGTTTGCACACCTCTGCCTACCCCTTCGGGAAAAAGGCGTGATGCCATGCCATGTAAAATGTAGGTTTAACATTTGGGTATAAATATTGGTCGTACGCTATCAAACCTCCTCCTCCGACAATCAGGTTGTAATATCAGGAAAGAATCTTAAGTAGGTACCTACCTGAAATTTCAACTTTAAAGTTAAAAAGTAAAATATATTAAAACGTGAAAGTTTCAGTTACAATCAAAGTTTATGACTACGATTAACTCATTTCATAAGTATTTAACTTTGGTAGTGTGTTTCGCAGCGTCATTAAACTGGCTCAAGGGTTGCAACAGTCAAGACAAGCAAGCATTAAGTGCTCTGGGAGCTTGGAAAATTGCAATGTCAAGTGATGCCGGTTTTAGCCTTTGTTGCGGCGGAGTTTGCTGAGAAAATTAGACTGCTTCGCTAATGAAAACTGTTGGTAACTTTAGAACTGTTTTCAAATTATCAATTATTTACAATTTACTCAGACATTGCATAAAAGTGCTGTCCTAAGAATAAAACTCGTAATAAAATCACGTATCGTTGAGTTCGGTTTATAACGTCCACGTTTAATCAATTATGGTGGTATCACGTAATATACCAAGAGCCATCGATTACAAGACTAACGTATTTCTCAGACAAACTTTCTCAGAGCATAACACAGGTTAGAACGATGAGTGATGAGTTGCGGTAGTGTTTTGAGAAATTTTCAGCTTTTACCACATGACGTAAGTCTGCCACTCGCTGGCTGTTACTTTATAATAAGTAAATTTTAGATTCTATTGTAAATTTTGAAAACGTAATTTTTTTCTAGTCTCAGCAGGCGCACCGTGTGCAGATGAAGATGACTTCACCCTGAAGATGTAGAAGGTATTTTAGCACAGTGTATATCAAGACGCCCAGTACTGTAATTGGCAGCGGCTGGCACGTAAGATTTTGGTGCCTTTCATCAACATTTCATCGCAAGGCAACGGGTTTAATTTTTTTTTCAAAATTATACCATAGCTACTACTTTTTACTAAATTCATTCGGTCATTTTGGACATAACCAATAGGCTTGCCCCCTATTACGTGGGACTAAAAATACTGTCAAATTGTGGGTGTGTAATGCACCTCTGCCTACCCCTTAGGGGATATAGGCGTGATATGTTTCTGTCTGTGTCTGTATAATTCTTAAATGTTTCGACAAAAATTGCCTAAACAACAAAGTCTTTTATATAGTTGCTTAATTTAAGAAATCTTTGATCAAACAAACGTACTTCTTCTTTTTTTAAAAACGTGGCTCCATCGATGTTCATCGATGATTTCCCAAATGTCAAGGTAATGCTTAATTGATAGTCCTACACAGAAGAACTAGTTATTCAACTAGGTCCAGGTGCAGGACAAGTTAAAAAACGTTGTTTGGTATTAAGTAAGGCCGATACCTCACCGAGACGCCGTGAGGTATCGACGTGAGGTATCGGCCTTAGGCCGATACCTCACGTCGCCATGGCGACGTGGCCAGCGACGTCGTAACATAGGTAGTGCGGCTGTGGGAATTTAAAGAATTATTAATGTTAATTACGTAAGTACTTAACACAAATTAATAGCTTAGGTAGTTTAAAATGTAAATGTTTAGTATAAAATGCTGATATCCGTGCATTAGGCCGATACCTCACCGAGACGCCATGGCGACGTGGCCAGCGACGTCGCCAACTAGTTCTCATTGAGATATATGACACTTGGCGACCGACTGGCGACGTTGCCAGTCGGTCGCCAAGTGAGTTAGCCGTCATATATCTCAATGAGAACTAGTTGGCGACGTCGCTGGCCACGTCGCCATGGCGTCTAGGTGAGGTATCGGCCTAAGAGTCTGTAACCCAATTTTTGCGGAGCGCCAGAGCTAACCTAAAAAGCCACCAGACACGCACTTAGCAAAAATCGTACTTAAACGTATTACTTGTAGAAGTTTGAACGTTCAAAACTTTGAGCTTTCTTGATTTTTAAAGGTACCTACTTATAGTTTTTGATTTCCACTTTCTTCCGTATTTTTTGCTTACAATCTTACTGGAGAACATTGCTTTAAATATGTAATAAATAAATAAATAAATATTGTTGGACATTTTCACACAACGTCATCTAGCCCAAACTAAGCTATAAGCTTGTGCTATGGGATCTAGACAACTGATAAACATACTTACTTTACATATTATACATAGAAAACAACCAAGCTCCGAAACAAACATTTGTCGATCACACAAATATTTAATTCGACCCGCGAATCGAACCCGAGACTCCGGTGTCGAAAGCCGATGCACTACCGACCACGCCACCGAAGCAGATGTATTTGTGGTATTTTGCTAGGGAATAAAAGAATCAGAATCTTCTGAAAATAAGAATTCCGACTACCTCGAACGTTAGGATGAAGAACCTCAAAAAGGTTCAAATAGTCAGGATACACCGATTTTGATATTTTGCGAGTTTATACTATATTTTGCCTGGTCTCTAAGACCATTTTTTTGCCTTTTTCCCATTCTATTCGCTAAAGCTTTTATAATACCGACGCAATTTTAAGATCTTCCGCTGCATTCTTGGTAGCTTAGTTGGGCTCTTGGTTCATTGGTTCAATTCAACTGATCTTTGGATTTTACAAGCTTATATTATACAAAGAAAGTAGTAAAATGCTTGGGATAGTTATAAACCAAAATTCTAGAAGTCTTTCGAGATTTTTAACACTACCGTTCACGATAAACCGTTCACTGCCGTCTAGCGTGGAATAGTAATCATAATCAACAGGTCCAGATGTAGGCTTTTACAAGTAGTTACTCTAAAAACTCGTCATGTACCTAGTATTGTAATTTCATACTGTTAGAAAAGAGTGGCCGTGTGTTTTATTATCAGGTTCTGTCATTCAGGATCTACCTATTAAATTGCGAATCTGGCAGTAAATGTAACTTTAGAAGCACTCTAGACTTTAATATTGTAACCTTTATAACTGACTGACTTTCAAAAGTTTTACCTTGCAACCCAATTTTAATAAACTTATAATTTATTTCAGTATTTCATTTCATTTCAAACTAAAAAGCTATTCATAGTAAACACGTAAAACTAACTACGTAATTGAACTCACCGACAACATTCAATTGAAAGGCCAGGGACATCTTTGGTTCTGTATTGACTTGGCATTCGTATATGCCACCGTCCCTTTCCTGGGGGAATTTTATTTGTAGCGTCCAATTTTCCGACTTTTCCGGCCTAATCACCTGTGAAAATAGAGCTCGTTACTGAATCAAACAATTGTCTCCGAGGGTATGAACAGAAGTGTCTATTACACACACATTTTGGATGGACAGGCAGGTAAGGGTGGACCTAAGCGAACGTACTTCGATCAAATCGGAGATGTTTTGACAAAAGGCCAGGTCAAGAGTACCCATAACCGGAGCGCGTGCAAGAAAATGGGAATGAAAGTGGAAGAAGCGAAAGAAGTATGCCAGGATCCTATCAAGTGGAATTACAAAGTCTCTGCCAACCCCAATGGGAAATAGACGTGGCAGTATGTATGCATTTTGAAAGTAAGAAGAAGAAAGGAAAATTAATTCATGCAAAAATATGGACACAACACAGTAAATTGCAGGGTACACTTTAATCACCCTAGGGATATCACCTGGGAGATTAAAATGGAATAAATATTATCCAATTTTAATAACCCATACAGTGTCACATCTTTATCTACGAAGAAGGAGACATGAGACAGAAACGTTTGAATCTATTTATCCTACCTGAAATCTTTGATCTGACGTATAAGTCAGAATTCCAGCTGTCAATATGTGTAGGTCCCGTTTCCTGATCCACGATACCTGCAAAGAAAAGTTAAGTTCAGTTTTTCCCTCAATTTCCTTGCTACCTTATGAAACTAAAAAAAAAATAGGTGCATTCCTAAGAATAATGTTACAGACGAGGATCCTGATTAAACAAGTTAGTAGACGAGGATCCTGATTATCGCCAACCTACTATAAAGTGGAGCGAACAATTATCATCCACTGAACCTTTTCCCAACCCAGTTGAGGTCGACTTTCCAGTTTAACTGCGAAGTGACTGAATATTTTCTGAACGTGGGACGATCATACTATTTGGCAAAATTTGGGGATATAAAATATACATGCGGGTTTAGGAATCAGGCATGATTGTCTGTATGCTAACTTATACAGCTTAAAATAAAGAAGACAATGACCAAAACCTAAAACTAAAGTAATAAAACCTAAGAGATTTTCTGGTGGAACGTTCTGCAAAAGCATAAGAATGCTAATAACTCGTAACAATGTTATTTTTTTTTAAAACCTGGATTAAATAAATAGTTTTTCTAGCAGCTCGGCTGTTAGCTTTGAATGAAGCAAATGTCTCAAAGTATTTCTTTAAGTAAAACACGACGGGCGTGCTTTGGGAATTAAAGTTACTGTACCGTCACGACAAGCAACGAGTTGAAAATAGAACTTTAATTTTTTTGCAATTGTTCACGAAGATAAAGATAATAAAAAAATACCGCTAGCGGAAGCCCGCAGTTTCGCCTGTGTGAAATAGCTTTCTATTTACTAATTCCCACAGGAAGATATTTCTAGGATAAAAAGTAGCTTAAGTTACTCCTTATATCACCAGCTGTCACTGGCACAACATGTAGCAGCCAGCAGCCAGTGAACGTCTGGTAATTGATAGCACGATCTAGAAATTATAATAATATGGAACAAAGATTGGATGTTGTTGGCATTGGTCATCGTAACTCAGTGGTCAGATTGCCCTCCATGGGACCTGGAAGCGAGAGCCCTTGCGTCATTGTTCCAATGGCGCAAGGAGGCGCTGGAGCGGGACCACAGGCCTACGTCTCGAGAAATCGAGGACCGGCGGTCCCAACTCCACCAGGATCTCATGGAGTCATGGAGGGTGCGACTGGAGCAATCCAGATGGGGTACCACCATCATCGCGGCGGTGAGTCCGATCATGGACGATTGGCTGCAGAGGCGGCATGGTGACCTCACGTATCGTGCGACGCAGATCGTTACCGGGCATGGATGCTTCGGTGGCTATCTGTTTCGCATCCATCGTGAGGTCACACCCAGGTGTCAACACTGCGAGGTTTCCGACAACGACACCGCACTCCACACGTTGGTGGAGTGTTCTGCGTGGGCGAGTCAGCGCCGGGACCTCGTAGTGGGTCTGGGCGTGGATACCCTCTCGTTGGACACCATGCTTCAAGCCATGGTCTCCAGCATGAGTAGGTGGAACGCGGCCGTGTCCTTTTGCGAGCAAGTTATGCTCACGAAGAAGGCGGCCGAGAGGGAGAGGGAACGTACCCTCCCCGCCGAGTTCCGTAGTCAGCGGCGAGGGCGCCGCAGACTCATCTACGCCCAAGACCATCGACCTCCATGATCGGGGCCTGAGGACGGCGGGATCGCCACCCGTCGTTCTTACAGAAGCAGGCTAGAAGGGTTGCGTGCTGTGGAGCCTTTGCCCCATAGCACGCAACCAGATTCACTCACTGACGCGGGATAAAACCCGACCCCAACGACGCGAGATTCTCATCCCGACCCAACCCCCGCAGAGACCACAGAGGTGGTCAAAGTCCGCCGGGCGCCACTGGAAATACGTTCTGCTTGTAACCAGAGACGCCCGGCAACGGACGGTAGAGCGGCCGCGGCCATGTGCCGCGTAATTAAAAAAAATAAAAAAAACATAAAAAAAAGTGGTCAGATTGTGGACATAATTGAAAATGAATTTTCTAAACTAACGCAAAACGCGTGGTGTATTAGTTGCAGTATCTTACTTGATACGTTGTGTGTATTATACTATGAATGTAGTTACTGATGATTGAAAAAGAGTAGCCTGGAGTTTTTATTGCCAGTTTCTTTTCTTTTTGGCTCCACCCGTTGCTTTACGAATCTGGCTTTAAATGTAAATTCTAAAGTGGTGACGTTAATAAGTGTTATTTTCTAACCTAAATTAATAAATATTTTTGAGTTGAGAGCATTCCCCCTATTAGGGAATGGCCGTGATTTGAGTCCTGTCAACATCAGCTTTTGTGATTTATTTTTAATTACTATCTTAAACTACTTAGGCAAACTCGTTGCTTTGAAATACAAAAATATACAACTAAAACTTTTTAAGTTGGTATAAAAGGGTTCACTTACAGCTTTGTCCCCAAGTTGTTCAACTCTACAGTGTAAAAACGCGGTTTGTCCAACCACCGTTGTCACATTACGAGGCACATTGTATTCGAAGTACGGAAACGATCCTTCACTGTCTTCGCCATAGTGAGCTGTACCTGAAACAAAGATAATATGCCTAGTCAGTATAATTAAAAACTTACCATTGTCACAGGGATTTCAAAAATGAAATACTAAATTATTGCGTCTGCCAGAGCATCGGTTGCCAGTCAAGTCAGTGCACCGCGTACAAGAGAGGATGATTTAGACCCTAAAGATGTCGATAAAGTCTCTTAGCACACAACAAATAATACTTTATCTACACTACTTCTATCTACGGCGCTGTCTTCACGAACGAGAGAATCCCGACGAGCCTGTACTTCTATCGCTGCGATAACATCGCCGTGTGGAGACGCGTTCATAGAGAGTGTATAGAAATACGTGGTATGACGACAATATCGCCGCGATTCTCTCGCTCGTGGAGACAGCGCCTAAGACTCAAATGACAAAAAAATCTCATTCTTCTTTTTAAAAACGTCCATCGATGTGAATCGATGATTTCGCCAATGTCAAGGTAATGAATACTTGATAGTTGATAGTCCCGCACAGAAGAACTAGCTCCTAACTAGCTCCCGGTGCAGGAAAGAAACATTGTTTAATATGTGAGTGTCTGGGAACCCGATTTTTGCGGAGCGTCAGAGTTAACCTAAAAAGTCACCAACCACGCGCTCAGCAAAAATCGAACTCGTGTCAAAAAAAATCGAATTATGATTTCAAAAGTAGTCATAAAGCCTATGATTATGACAGCGGTACCATAAAAAAAAAAAGTCATTTTATGATACAGATGTTGTTTGAGATTTCCTGCAAATCTGTATCGTAAAGTTACTTTTTAAACACAGTTGATAGAATTATAGGGCATTATGATAATGTTCTACTTGCAATAACAGGTTAAGGTCTGTCGACCATACCGCTTGTCCAGTTTTGCCGTCATATTGCCAAATTCTTTAAGTTTGTGTTTGTATGAGATAAGATAAAGTATTGTATGCAACTGCGGTAACCTATTGAAATCTCGAATTTCTGTTACCCGATTCTTAAAACCCCGAAAACGGTTGGTAGAACTTTTAAAAGACAGATGTAATGAATGACAACTTTTTAAAATTCCTTTTTTAATTTCTCAGATGAATCAATTTCCAGGTGCACTAAAACCAAATATTCAAAAAGTTTTTTTTTGTTTCCCATATTCTCATAATGCAGATATAGTTATACCAGATTCTCAGAATACTTTTTTTTTGTTTCCCATCGTACCATTTTCCAAATAAACTATTGCCAGATTTTCATAATCTTTTTATTTGGTTCCCATACAATCGTGTTCCAGCTAAACTATTGCAATAAATAATATAATTTTTTGTTTCCCATGCTAAGAATTTCCAGAATTATAACTACCCTACACTATTAACAAAATTTAATAAGCCTAAATTATTTTGTAGGTCTAAATTATATTATTTATCTATCTAAACCTCTATATAGTTTTCGTCGAACCAGTTTGCTATATCTTTACTATCTCCTGAAAATAAAAATTGCCAGTCAGTAAATTTATTGTTTTATTTGCCTATTACAGATAGGTTTAAGTGTCAAATTCGACTCACTAGGTTAGAACTGCAACCACCTACGCACGAGCGGTGCCGCGGCAGCGGACGGCGAGTGCCAGAAACGACTTGGTTTAAAAAAAAAAGAGATTGTTTTTAGTAGGTTACCCGGAACTGAACTATTTAGATTAGGTTAATTAATTTCTTCTTTTAACAAAATGGGTAGGTTAGGTTAGGTTAAAACTGTGACTGAAACGACTTGCATTAATAGAAAAAAGAGATTTGTCCCAGGTGAAAGTGACAACTGTGTGTGTGACATTTTCATATTAAAAAATCTTGATTTAAAAAATCTGGATATTGTTTTTCTGGATATCAATTTTTATTATAAAAATTATAAAAAATTTTGAAATACACTTAGTGTTTAAAAAGTTTGTGTTTTAAAAATTGGGCTTTCGTGCATATGGATTACGATCATCTGGATTTTGTGCATTTAGATTTCGTGTGTCTGGAACTCATACGTCTGGATTCTAAAACGTTGTATAAATGAATAAATGGGCAAATGAAATTCGGAGTTGCGATTATATGGCAAACAAAACTTCGGAATATAAAAATTCGGGATTAAGATAGGTAACCTGCAACTGCACATAACTGAGTATTAGAGTAATCGCAGCCTCGTATCTTTAAAACCTACTCGTGTTCTAATACCCCTCTTTAGGTAAAAGTTTCATAAACTTCTATCTAATGCTAGCAGCTCCGTAAAAGTAAATAATATACTCGCAACCCTGTAACAGGGACTTCCTGTTTATTAAAACGTTGTGAAGAGAGCAATTAATTATAATTAATAATTTAAAGGTTTACTGGCTTTTCTTTGAGACGTTGCAATCAAAACCGTGACAAACAAAAGCTTCACATCTTATAAATTTAATAGGTAATATTCTGAACACATATAAAATAGAAATGTTATAGCAGTGAGCAAAATAAACTCTTTGTCTCAAAAGGAATATTATATGACACAATTAAACTTGAGAAACGCTCTGTTGATATTATCTGATGACATATTTTTCATGACGTGAGTGCTCTTTAAACTGTTAGGCCTTTTGATATTTTCTTCGGAATAACAATAGAAATAACATCACCAAATCCCAGACCCCTGGCACGTTTGCAACCCCTTGCCAGACTCCAATAACCCTGGGACTGCCAGACATGAGTCGTGATTTAAAAACTGAAAATTTCTCAGAGCATGTACAGGTAAAAACGATCAGTGAGTATGGAGGGTCGGTTGTGGTTACTTCGGTAGATATCAGGTATCAGGGCGGCCTACCTCCAGGCTACCAGTAAACGAGCCGGTGCGGCAGCTGATAAGCGCAAACAAATTAAGGCAAGCAAATATAGTAGTCTCGGCACACAATATGACTTCGTCGCATTTGGTGTTGATACACTAGGTTCATGGGGCCACGATGCGCATCAGATCTTCACGGATCTCAGCAAGCGTCTGAGGGAGGAGACTGGTGATCCCCGCGCAGGCAGCTTTCTCGCGCAAAGACTATTATTGGCAATCCAGCGCGGGAATGATGTCTGTGTTATGGGCACACTGCCTAGAACTCCCTGTTTTAGTTTTACATAGTATATAGTTTTTTTTTTTTTTTTTTAATTCCGCGGCCAAAGGCCGCGGCCGCTCTAACGTCCGTTGCCGGGCGTCTCTGGTTACTAGCAGAGGGTATATCCAGTGGCGCCCGGCGGACATAGTATATAGTTTGTAGTTTATATTTAAGGTTTTCGTTAAATCATTATTTTTTCCTGTTTCTTGTAAATATTCTGAAATAAATTATCACTGATCAAAATAACTGAAGCTTTATAAAATGAGGTAAGTAAAGGTACCATTCTGCCAATCTTTGCTACCTGATATCTCCGGAAGTAACTACAACCAACACCTCATACTTACTGACCGTTCTCACCTGTGTTGGGAACATGCTCTGCTCACCTCTGTTGGGAACATGCTCTGAGAAATTTCCAGCCCTTTATAACGTGAGGTAAGTCTGTCAGTTATGGGCTCCAAGTCTATATTGGAAATCTATTTTGAGATTCATTCAGATCTATTTTATATTTTAGTCTATCACTATAAATTCCCATTATATATAGCCTGGGAGTTTGTTGTTTGTATTTATATGTATTTTTAGGTTTAAGGTATCTTTGGGTCGTAGAATAATTTAAAATAACATCTTGTAACTGTTCTCATGTAGCTTGAAATAAATAATGAATAAATAAATTTCTCGGAACACTGTCGGCTACGAGGCGGAGGAGTTCTTTGACGCATGTTAGAATTTAGATGTAATCTTAGTAGGTATAATTAGGATAGGTAATGTACATAGTAAGTTAGTTTCAATTGTATTGTTGTATAATATTTACTGTATTCATAAATAAATTAAATGAAATTAATTGCCGATTCTGAGAACTTTGAATAGGTACCTACTAATATTGTTTGTGAGCGTTTGCCGTTACGGGACGATGTGTGTGTTTCGTACTTAGCATATTATGCTTAGCTAAGATTTTGCTTAGCCGAGCTTGAGTTTAGTCCAAGCACACACACATATATCACGCCTATACCCCCGAAGGGGTAGGCAGAGGTGCATTACACACCCACAATTTGCCAGTATTTTAGTCCCACGTAATAGGGGGCAAGCCTATTGCCGTCACCGGGCACATTTATAATGGGTTATATCCAAAATGGCCGAATGAATTTAATAAAAAGTAGCAGCTTTATTGTAATTTTGAAAAAAAAATTGAAACCCGTTGCCTTGTGATGAAATGTTGATTAAAGGCAACAAAATCTTACGTGCCAGCCGCTATGGCACAGTCAATTAAAGTCCTGGGCGTCTCGGACTAAGTCCAAGCACGCTCTATAAATCTCACCCTTAGACCCTGGAGATGTAAATACCCCTAGCACCTAGCAGTTATAATACCACACAAACGTAGTCGTAGGCACCAGAGTATTAATTATAATAAGCTTAGCTCGAAGCCTTACACGTTGCCGCCACTTGACCCGATATTCTTACACTAAGCTTCTTAGACTTAAAAAGACGATCTAACTAAACGTGTTAGACTTTAAAATGTACAGAAATAAAAACATATTTTCCTTTTTACCCCATTGCGTCAGTAAGGGTTATGTTTTACCCAATTGCGTCAACGAGAGTTATGTTTTACCCGCTATGTTTATTTATGTATGTATATACCTAGTCCGTGACGCCCAGGACTTTAATTGGCTGTGCCATAGCGGCTGGCACGTAAGAATTTGTTGCCTTTTATCAACATGTTATCACAAGGCAACGGGTGTCAAAACTTTTTATTATTATTTTTTTTTTTTAAATTACAGTATACTTAGCTGCTACTTTTTAATAAATTAATTCAGCCATTTTGGACATAACTCCTTATAAATGTGCAATGTGTGTGTGGTGACGGCAATAGGCTTGCCCTCTGTTACGTGGTGTGTGTGTGTGTGTGAGTGTGTGTGTGTGTATATACCTAGTTTTCTTTATTCCCTACTACAAATTAAAGGTCATAGAGCTCTATAATTACCTTCAGTGTCGAATGTAGTTACCACAATATATTGTATCATTATGTCGAGTTCTCTAATTAAAATAATAGTAGCTACCTTTTGATCTCTTGAGTGTCATAGTAAATAAAATTTAACTAAAATTTGAGTTTTAAAAGCTAATTTAAAAAATAAAATCAAATTGTGTGTATTACTGAATCACAGCTATATTCCTATCTTCCCAAACCATCCTTACCTTTACCTGCTCGCGGGGCACCTGTAGATACGTAGACAAGACTTTAGTAAAACTACTCAAAGAGCCACAAAAAACAACAAGCCTCCTAAGCACAGAATAGGCAATAGTTCAATAGTGTGACTCTGTCTATCTCAAAATATTCAGCTAGAAATTATAAACAGATAACAAAAACGGAAGTCATCGGCAGGACTCGAACCCACGGCCTTTCCCGTACAGGGGGAATGCTCTGACCACTGAGCTACAATAACCAATAGGTACCACGACCGCGGAGAGGTTGGCCCTCACGGGCACTATTGGAAGAGTGGATTCGCTGCCGGCCTTGATCTAGTCTATGGCCGGCAGCGACCAATGTTGGGCCGCCGGTCGCTTCCTTCGCTCGGGAGGTGATGGCGGCGAAGAGAGAGGCTCTGCGTGAGCGGGAGCGTGCAGGCCGTACGCTCCCGCCTCTGCGGGCACCAGTCAGGGGGTGACGGCGCATTGCCTACGCCCAAGTCCCCGTCTGATAGGGCTGTGGGCGGTGGGTCGGGGGGCCCACCGTCCACGCGAATAGCACTGAGGAGTCCGACGCCCCTTATGTGTTTCGGGGGCGTCACTTCTGTGTCGATCAGGGTGGGTCAGCCCCCCCCCCCAAATGAGCTCGAAAGAGCGCCCCTTTGCCGGGCCGCCGTTGCTTAACAGTTCCTGCCTTTCCGGCGACCCGGCTACGGCGAAGGAGAAACAACGTGGATAGGTTTTAGTGGGTAGTCCGGCCCGTTTTCCATCCTAGGGCCGGGAGTCCCACACTAAGCCGTCTCGCTCCCCCCCCCGCAGCGAAACGGTGAAGTGCGTAAATGCATCACCGACCACGTTAAGAAAATAAAACAATACCACGACACTCAATTTTTGCTTCATATCATAATTTCTAGATCGCGCTATTGTGGTTAGAGTTGGTTCCATCTACCGGAACTCTGCCGAACTACGGTACCAGTGTATCGTGTTGCAACGATATTTAACCATGAATCCTAAACCAATCAATATATTATTATATTTCAAAGCAATGAGTTTGCTTAAACTAGTCTTAAAATATTAATATAGAAATTATAAACAAATCACAAAAACCAATGTCATCGGCACGACTCGAACCCACATTCTTTCCCTTTGAAGGAATGCCTTTGACTATCTCTTCAGAAGACTTCAGAGAAGAATCTCCGAGACATACATGGCTGTTATATACACACATGTAAACACTTTATCCTTTCTCTTATCGATCTATTCATTGTTGTAAGCCACCTACTACACAAGCTTTTACAATGTCAAAAGTTCAGTAAATAGTTAATAAAGTGGCAATTTTTCTCTCACCTATGCCTACCCCTTTGGGAAAAAACACGTGAGTTAACAAAAACAAAATAGACAAGAGCATTACAATGGCTTTAATGTGATTAAACTAATGTAAACACGAGAAGCCTGTAATGCAATTTGTGCGATTAAATCTTTGTAGTAGATTAAATTTATTAACTCTACGTTACGTTTTAAAATAATAGAAGTAAAGATAAGAGCGTTTTTTTCTATCATGCGTGATTCCAACCGGGTGTGGATCCAACCCGCGTGCGTGTCAATGTGTTTAATTAGTTTGCGAGCCATTATGTGCGTGCGGAGTATGCCAATACTCCGCACGTATCGCCGTTGAGTGTAAAAGGGTTCCATCCATATCTTAGAGTCCCAAGTCACATCACCAGCAAATAGACACCTGCCGATAAAGCATCATCATCATTATTTCAGGGCAATTTACGCCCACTGCTGGACATTCGTTGGACAGGCCCCAACGAACGCCTTCACCTTCCCGCTGCCAGTCAAGAATGTTTGACAAATATTTCTGTTAAGTAAAGTTCCTGATCAGTGACAATAGGTATGTAAGTGGACGAATTATAATACGAGTATGACTGACTGGAGGAAACCCGTAACTAGAGCGCATGCATGGACATACTTATGAAGTAGCGAAAGGAGTAAGTGGAAATATAATACCAAGTAACATACTCTCCAAGTCTCTACCTACCTCAATGGAAGAAAGGCTTTACAATATCTACCTATCCTGGTAAGTAATATTTTAATTTTTATAAGCACTATAAACCTAGCTTTATCTAGCTCATAAAGGTACTGGATATAATGTGAAGTGTTAGCTGAATGGCGAAACTTTTATAATAAAGACGCATAAGTGGATGAAGGCCTATAGCAGGGGAATGTTACTAGTTTCCCCTGAAGAGGACTTTGTTAGTACTTTACGCGAAGATTCGTTAATGGAAACACCTGGTGGTAAGTGCGTATGAATATAACGCTAAGAGTATACAAGGACAGATCAAAGGGATGTTGTTTTTTTTTGACATCACTTTAAAGTCTCAGTGGTTTGACACATCTGCTGCTATGTTTTATAATATAATATATTTTAAAATGATTTTATTTAATAATAAGTGATGTTATAGTTACGAATTTCAATGATAATATTGTAGTTTTAATTGAGCGAGCGAGCGAAGTGTCTATATTTGGAGATTGAACAATTTTGCTTTCGTCCGTCTGTCTGTCTGTATGTGTGTTCCGGGCTAGCAGCCACAGTTTGTATCCGATCTTCACGAAACTTGGCACAAGTGTTCCTTGATTTAATAAAATTTTTGAGTGGTGTGCTTTTTTGGATTGAGGGCAAAATGGGGTAAATATAGTCAAATAACGTTCTAATATTTTCCAAGGCTACATATTATAAATGTAAAAGGTTAAGGGAATCAGTAAATACCTTTGAAAATGGCACAGAGCGCAACCGGTCATGTCAGTACCAATAAAGAATTTGTGGAATATCTTTCTTCGGAAGTGAATTTGCTCAATTCCATGTTTCTGTGTCATCTAAATTATCACTAATGGTGTAATAGCTTTCCTAATAAGTAAGTCTTAACAGCATTTTTAAATTCATTCAGGGGTAAAGCCATGATATCCTTGGGAAATTTATTGCAGAAGCGCACACCAATACCCACAAAAGAGTTATAAAGTTTCTGCAGGCGATGGTGTGCTAGAACAAATTTACCAGAGTTTGAGTCTTTCGCTTTCCTGACATGGGTTCCCGTTTTCCCTAGAGTCCCTTAGCACGATAGAATTAAATAATATTATCGTCAAATGGCTGAAAACATAACAAAAAGATAACCTTTATACGTCCGTAGGGAGTTGCTCGTGCCGGGGGCCGCGGGTGTGTGCTTTTACCAACAAATGGTCGCATTTATATGATTATGTCTGTTTTTACAGATTTCGCCTGAAAGCATGATGAATATATTATTCATGGGTGCTGTTCGTAAAAATGTAGAAATACGAGACATTTTTTGGCTCCCATGTAATACTGGTGAACCAATATGGCTGTGTCCGGGGTTATTTGCCAGAGTCTTATTTACTCGATAGCAGGTGCACGACGACCAGATAAGGAGAACTTGGGCCTCGAAGATGTTAATACCCTAACTAACATACAGGAGGCCCAAGTGATTAAGGCCAACCAAACCAATTAATAACCCCTACATACATACAGTCCGAGACGCCCAGGACTGTATTTGGCTGTGCCATAGCGGCTGGCACGTAAGATTTTGTTACCTTTTATCAACATATTATAGCAAGGCAACGGGTTTTAATTTTTTTCAATAGTTGCTACTTTTTTTTAAATTCATTCGGCCATTTTAGACATAACCCATTACAAATATGCCTGGTGACGGCAATAGGCTTGCCCCTGTTAAGTTGGACTAATACTGGCAAATTGTGCCTACCCCTTCGGGGATATGAGTCGCCTATTCGGTTAACACTAAGCCCCTCCCCTCCTAAAGGCCACTAACTACTACGAGAATATCGACAATTGCTATCTATTTTTAAATCCTACTGAGTGTTTCTCTAATATACTCGTACTACCGTTTGAACATCAATTTATACTGTGAACGAGTTCGTGTCACTGAAAAGTTAAGTTCTTTCAACACAATCATGTTGAAAGTGTGCGGAAACTAAGCACTCTCAATGTGATTCAACATGAAAACATTATTCTGGACTCTAGAATTATGTTTTCATGTTCTCTAGAATCTACAGTATATATTGTTCTCTTTCGTTTATTTTAGAAACCAACTAACTTAGTATTTATATTGTCGATTGATTACACTTATTTTATATTGAATAAAAACCGGCCATGTGCGAGTCGGACTCGCGCACAAAGGGTTACGTTATCACGTACCAAAAAGAAAAAAATCACGTTTGTTATATGGGAACCCCCTTAAATATTTATTATATTCTGCTTTTTAGTATTTCTTGTTATAGAGGCAATAGAAATACATCATCTGTGAAAATTTCAACTTTCTAACTATCACGATTCATGAGATACAGCGCAAGACAGACAAACAGACGGACGGATAGGGAAGTCTCAGTAATGGGGTTCCCGTTTTACCCTTTGGGTACGGAACCCTAAAAAACGACGATATTTTTCTAAATCGGATAGCCTAATCCAAAGTTACATAAACCATAAAAACGTAGTCGAATTGAGAACCTCCTCTTCTTTTGAAGTTAGTTAAAAGTACATCTTATAATATGATTTTTACCAACTGACTGTGAGTGAACGATTAGTTTCTGATGATATCGAGAGTGTTTTATACTAATATTATAACACACACACACACATACCACGCCTTATATATCCCCGAAGGGGTAGGCAGAGGTGCATTACACACCCACAATTTGCCAGTATTTTAGTCCCACGTAATAGGGGGTAAGCCTATTGCCGTCACCGGGCACATTTATAATGGGTTATGTCCAAAATGGCCGAATGAATTTAATAAAAAGTAGCAGCTTTATATATTGTAATTTTGAAAAAAAAATTTAAACCCGTTGCCTTGCGATGAAATGTTGATTACAAAATCTTACGTGCCAGCCGCTATGGCACAGCCAATTAAAGTCCTGGGCGTCACGGACTAATATTATAAAGAGGAAAGATTTGATTATTTGTTTGTTTGAAGCTAATATACTCCGTAACTACTGATCCGATTTAAAAAAATCTTTCACTGATTTGTAGCTACATTACTCGTTAGTAGCGTTATATACTTTTTTCCCGGTAATGTGTTCCCACGGGAACTAGGAACGAGAAAACTATCACGCAGGCGTAATAAGTTTAGAGGCCAACTTAACAAATAATTAAAATATTAAGAAAGAAATTATAAATAGATCACGAAAACTGATGTCATCGGTGGGACTCGAACCCACGGCCTTTCCCTAACAGGGGAAGTGCTCTGACCAACTGAGCTACGATGATTTTCCTGTTAGGGAAAGGCCGTGGGGAAAGGCGGCGAGCACACGGACCCCATGACCCCAGTGTCTCAACTTAGAACTCTGCCTACCACTTTAGGAAACAGGCGTAATCATAACGTATGTGTATGAATTTAAAGAATTGTTTTAAGAAGTCATTTCAAAACTCCTATTCAAAGTCATCTCATACACAAGTCATTTCAAAACGCGTTTCCAAGTTCAAAATAATCGACAAATCGAAAACAAACAATGCATTTAAACGTTTAAAGTTCCTTATCGTGTTACTTTATGTTACTAAATCTCGGGTAACTGTTGGAATTCCAGTACAAATCTCCAATTGTAAACGAAATCCAATAATTAGTGGAGTTACTTCGACTTCATAACTCGACTCGCCCGTTAACACAAATATTGCTACAAAGAATTTATTTGTATAGAAGAGACAGTGGATTTTAAAATTGTGAAATAGATATTTGTTTTAAATTGTATTTTCAACCGACTTTCAAAAGCAGGTTCTCAATTACGTTTTTTGTCATATCTATAATCTACCTGAGTTTCTTGCTGGTATCTTCTCAGGAGAACCAACTTACCGAAGCAGCGAAAAAATCATTTTCAAATGGTTATTTACGAGTATGTACTTAATTTAGTATTTTTATAATATTGCTTGACATGAAATTGAAGAGGGGCTCGTGGTCTAGTGGTAACCGACAATGTTAACACATTGCAAAGGTTAAGCAACATCGAGGCAGGCCGGTCTTAGGATGGGTGACCATTTCTTAAGACACTGAGACTCCTCCGTGCCTCGGAGAGCACGTTAAGCCATCGGTCCCGGTTGTCATACAAACATCTATGGCAGTTGTTAGGGGTAGTTGGAGCCCTAAATCAAAAATCCGACCGGTCTAACTACAGAACTTCGATGTCGCCCATGGGTTGTGGAGGTCAGATGGCAGTCGCTTCACGGAAAATAGCGATGTTCAGCCGAATCGCAGTTAGACAGGAAAGCCGACCCCAACTTTAGTTGGGAAAAGGCTCGGTGAATGATGATTGCTTAACATGAAATTGTTTCTTTAATTCTTGATTGATTGATTCTTGATTCTTTTTAATTGGAAGCTACTACTTCCTAAGTCCCATTTCAATTTAGTTCCATTCTGACAACTATTTGGTCCCATTTCGGTAGTTTGAAGTCGGTTGCTGTGTCAATTTATGACGTCTATTTTAATAGGTTATTTATCTATTTTATTAGGTTAAAAAGTTAACTAACTATTTAAATGTTTTATGTGAATATAGTTTTAAAGTATGGTAGTTCTACTACTGTATCATGATAACTTAGTATAAAACAAAGTTAGTTCTGAACCCTATGTCATGCTTAAACTACGCAACGGATTTTGATGCGGTTTTCACCAATGGGTAGACTGGTTCTTGAAGAAGGTTTTTGTGTATGTAATTTGTCAAGTGAGTAAAGCCACAGGCGTCCGCTAGTAATGTATAAAGAATTCGACGTAAAAAATAATTATTTTGGACAATCTTTAACAACGTCATCTATCCCAAATGAAGTTAATTTAAGCTTAAATAAAGAAAAAAAAGAAAGAAAATTAAAATAAGGTATTTCTAAAAACACTTAAATAACTAATTCCTTCCTTGAATCGAACCCGAGACTCTAGCTTCGACAGCGGGTGCGCGACGCCTTCAAAGCCTATTCAATTAGGTTTTAGACATACAGACACATACCACGCCTATATCCCCGAAAGGGTTATTGCCTATTGCCTATTGCCTATTGCCGTCACCGAGCACACATATAATGGGTTTAGTCCAATATGGCCAAATGAATGTACTAAAAAGTAACAGCTATGTTGTAATTTTGAAAAAAAAATTGAAACCCGTTGCCTTGCGCTGAAATGTTGATGGAAGGCAACAAAATCTTACTTGCCAGCCGCTATGGCATTAGGTTTGGCCGCTATGGCATTAGGTTTCAGCATAACTATAATGCCTTTATTTTATAAGCAATGAAGTATGATTACATATTCTCAAATAATTTTAGGAAGTGGTAGTGGCAGGCAGTGGCATTATAATTAAATAATTTTACTAACAACTGACCAAAACACCATGGTAGTTAGTTCCTCAACTACCGGTAGATGGCGCTCTGGCCACGCCGTAACCGAAAAAGCCGATATTAACACAATGTGTTTACAAAATTAGATGTCTGGGGCTAGTGGTGTCTTGATCAGTTGGTAGAACGTTCCTCCTGTAAAGGGATCAGTTGCTGGTTCGAGTCCAGCCCAAGACTATAGCGTTTGTGATTCATATTGTAACATTATAAATAGTCCGAGACGCCCAGGACTTTAATTGGCTGTGCCACAGCGGCTGGCACGTAAGATTTTGTTGCCTTTCATCAACATTTCACCGCAAGGCAACTGGTTTAAATTTTTTTTAATTACAATATAGCTGCTACTTTATATTAAATTCATTCCGCCATTTTGGACATAACCCATTATATGTGTGCCCGGTGATGGCAATAGACTTGCCCCCTATGACGTGGGACTAAACATACTGGCAAATTGTGGGTGTGTAATACACCTCTGCCTACCCCTTCGGGGATATTCCTACCCCTTTGGTGAAGCACCAGGTTACAAACTACGCTCAATAAACACCATACCGTTTCCATTTATTACTATACACACGTTCACTAATGAAACACATTAATAACATCTGCGCGCACTGAAAATGTCTTTTGTTTCTTGTGCGATTTCGAAAATAGTATCCCCTCTTTTGTGCAGTTACGTTCAGTTAATGACAGGGTTAAATGGAATATTATAATTTACAAAACTAGACTGGGAATTTGTCCAGCTATTGTTTTGTTACGATATTAGATTTTAACGTACATCTAAATTATAACTAAACTAGTACGGTGTGTTGCGCGGTGCTTCGCGCCGCACCACACCGTAGGTTTTGGCCTATAACTATTGACCCCTTAGGGCTAGGTCAAATTTTCGATTTTTTGGCTTGCCTCCAGATCAAGGGCTATTCATAGAGGGGTCAACCATCATTGGAGCATAAGCAGTTCTCAAGAGCTAAGGGGGGACAAAAATTACATTCACCATTTCTTAATATGAAATTGAGGATTATGGATAAACTATTAAATTATAAACTTAAGACAAACGGGTCTTTTACGCGATTATTGAGATAAATACATAACAATTTATTACCCGACGTTTCGACCCTGTTACAAGAGCCGTGGTCACGGGTGGACTGGCTTTAGCTCATCGTCATCTTCGTGAAGTGGGGGTTTGTTCAACTACCTATATACCCTCACTTCGTCGTCACTAAATAATATGTTCGGAGAGGCAACAGGGCAAAAAAAAGCTTAAGATACGCTTAAAATACGTACCTATATCACAAATCTATCTATATAAATAAAAATGAATCGCCGTTCGTTTGTCTCGCTAAAACTAGAGAACGGCTATACCGATTTTTCCTAATTTTGATCTTAAATTAATTGTGGAAGTACAAGGAAGGTTTAAAAGGTTTTTTAGGTCGGTACGAATTTCGCCGGGAGAGTTAGTATAAGAAAGAAATAGATCAAATTAAATAAATCTAACTACTTTGCAATATTCCGCCACATGCAAATTACCCAACTCTCGTATTTATTCATGCACAAGTCCGCCCTCCAAACCCACTTAGGCCGAAAGAATAGAGAAATAATTTTGAAAATAGAATAAATATGAGAGTTGTGTTATCGTGCAAAAAATAATAAAAACCTCGACACGTGTTTCGCCCCCAACCAGGGGCATCATCAGGAGATGTCGATGGCTCGGCGCACGGCGACCGAATGAGCCACAACTCGTAAACCGCACCTATTTATATCCTAGGTTTTTTATTTCTACCCACAACCATAATACCAAATTATTTTATGTCTACCCACCACCGTTGTTTGAATGACGTATACCTACCCGCAGCAAAGGGGAAGAGGCGAAATTAAGTTGATCATTTAAAATATTAGGGTTCAAGCGTCTATGTTTGTAGATTTCTAATTGTTCTAAAACCGAAAGCCTCAGTCCTTTGTTGCAGGTGTGCAGAACGTCATAAGTGTGAGGATTAGGTAGGGAGTGACCGGAATCCAACAAAAATTTTATTATTTTTTGCACGATAACACAACTCTCATATTTATTCTATTTTCAAAATTATTTCTCTATTCTTTCGGCCTAAGTGGGTTTGGAGGGCGGACTTGTGCATGAATAAATACGAGAGTTGGGTAATTTGCATGTGGCGGAATATTGCAAAGTAGTTAGATTTATTTAATTTAACTATGGACTTCCGAAAAGTAACGCCTGATAGTATTAACTTTATAAAAAAGAAATAGATCGACTAGACATTCAGAACTACTTCGGTGGTGTGGTCGGTAGTGCATCGGCTTTCGACTTCGGAGTCTCGTGTTCGATTCCCGGGTCGAATCTAATATTTTTGTGGTTCACAAATGCTTGCTACGGAGTATGGGTCTTTTCTATGTATATTATGCATGTATTTAGAAATATATAAGTATGTTTATCAGTTGTTGATTTATATTGTCTCGATCCTATATGTGGCATTGTGTGAGAATGTCCAAAATATTTATTATGAGAATACTATACTAGTATATGTCTAAATTATATCTCTTATTTTTATATAGAAATGAACAACGAGGCCGAGTGGTGTTAAGGGAGTTCGCTAGTTAAATTGAAACCTGTATATGACAAAATAAAATCCCAATTCCAAGAAAACAAGTCAAAACAGAATGGAAACAGACACTAAAAGCATTTAAAGGCAGATTCACAATTTTTATCGCGATAATAAGAGCAATATCAAATTTTGTACCCATTATAAAAATGTTGTAAAAAATTCTTACATTGAAACTCGTTTAATACCAAGATTTTTTTCCAATTATGAGACGTCACGGAATGATTACGATTAAATTATTTACGAGGAAAAATATCTTAATGGAGGCCACTGGGTACTGTAATTACATATTTATTATAATATTATTGTTATCAATCATTTCTAATTACAATAAGAATTACAATATACATAATTATATTACTAAAAATATTTACATTACAAAATATCGTTAAAAAATCCTCCGCGTCACTGCCAACTTAGAACTTGCCGGGAAGGTTCCCAGAATGCTGGCTGTGTTACCACGTTGGATGGTGATACTTATTCTTTCTAATTTCTTTTGAATCATATTTGTACTTCGCTTTTTTAAGAAATTAAATTACTAGGTACGTAGATGTCTGCGACTTTATACAATATAATTTATTATAGTAGAACTGTTAGTTATACAATCTGATTTTCATGAAATAAAGCTTATATTTGACCTCAATGAGGGTTAGTGTATCTCTGTGAAAGCTGCAAAAACACTATTTAGAATCTTGGTATATTAGCCCACACATATCACGTCTATATCCCCGAAGGGGTAGGCAGAGGTGCATTACACACCCACAATTTGCCAGCATCTTTACTGCCACGTAATTGCCGTCACCGGGCTTATTTATAATGGGTTATGTCCAAAATGGCCGAATGAATTTAATAAAAAGTAGCAGCTATATTGTATATTGTAATTTAGAAATAAAAATAAACCCGTGGCCTTGTGATGAAATGTTGATGAAAGGCAAAAAAATCTTACGTGCCAGCCGCGCTATTCTATATAGCAC
Organism: Nudaria mundana; assembly: GCA_963556515.1. Lineage (NCBI taxonomy): Eukaryota > Metazoa > Arthropoda > Insecta > Lepidoptera > Erebidae > Nudaria > Nudaria mundana. Next base: position 10,993,135 of record OY748311.1, read on the forward strand.
AACCAATTAAAGTTCTGGCAACTCGGACTAGTATATTAGCCACGCCTTTCTCCCATACTTATACCGCTTCTTCCACTGTCATAACTATTTTCATGCTTGCTCTCAAGTTACGTCTCTTGATCTCGCCTCTTGTCAAAACATCACATCACATTACCGCGGTACAAATTATTTTGTTGTACATGGGGCACACTAAAAGTTTTGCACTTCTAGCTAATCGGAACTATTTGAATTTCGAATGTTATATTTTTTTAAACGTTGCAACTTTCGTAGTAATAAAAAAAAAACAATTGGCGGGAAATCATTTGTCAATTGTTTTTTATAACACATCAAAGTTCTACGTATGCAACGAAGATGAAATTAAGTCGAAAAAATTTTAGAGCGATGATTTTTTATGATTTTAAAAGTTCTCTCCCTCCGCAAGACTGTGCCGCTCGTCTTCAAAATGCTTTTGGGAGAGAAGCACCTTGTTTTTTGTTTGCTGAATTTGAGAGAGGTCGAGTTTCACAATTCGGCGACTATTGGGGATTGGTATGAGTCAAATCCAGAACATTTTACACGAAGAATTGAAAGTTCGGAAACTTTCTTGTCGTTGGATCCCTCATGAACTGACAGCGGAGCAGAAGCGGGCTCGCGTGGAATGGTGCTCATAGATGCTACTGAAGTACGACCACAGACATTCTAATGCTGGTTATGACATTGTCACAGGAGACGAAAAGTGGATTTATTGTTTTGAACCCGAAAAAAAACAGCAATCTTGTGAATGGGTGTTTGAAAATGAGAACAAGCCAACAAAAGTGAAGCAGGCGAGAAACGTTGGTAAATAAAATGATCGCGTTTTTTTCTCTGCTACGGGTCCCATCTGTACAATTCCACTTGAAGATCAAAAGAGTGTTAATGCCGAGTGGTATTCTACCATTTGCTTACCCAGGGTGTTAGAAAAAGTTCGCGAAAGACGACCCAAAAGCCGCGTTCTCCTACGTCGTGACAACGCTTCTTCACACACGGCCAACAAAACAAAGTCATTTTTAGCTTCCGAAAAAGTACAACTCGTCACCCATCCTGCGCATAGCCCCGACCTAGCACCCTGTGATTTCTGTATTTTCCCCAAAATCAAAGATTTGATGAAAGGTTCCACTTTTACCAACTCCGAAGAGGCAGTGATAGTGTTCAATCAGCACGTAGAAAACATGCCTTCAGATCTGTGGTCCTCCTGTTTTAAAAATGGTTCGATGGCATGAAAAAATGTTTAAAATGTATAGTAGAGTATTTTGAAAAGCAATAAACATAATATTTTGGTTTTAACATAGTTTTTTTAAGTTACGCAAAACTTATAGTGGGACCTACGTATTATACACACTTACTGATTTGGACACGAGACCAATGTACATTCTTCCACATTTAGTTTTAAGAAAATGTATTTTAATACTAATGTATTGTAATTAACCTGTCAGTCATCGAAAAAAAGAGACCGTGAGTTTTATTACCAGGTTCTTTCTCTCAGTTCCGTAGTAGTAGGAACTAGAGACTGAGAGACTAAGATTATAATATCATTACATACATACATATGGTCACGCCTCTTCCCCATGGGGGTAGGCAGAGACTATGGAATTTCACTTGCTACGATCTGGCATACTTCTTTCGCTTCTTCCACTTTCATAACTATCTTCATGCACGCTCTCCGGTCAAAACATCTCCGATTTGGTCGAAGTACGTTCGCCTAGGTCGACCCTTCACTATCAGATCAGATCTGACCTGCCTATCGATGTCTGTTTCGCCAATCTTCTTTTATCCATCCTTTCTACGTGCCCGAACCATCTAAGTATCCCTTTTTCTATTTAACTCACTACATCTTCAGATACACCGCAACGTTCTCGTATCAATTAGGTATCATTACAGCAATTTAATTGACCTATCACTTTCGAGAGTGAAATCAAAATCTTCTTGACTGGACACGGTCAATTCACTGAATTCAAAGAGGCCAATTAAGTACAAAGCCTTCAGGTTAGCCGGCAATTTATTGTAAATGGTGCCTAACCAGGTCATTAAACTCTCTCATTAAAGTCCCTGGAACTTATTAGGTGGAAAGGAGAGGAGAAAATTGAAGACAAATACACACAATCACGATGATAACCGTGAGAGGATAGACAGAAGTTAATTACAGATAAACAGACATAGGTCTGGCCTATATCCCGAAGGTGATATCCTCATACCTCCTCAGGTACGATACACCCACACATTGCCAGTAGTTTTGTTGGTCCCACGTTATAGGGAGTAAGCCTATTGCCGTTACCGGACACGATAGAAAATCCATAACCTTTCTGAAATTTATACCAAAGTTGTATCAGTCAAAACAGATGTTACATATAAAAGATCAACTCTATATCTCAGACAGGAAATAACGATTCTACAGATTTACATGGATTTGTTACACACAACTAGTCTGCTTCAAAGTTGTACAACGAATGACGAATAAGCAAATGCCACCAAATGTCAACGGCTTTGACGTTGACGTTTCGTGTCAACATTAAAGTGTTGCCACATAATAAATATCAAACGTATATTATCAAACCATAAAAACTGATGTCATCGGCTCCCGCTGACATCAGTTTTTGTGATCTATTTATAATTTCTTTCTTAATATTTTAAGAATAGTTTAAGCAAACTCATTGCTTTGAAATACAAAAATATATTATCAAACCAGTTTAACACTATATACTGACAGTGTTTAAGACAGTTATGTACTTTACAATTCCTTAAGCGCCAGATCACTAACATTATATAAATTTAGCCTCCAACGACCCTTATTATAGACGTGATTCTTTGTGCATTATAATAGGTACTAAAAAGAAATTAATACCTTTTGAATTGTGACTGCTTTTACTAAAGCGAATAAATAACACTTCACAAATGAACAAATAAAAATACAGAAATTTTATATAATTTTGATTGAAAAGCGATTCCATCTGCAAATTTGTTTGTGGCACACCCCACCCAAACAATAGCGATTCGAGTTGAATCATGACAAATATATTATACAAACAAGCGGTCTCCCGCGATTTCGTCCGCGTGGTAATTTGGATTCTTTTCCGTTCCCGTCGCCTGTAATTATTGTTCCCGTCGCGTCGCCCGTAACAACATCTAGCTTCGCAAATAATTATTTTATTACATATTTGATTTTCATAAAACATATTATAGTGCCGTTAACCTTAAAAAGATTAACGGAAGTTCTCAAAAGTAATAAATGATCACCGTTTTAAAAACATATTTCACCGCTGCTCCGCTCTTATAAATCGTACCTTGATGAAACCGTGATAGCCTTCCTCGATAAATGCACTTTTGAACACAAAAAGAAATTTCCAAATCGAACCAGTGCTTCCTGAGATTAGTGCGTTTAAACAAACCAACAAACTCTTTTGCTTTATAATATTAGGCAGTAAAATGTTTGGAACAACAGCGTAATTTGCTATTTGAGCGAATCTGTTTGTACATAAATAAATACATTAGTTCTACAAACGTACACATTTGTTATTTTTGCGTAAACATTGTGACACTTCATGCGTAATGGATACAGTAATCGATATATTATCGGAGTTCGATTTTCGCTGAGTGCGTAGCAGGCGGCTTTTTAGGTTACCCCTGGCGCTCCGCAAAAATCTGGTTCCCAGACACTCACGTACCGAACAACGTTTCTTGTCCTGCACCTGGAGCTAGTAAGTAACTAGTTCTTCTGTGCGGGGCAATCAACTTTTTTTTTATGATTATTCTTACAATTTTATTTAAATCGGTTTCCTTCTATGGTATTTTTAAAGGTATTCTTCACTAATTCACTTCACAGTTTACATTTATAATAAAATATTTATCAATTAAATTAATTGTGAGGCTAATACTGGCCTGCATGCTTGATTAAAATATAAAAAAAATGTGGGTACATATAAATAAGGTAAAGGTAGCAGCGTAATAAATTTACCCAAAAACTAGGGAAATTATTCTTCTACAAATAAATGATCACCTATGGTTCAATACAAAATGTAAGAGAATTTATAAATGTAATGAGAATTATGTATAAGAGGTAAATCACTTTGTAATCAAATGGAAAAATATTGGTTGACCTACCGAGGGTTGTTTTTACGTGCTTATGATATAGTTCTCTTTAATGCCCTCCACAGGTCTTTGGTGACGGACTTTGGTGCTTGAGGTCTCAAAATACATAGAAAACTCCCTCCCAATCTACGAAAGTAATATTTGCATATCAAAGCCAAGACCTCAGTACAGTGTAACGTATGGGTGTACGCAACCAAATATGCAATCAGTTTTAGGCTACTATTGTGAAGTGGCCAGACAAAAAAAAAATCTTAAAAAAATATTCCAAAGACAAAAACATTTCTATTCCAGTTCTTAAACAAAAGGGTCGACTTGATTCACAATGGTCTAAATAGGTCGCTACAACTCACTGACCTTTGTTTACCCCACCTAGAATGAAAATAGTCAACTGAATTTGTGTCAACGTCTAATCTTAATTTACCCTCAAGGTGATATAATAAAAATATAAGAGGCTTTTTAGCTTTCGTATTTAGAATTAGCTTGGTAACTAGGTCTGGCGTTTCAACAGTGTAAGTTCAATCCCCGGCCACCACACTAGACACTGATTTGAATCCACTTCTGTACAAGCGTTAAGGTAATGCACCTAATCGTATTTACGGTTAAAAAAATATTTTTAAGAACAAAATATTACAGGTGTTATAATTTTTAAACGACTCCTTTTATACGAGTATGACCCAGTTGCTTTTAACGAGGCAACGTAACCAACATTCAAGGACCCTTTCCAGTCAGCGACGCCACGGAAGTATTTTTCTAAGTTTTTTTTGTAAGTAATGTAAATACTATATTGTAATCAGGATCCTAATGAATCCATGAAAATTTATAATAAAACTTAATTTTCTTCAACAGTATTGCCGCATTCCCGCATTTAACTACGGGTTTAAGATATCAAAGTTAGGAAATAGTTCATTATAATTGGGAGATCTAGGTAAACTTAACTATTGTTCAGAATATAGTTGTACTAACTCAGTTGTACTAACTTAGTACTAGGATCGCGCTTGGTGATTTAGTTATGTTCTGTGTGAATCTAGGCAATTTAAAACAGACTAGGTATTTGAAACTAATAGAGCATAGAATTATTTTTCGACTGAAGTAATTATAAAAATTCAGAGTAGATTACGTCGCCTTAAAACGTGCCTATAGCTAAAACATGAATGGTGCTGAAAGTATTTGTTACCACAAAGTTATAAATGCGAGTGTCATCGACAGGACTCGAACCCTCAGCCTTACCCTAACAATATAAACGCTGCTACCAAGCTACGATGACCATACTGATTTCATTCAATTTCCTTCCGATGACATGCGTTTTTACGATTTATTCACATATACCTTGAGGAATAGCAAAAAAAATAATTAATTGCTTTCAAATACAAAAATATGCAAATGCGTCCAATAAAATAGGTTGTTACAGGTCGCGTCAAATAAAAAAACGCTAACCTTCAAGCTGCGCCGTAGGCAATTTATCTACATATTATGGTGAGAACAGCGAGAGCACCGAAGCGCAAACACACTCCTCTACTTTTGCCCAGCGTTTTTCTTACGTGAATTCTACTGTACCTACCTTGACTTTCATTGAAGAAGCCAAGAATCATAATGACAATGTAAATGCCAATTTTGAGACGGTGGCCAGCGCCCATTGGACGCATGTTGACCCACCAGCTCGTCATGGTTCAACCGCGCCTCAACCATTCGTTGTAAGGTTCCGCCTCGCCGCTGATTTGATTATATGGATTACTTGAATACATCATCTGTAACAAATAAATAGACATTTGTAAAAGGGGTAGTTATTATAAAATATAGACCAAAGCATTTACTTGTAACGTAACAATGAGCCATTGTATGATATTATCTTGTAGTGTATCAAGAATCACACGTCGAGCACGTGTCAGTAATGTAAAATATGTAGATGATGTTTCATCATAATTCTTTGAAATATTATTATACTTGTGAGTAAAAGTGGTTCTGTACCTATTTCTTGATTATTAAAGAGGGTAGTTAAATATTAAAATCCACTGTCAATGTCTGTTGACTCCCACCGTTGGGAGTTGTATAAAAGCGAGTCTTGCGGTACGATCCTGTTCAGTTTAGACTACGAATTTACAAGTGTATTGCTTAATGTTATTCACAAAATATTACAGAAGTATGTAATGGGTATATAAGACAGTTTGGCTACTTGATGTTACGTATCGAATGTTGTCGATCCGTGAGGATTGCTTCTATACTAAGATAAGTGTATTGTTACTATCTTTAAATACTTGTAAGATATTATAATATGAGTTTATTGGCCTTCTTCTCGGGATATGTGGTAATCGAATGGGCGGATTATAATAAATACAATCATATCTTGACCTTAGTGTTTCATTGCTTAGGGGTATAAGTACCTAATAGTATTGCTCTGGCAGTTGATATCGGAGCAATACTCATCATGATTAGACATACGATTATACGATCACCAAGCTATCTTTAGAGAATAGCTTTCAGTAGGTATAGTCATCCTATTGATGTAGGTATCAAGACTCTTAGGGAGTTATGTAACATAGTTACATAATACGTAGTGTGAGTATATTAGTTATTATGTTGGTGGTGTACCTGGGATCTCTTAGGGATTTATGTAACATAGTTACATAATGTAAGTATACTAATTATTATGTTGGTGGTAGTTCATCAGCAACAAGATTAGGTACAGTCAGCTTCAGAGAAAAGGAACCCCCCTTGATAATGACATGAAAGCATTAAAGTTTTTTGAATCATTGTGTATATGGCATGTTGGTCTAGTGGTTATGACCGCTGCTTTGTGGACACGGCAACCGAGGTTCAAATCCTCGGACACAAGTTCTTTTTTTATTCATATAATTTTTTTTTTATTTTCTTAAGCACTTTTTGTTAATTAATATTTAAGGAATCTTATTTTATAGTAGGTATGAGGTTTGTAAGAAAAGATAGGCTTATTGCATAAACAACATTAATTTATTTCTCGAATTACATTTCTAGGTTTTTTTCTTTCCTCTTTCCATTCCTGGTTGAGTATACAGTTTTTCTATCTGAGTTAAATTGGGGTTAGTTATTTTTAAATTTTACGTGACCTAAATTTATTGACAAAATACAATACCCTAAGTGAAGTATAAAATGTTTACTTAATATAAGATAATTCTAGAAACATAATTACAATATTTATTTACTTATTTATTTAAAGTTGCAAACTTTAATTTTTTACACTCTGTATAATCTTTGAATATAGAAGAATGGTTGAAAAATAAAATGTTATTTGTTCCTGCGAATCACTAAGAAAGAACCAACATGCATGCAACATATAACAGTATAGCAATATACATATTTCTCTTTGATCACATTTTCTGATAAGTAGGTAACCCTTTTAACACAACATTAGAAAAATATGTGAGGTCAGATGGTGCTACGTTAACACATTAGAAGAATACTAAACTTGTAAACAAAAACTTGTAATGGGATTAGGTATTAATAATATAATATTATTATTATGAATGTTAGGACACTGTATACACAGCATCATCTAGCCTAAAATAAGCACCTTAATGTGATATGGATACTAGACAACAGATATAATACTTATTTGAAATATTTTTTTAGATTAATTACACCCAGACACATAACAAATAATCGTGTTCAGCACACAAAGATTTGTCCTGGGTAAGAATCGATAAACTGCATTAATAACGGAGAGGATGGCCCTCACTGTCTATCACTTCTTGAAGACGACTTTTCATCCCAGACACCATATTAAAACATGCGGCACTATTTCGCATTAGTTCCCAAGTTCTGTTTACCTCTTCATCCAATTTTTTTTTGACTTTATTTCACTTGAGTCCCAGTTTAAAACCATTTGACCTCATAAGTTTTCTATAGGGTTAAGATCCGGGCTTTTAGCCGGCCACTCAAACACCGTTATATCTTCTTGTGCATTTAGCCAGTCTTGCACAATTCGGGACCGATGCACTGAAGAGTTATCCTGAACCAGGTAAATTTGTCCTTCTGGATATGCGACCCGCACTGAAGGCAGCAAAACGTCATTCAACACTTAAAGGTATCGCTCACTGTTCATGCGGCCACCTATTTCCACTAGCTCGCCTGGGCCCATTGAAGACATCCATCCCCAGTAACCTAAAATAATAAAACTTTTCAAATCTGTTGCAATATGTAAATCAATGTCAGCAGCAATAATAATTAGAAATATATAATATATATATATATATATATTTATATATATATTGATATATGTATGTATTACTTTTATGTTTATTATTAATTTATTTTATGTTAAAGAATATAATCATTTACTTACCTAATGTTACCCGCCCGCTTGTTCTCAAGTCTAATACGTTTTTAGGGTTGAACCGTTGGCCACTTCTTCTCTATAAAATTTTTCGGCCATCCCTATCTGACTTGAAGCATTTTTCGTCGGTAAATATAACAATTTCGTTTTCCCAGTCGAAATTTAAATTACGAGTAGCAAAATTTACTCGGTTGGTGTGATGATCGTCAGTAAGTTGAATCTTTCTGGCTGGCGTTCCCATTTTATATCACTCGTCGCTTGATACCTTCGAATCCATCTACGCACTGTATTTCTCTGTAATGAAAATGATAATAAATAAAAGAAATTCCAAAAAACTAACTTGTAAATGAAAATGTAATATGATTAAGCAATATATAGGTATATAATATATTTTTATCGTAACTCTTACCGTTATGCCCATATCTCGCGCTATTTTCTTTATGCTTTGTTCTTGCTCCCAGAGAACAATAATTTTAGCTTTCAAAAATGTTGTTAATCGAACCATACTTTCAATTTACTCAAAAAACTGATCCAAAACTTAATAAATTGAATAATATTACGAGGAGGATTAACACCAATGCAAATTACCACGAATTATAAAGTTAACTTCAATCACAGTTTAGTAAATAAGGCAAAGAAATTGCAACCTTAGCGCGCTGTCACAGATATTATAATACTATAGCCGCAGCTCATACAGCAGATAAAACATGACGGTAGTGCAACAAGCTGTATCAAGCGTAATCTATTGAACTAAACGAGAAATCTATACTAATTTCAACCTTATCTTTTAGTCTATTGAGCAGTTTTTATTATCACATATGGTGGAAGTTGAAATTTAAACCTTAAGGTCTAGAAAATTACACCGTAATCAACTTTGTTCGATAAAAGGAATAATGCTATTCATATTTTAGCCATTATTATCAAGTGAACCGATAGCCTAGTGGTATAAGGCACGGCCTAGGTGATGCCCTTGCGTCATTGTTTCAATGGCACAAGGAGGCGCTGGAGCGGGACCACAGGCCTGCGTCTCGAGAAATCGAGGCCCAGCGGTCCCAACTCCGACAGGATCTCATGGAGACATGGAAGGTGCGACTTCAGCAACCAAAGTGGGGAACCACCACCATCGCGGCGGTGAGACCGATCATGGAGGAGTGGCTGCAGAGGCAGCACGGTGGCCTCACGTATCGTGCGACACAGATCATCACTGGGCACGGAAACTTCGGTGAGTATCTGTTTCGCATGCATCGTGAGGTCACACCCGCGTGTCAACACTGTGAGGCTTCCGGCGAGGACACGGCATTCCACACGTTGGTGGAATGCTCAGCATGGGCGAGTCAGCGCCGGGACCTCGTGGTGGGCCTGGACGTAGATACGCTCTCGCTGGAGACCATGCTACGAGCCATGGTCTCTAGCGAGAGCCAGTGGAACGCGGCCGTTTCCTTCTGCGAGCAGGTAATGCTCGTGAAGGAGGCGGCCGGTAGGATGAGGGAGCGTACCCTCCCCGCTGAGTTCCGAAGTGTGCGGCGGGGACGCCGCAGACGTGACTACGCCCAGGACCATCGACCTCCATGATCGGGGCATGAGGACGATGGATTAGCAACCCACCGTCCTTACAGAAGCAGGCTAGAAGGGCTGCGTGATGTGGGGCTTCACTCCACGCACGACTTCACTCACCGACGCGGGATTTAACCCGACCCCAAGGATGCGGGGTAACACCCGACCACCACGCAGTGGCCACAACGGGGGCCAAGGTCCGCCGGGCGCCACTGGGAATTCTCTCAGTGTCTACCGGAGGCGCTCGGCAATGGACGTAGGTGCGGCCGCGGCCCAGGGCAGCGGAATAAAAAAAAAAAAAAAAAAAAAAAAAAAAAAAAAAAAAAAAAAACGGCCTAGGTGATCGGCTGGCGCTGGAGATGCGAGTTCGTATCCTCAAACAGCACATAAATTAATGTGGTATTTTTTTGTGAGTAAATTGTATCTTGGTATACAATTGAGCCGAAAGACGAAAAATATCAGAAAATTACAAATTAATATGAACATGCAAAAAAAGGCAGATGAAGCTGCTCGCTCGTTAGCAGCTCAGCGAACGATCGCATCACGTGACATCATTCGTGAGTCATGTGACGCGGCGATATTCAGTATATTAAGTAAACATTTTATACTTCACTTAGGGTATTGTATTTTGTCAATAAATTTAGGTCAGGTAAAATTTAAAAATAAGTAACCCCAATTTAACTCAGATAGAAAAACTGTATACTCAACCAGGAATGGAAGGAGGAAAGAAAAAAAACCTAGAAATGTAATTCGAGAAATAAATTAATATTGTTTATGCAATAAGCCTATCTTTTCTTACAAACCTCATACCTACTATAAAATTTGATTCCTTAAATATTAATTAACAAAAAGTGCTTAAGAAAATAAAAAAATTATTATATGAATAAAAAATAACTTGTGTCCGAGGATTTGAACCTCGGTTGCCGTGTCCACAAAGCAGCGGTCATAACCACTAGACCAACATGCCATATACACAATGATTCAAAAAACTTTAATGCTTTCATGTCATTATCAAGGGGGGTTCCTTTTCTCTGAAGCTGACTGTACACCCCTGCCTACCCCTTGTGGGATATAGACGTGATGTATGTCTGGCTTCCTCACTAGTATAAAGCTTTGTATGTTATGTGAGACATAGAATTTACATTTCTATGGATACTATTATAATGAAACTCGAATAGTAGGTACGTAATTCAGTTTATTCACCTACAAGACATCTATATACGAATAGGCTAAAGCCTCTCTTATTCATTAAATGACACACGCATTTATAGCATAATTGTTTAAACCAACGAGTGTATTGGTGTGTTGACGATGAATCGTCGCATAAATTTCGAACTGACACCGCAAAGCGTCGTCTCTCGTCGTCGGTTCAAAATTAAAACAGTAAGTAAGTAAGGTACAACGAAATGTTAAAGGTAAATGCAAACTCTCTGCGAGCATTACGTGAAACAGAGCGCCAAGCGTTCACCCGAACGTTACATTACACGATGATCTTATATTGTACCATATGATTCTATTGTACTTCTGAAATTATAACTAAGCATGTAATGCTTGAAACCAACTTCTTTTTATTTTGAAGTATTATTTCTGAATCTGTTATTAAAAATTCACGTCAACCTCAATTCAGAACCAAAACATTTTCAGAAACATTAATTCTTAATTGTTATAGTTTAAAGTAGAGTCAAAATACTATGTGTCAAAGTTTCACACAAAAATAATTTAAAAAGTCATATTTTTTGTGTCAAAACATAAGTAAGTAACTAACTAACTTTTCAATTAGTAACTTTAGTGAAGATGGCGGTTGAAGTTTCTATGATTAATGGACCTTAGAATCTTAAACCAGTCGCTTTAACATCGCCAATTTAGCCTCCATAGAATGAATGATAAAATCAAGATAAATGACTAAAAACTGACATATTTACACGACTAAGTACCTGCATTTAATTGACCGAACGAGCAAAGCGAGAACATACTGGATATTTTGATCTATCTGTATGTCCGTATGTATGTATTCCGGGCTAGCGACCACATTTTTTATTCAATCTTTTTACAAAACTTTGCACAAGTGTTTCTTAGTCCGTGGGTAATATATAAATAAGTTTTGTGTTTTCGAAAAAGAAGGTACGTCCTGTATTTTTTACGAACTGGTAACACATTACTGTCAATAAAACTTTTTCTGCCATGGTGAAACATTAGGTATGCAAACAACAACTTAGGTTACACAAAGATCAGCTTTATTTTTATAAAAACAGCTTGAAAATTTAGATAACCAGACCAATAGACAAAAAAAGTTAATACTTAAATAGCTTTATTGTGTTTTACACTAAAAATGAGTGTGGGTGTTATAAATATAATAAGGTGACTTTTTATAGCTAAATATTTTTTTTGTTTTATTTATAAAAATGTACAAACACAAAATCGCCGTGTCATTGTCTGATGATCAGATGTCTCCGTGAAACCAAAAACAGTTTTAGTAAATCATTGTAAGAAAATAATAATCTTTACTACAATTCAAAATTGATAAAACCATGATAATTCACATTAAACATTTAAAAGACGAAAATATTAATTTATTTCTTAATCATTCACGTAAAGACATGCGAAAAAATAATAAAGGATTTCGGCATTTTATCGCTTACCACACCAAACGCACAAAAAACTTTGTAAAAGTGCGCAATTCCATCTATTTGTAATGAAATAGATACGATGTTAGTCTCATATTTACTTATGACCCAAATACGAGCGAGCTTCTTAAATCTCTTGTTACATTAAAAGCGTTGGAGGAAAGAATATAACAAAGAAGAAAGTCGTAATTTTCGAATATGTAACACTTTAGTCTTTGTGTTTTTACAACTCGCTTTTATTGTTCGTGTTGACTACACTCGACTCTCTAGGTAGGTATAAGCTTGTGCTGACAAAAATGTGCTTTTGTGAGAAACTCTGATATTAATCCCAGTGTACATGAAGGGGAGTGGAAATGAACAGATACGCTTGACTTAAATTGAAAAGCTCTTTATACCTTTTTTTCTAATGAATTCCTCTTTTATTTCCATTTGTTGATAAGTGCTTATATAGAGCAAGTGATAGAAATTAAAAGCGAGTAAGTTAAATAAAGGTCTTAGAGAAAAATAACAAGCTAATAGTTGATCGAGTCAGCAAAGCGTCTACATTTCGAGGCCATACTGGACCAGTTTTCTTATACGAGTATAATTATAATATGTCTGTCTGTGTATAGGTATGTTTCGGACTGACAGCCACAATTTGTTTCTGATCTCCGCGAAACTTGGGAGTGTTTCTTGTATTAGACTTCTGTAAGTAGATCTCGCTGGTAAACCGTAACGCGTTTGAATCTGTGTGTGTTTGTTTGCGTATTAGTGACACATTGAATACTTTGTATCCCAATAATGTTTAGCACATGCTAATATTCAAAGGTACTGATCGTTTTTTTTGTAGTTTTCAGAGACTAAAGCTAAGCCTAGGAAAGCATCTGGCTTTGTAGTGTGTTGCTTTTAGTTAGTCTTTGTAGCTGTTTTATGGACTATTTCTGAGATTCAGCATGTCGTTGCGACTATTTCATGACTATTTTTGTGAATCTAGACTTTACCGTTTGCTTGTACCAGAAATAAGGATACAGCTTGACGTTCCAGCTATAATCATCACTAACTTATAGAAATTACTTATAGAAGTTTGGTGCAACGTGCAGCTTGACATTCAAGCTATAATCATCACTAACCTATAGAAGTTGCTCAAGTCAGTCTGTAATCCTCATTTTTGGTGCAAGCAAACGGGTTTACTATGGTTTTAAAAAAAACGTATGACAAATGATCATTTTAAAAACAACGTTAGAAAAACTAATCATTTGACAAACTTTCATTTCGCAAATGTACCACTTTAAAAACAATCATTCGACAAAATACATCTTTCACAAATGCTTTATCCAGTAAATATTTCAACTGTTAAAAAATATTTTTTTTAAATTTACATATTATGACTAAATAATTCGTTTGCCAAATTATTGTTTTTACAAAATGTCAAATGAAAATAATATTGATGTCAAATCAAAAGTGTGCATATTAGACTTCGTTTCTGGCATGTTGTTTTGGTTCACTATCCATTTGCATAAAAAAAATAACCATAAAATAGTTTGGCATATGGTAATGTAGACTAATGATATTTATGCATAATGTTTTTATCCATAACAAATTCAGCATATTTGTCTAAATCATAAATAAAATTAGCATAATCATATTTAAGCATAAAATTTATAAGCATAGCTTTATAAAGGCATAAACGTATCAAACTATAATGAATGACTATGGCTGACGATGCGCAGGTGCGGTTCCCGAACGCTGACCTGGTTTTTTTGGGGGACTTTAACGGTCATCACGTTGAGTGGCTGGGGTCCCTTAGGATCATGCGGGACGAACCGCCCATGTATTCGCTCTCTCCCACGGGCTGACCCAGATGGTACGGGGGATCACCTGGATACCTGACAGGTCAGACCACACGCCCGCCTTGCTGGATCTACTGCTGACGAGTCGCCCAGCCGAGTACAGTGTGTCGGTACGCGCCCCAATGGGCACTTCCGACCACTGTGTGGTGCACGCCAGTTTGAAAGTGCCACCACCTGCTCGTGCTGAACAAATGACTCGACGACTATGGCACTACTCGTCGGCAGACTGGGACGGTCTCCGCGATTACTTTGCGTCCGTCCCGTGGAGCCAGCGCTGCTTTGTAGGGAAGGCGCCTTCGGATAGCGCTGCTGCCATTGCTGGCGAGATCAGTCTAGGGATAGAATATTATATCCCTTTCACTGATGTCGCCAGCATCCGCAAAGCTCGCCCCTGGTTCGGGCGTGAATGTGCCGAGGCTGTCCAGAAAAAACAGTCGGCATATCGCGCCTGGGTCAGGGCTCGGGCGGCACGTGACCCGAACGTGAACCGCCTCAAAGCAGCGTACAATCGGGCCACTAGGTTCAGCAAGAGGGCCTTCAAGAGAGCGGATGCCCAGCGCGTCGCGCGGCTTGTTCAGGAGCTCACATCCTATCCCACGGGCAGCCGTGGATACTGGCAACTGGCCAAAGCCGTACAGTCAAATTTTTGTCAACCCTCGCTGCCACCACTGCGTTTTCCTGATGGATCACTGGCTCACAAAGCCCAAGAGAAGGCGGACATGCTCGCAGACCTCTTTGCGGCTAATTCCCGGGTCGATGACCGTGGCCTGCAGCCCCCCGCCATCGCCAACTGTGGCCACACTATGCCTGATATTGTTATCAGGCAATGTGATGTACGGGCAGTGCTGCGGTCACTCGACACGCGGAAAGCCAGTGGCCCTGACGGCATTCCGGCGGTGGTGCTACGAAAATGTGCTGCTGAGTTGTCTCCAGTATTAACGCGTCTGTACCGCCTATCATACTCTACAGGCCTCGTGCCGGAGGCCTGGAAGGAGGCGAACGTACAACCGATCCCCAAGAAAGGGGATCGATCCGATCCAGGCAACTATCGACCCATAGCTGTCACCTCAGTCATTTGCAAGGTGCTCCAGCTTCTTATTAATAAGCAGCTCATGCGATACCTGGAGGATCACTCGCTAATCAATGATCGGCAATATGGCTTCAGGCCAAAACGATCAACGGGTGACCTCCTGGCATTCGTCACGCATGTATGGGGTGAGGCTATGGAAAAGTTCGGCGAGTCCTTGGCTATTAGCCTGGACATCGCCAAAGCTTTCGATAGGGTCTGGCATGCTTCGCTCCTTTCCAAGCTTCCGGCATATGATCTACCTCCTCAACTGTGCAGCTGGATTGCCAGTTTTTTAAACGAGCGCCGAGTGCGGGTCCTCTGCGATGGCCAGGCTTCTCGCTTCTTGCAAGTGAATGCCGGGGTACCGCAGGGGTCCGTACTGTCACCAACTCTCTTTCTTCTGCATATCAATGATATGCTTTCCCTCGGGAACATTCATTGCTATGCAGATGACAGTACATTGCACGGGAGTTACTCGGTTCGTCCGACGGCGGGGCGATCTGTGATAGAGGAGGAGAGACGACATCTCGTGGGTGATCTCGACCGAAACCTCGACAGTATCTCCCAATGGGGTGCCGAGAACTTGGTCGAGTTCAATGCCCACAAAACACAGGCGTGTGCATTTACAGCGAAAAAATCCCCTTTCCTTCCCCTACCCACTCTTCAGAATGCAATATTACCAATGAAGGACAATCTAGACATCCTTGGCATAGACGTTCGTCGAGAGCTCAATAACACAAAATACATTGAGAGATGTATTGGGCTAGCTTCGCGGAAACTAGGAATACTGAACAAGGTAAAGCGATTCTTTACACCGCACCAGAGGTGTCTGCTGTACAAAACGCAGATTAGACCCTGCGTTGAATACTGCTCTCACCTCTGGGACGGCTCCGCGAAGTATTTGCTGGACGCACTCGACGCTATGCAGCGACGCGCTGTTCACATTATAGACTGTCCGGAGGTAACGGGAAGCCTTGAGCCGCTAGCCCAGCGCCGAACAATTGCTTCCTTGGCCGCGTTCTACCGTATTTACCACGGTGAGTGTTCTGAAGAGCTCTTCAACCTGATCCCACCCTCTCCCTTCCGATCCCGAACAACGCGTGCCGGCCAGAGATGTCACCCTCATACCGTGGAAACCGTCTTCGCGAGAACCGAGCGTTTTAAACCATCGTTTCTCTGCCGAACGATGGTGGCTTGGAACGCCCTGCCTGCGCACGTGTTTCCTCCAACATATAACCCTGGGCTCTTTAAGCGAAGCGTGAAGAGGCACATTACTGGGTCGTCAAGTTGAGGGCCACTCTTTATAGTATTCCTGTGTACTGTGAGAGTCGCCCTCAATTGCCAGACGTCGCCTCAGCTTACCATCAGGCGGGTGGCGTCAATTTGTCGACCTAAATATATAAAAAAAAAAAAAAAGAATATAGTCATAATCATCTACGGCAGAATAAGTAACTATGTAAAATAATTAAAAGGCGGCTTAGGGGTAGTCCAAGGGCCACCCCCGCCGCACCTAAACCTACTTTGACACTATATAATAAAGGAAATACTGGTTAAAGTAACTTTTTATTTTTCATTCATTTCATTAATTTATACCTATAAAATTTTAGTAATATATACTATTAGGCGAATGTACAATATGCCTAAAAACATTGTGCAAATTATAACTATGCATAAATATATTAGACCTAAATATAATTATGCCACAGTACATATGCTGCTAAAAATCAATTATGACCAAGTATAATTATGCCAAAAAAAGTATGCCAAATTCATTGTGCCAAACCATTTTAGGATTACATGTATTATGTTAACGAAAGGTATACCCGTTTCACTTAATCTATTGACCTACATATTATTTTATATGATTTCGTGCTTAAATTTATGTTTGTATTAAAGTAAATGTTGGTAAATAAAATATTCACCAAGTAAAGCACTTTGTCAAATGTTATTTAAGCTTTACGTTATTTTGCCAACTAACATGTTTGCAAAATAATCCATTTGTGAAATAGATTTTTGGCATAATGGAATTTTGTCTGATAAATAATTGGTCAAATGAGTAGTTTTTTAATATATAGTTTGTAAAATGGTATATTTTATCAAGTATAAATTTGTTAAACGTTGTTTTTCAAATAAAAAATTGTCATTTGTTTTTTGTCAAATGACTGGATACCAAGCAAACGGTATACCGCCGAATATGTACTATAACGCCGAAACTATAATGCGACTATATTTATTACAAACAAATATAGTCATGAAATAGTCATAAATAGTCTTATGACTATTTCATGACTATTTTTTAGCGTTGTCAAATTTCGTTTTCATTGAGATTTCAAATACGAGGATTACAGCCAGAAGCACACTATATCACAACAACCTATTTACAACTATAAAATGTAAACATTTTCCTACTTCTTTATGCATATTACTTATATCAAATACGCCCGATATTATTGGCAAGGATCTGTAAGCCGTTCTTGAGGAATCCCGAGAATTTATTCACGATGTAACCGACAAAAAAGGTAAAGGATATTTTCTTTTTATTGCAGTATTTTATTCAGTAGTTTTACTCCACGCTGTATCTCATGAACCATGATAGTTAGAAACTAAAAAAAATCCACAAATGATGTATTTCTGTTATAACAAAAAGTACAAAAAAATATACACGTCAAAAAACCGACTTCAAGTTACCGAAATGAGACCAAATTATTGTCGGAATGGGACCAAATTTAAATCGGACCACTTGAGAGGTAGTAGCATTCATTAAAAAAAAAAAAAAATCGGTTCACCCACTCCACAGATATGAGGTACCTAACAAACATAAAAAAACAAAGAGTCGAATTGGGAACCTCCTTCGTTTTTGGATGTCGGTTGAAAAGGAAGAGGTTCCCAATTCGTCTTTATGTTTTTTTTATGTTTGGTACCTCATATCTCTGAACCGGGTGAACCGATTTTCGTATAGGTTCCGTTTATTTTTAAATACATACATAATGTACATAGAAAACGCCCACTCTGAAACTAACATTTGTAGTCACATATTAGAACCCCGCGTAGTCGTAAGCCGATGCACTACCGACCACGGCACCGAAGCTGGTATGTCGGCTGAATTCCCCCCCTCTTTGGTGGATGGGCTGATATGATGATGATTATGATGACGATAATGTTACATCTGTCCTGGCTGTTAGAATAAAATTTTAATTAATTAATTGGTTTTTTTTTTCTTTTTTTTTTTGTAATTGATTGGTAATTAATTTTCTATACTGCCTGGTAACGGCATTATGGCTTGTCTCCTTATAAGTGGGACCAACAAATATACTGACAAATTGTGGGTGTGTAATGCATCTCTGCCTACCCCTTCGGTATGTCGGTCTTAATATTATTGCTCTCAGCAAATAACATTCGATATAGTGCATAACAGCTTTAAATATGCGATACCCTAAATAAAACGGTTACTGCACATTCACAACCTATTTGGAGAGTGTCCAAAATATGAATAAATGGTACTTTGTGAACTAAATCTGGACGTAAGTTACTGGTCTATCTTATGGCATGTTTTAGTTTTGTGGTTTATTTTTCATTTTATTTTATTCTCAAATATTTCACAATTAGGTAATTCGCAAAAATGATACATTCACTTTAGTTTAATTTACAGGATTTAACCTGACCGGTTTCGCTTTATAGCTTCATTATCAAAGGTTTTTATTCACTTTACATATTTATTAAACAAGTACCTATTTTACTGTCTAACATATCTTCAAGCCACTGTTGAACTAAACTCTTAACACTTTATCTTAAAACCTTTGATAATGCTATAAAGCAAAACCAGTCAGGTTAAATCCTGTAAATTAAATTAAAGTGAAACGGTGTACATACAAGTGGTTTATTTACAATTAATATTTACATTCATAAAAATCTTAAAACTAAATTAGAAACTAGGTATAATAAAAAATAACGGTGTAATAAGTTTCACCAAGTGCCGACAATCGGAACCATCAACTATATCGCAAAACGAATTTATTCCTCTCTGTTACTCGGGGTACACTCTAACCACTGAGCTATGAAGACTGTATACCGTTTTTTTAGCGTTCCGTACCCAAAGGGTTAAACAGGAACCCTATTACTGAGACTTCGATATCCGTCTATCTGTCACCAGGCTATATCTTATGAACCGTGATAGTTAGAAAGTTGAAATTTTCTCAGATTATGTACTTCTGTTGACTCTATAACAAAAAATAAATACTAAAAAACAGAATACACACACACACACATATCAGGCCTATATCCCGAAGGGGTAGGCAGAGGTGCATTATACACCCGCAATTTGCCAGTATCTTTAGCCCCACGTAACAGGGGGCAAGCCTATTGCCGTCCACGGGCACACATAATAATATAATTGGTTATGGCCAAAATGTCCGAATGAATTTAATAAAAAGTAGCAATTATATTGTAATTTTGAAAAAAATGTTGAAACCTTGCGATGAAATGTTGATGAAAGGCAACAAAATCTTACGTGCCAACCGCTATGGCATAGCCAATTAAAGTCCTGGGCGTCTCGGACTAGTTTGGTTTGCCGTTTTGGTACCGAACCCTTTGTGTTCGAGTTTACTCGCATTTGGCCGGTATTTTTGATAGTGCAAAGGCATAATACCATATAAATTCGGGGCGTGTCACTAGTTCACTTTGAAATAGACTTCAAAACTCCATTTTCTCGATCTGTTTTCATCGAACCCCAATCCATCAGTACCGACATCTGACGACAGAGAAATTAAGCATCTGAATCGTTTTTTAAACGTACGGCCTCCCATCAATCATTCCAGCCGTTGTAATTTTTCACTGTCTAGTTAAAAAATGGGGTCTTCACATGTCCTTAGATATGCATACAATAAGTGAATAATGTGAGCAAATGTTAACATTTGTAAAAAGACGGTCAGGCGAGGCTAGATGAGCTTAAATTTTTTTTCAAGTAATTACAATGTATTTTTTTCCTTACTCACAAAAACATTTTATCCCTGAAGTTGTAGACAGAAGCGATTTTTTTTTATATTTTTGGACTTTCTCACACAATGTCTTCTAACCCAAATTAAGCTTATATAAGCTTGTGCTATAATGTGTGTACTTGCAATGGCAGAATCGCTAAAAGATTTGCAGCGGATGTTGAATGGCCTAGCGGATTCCTCTCGGCGAATAGGTCTTCGGATGAACTTGGATAAAATCAAGGTCATGTGCAATGAGCACGTTGCTCCGGGATCAGTTGCGATAGATGGTATCACTCTCGACATTGTTGAAAACTATGTATACTACTATATCTTGAGAGTGAGATCGAATACGGCTGGGCTGGGCAGCATTCGGTAAACTACGTCGAGTCTTCACATCACCCATCCCGCAGACCCTTAAAACAAAAGTCTACGAGCACTACGTCCTGCCGGCCATGATCTAAGGGGCCGAGACGTGGACACTAACAGTGAAACTGGTCCACAAACTGCATATCGCACAGAGAGCCATGGAAAGGGCTATGCTTGGAGTGTCTCTGAGGGATTGCATTCGCAACGAGGTAATCCGTCAGAGAACTGGTGTCACCGACATAGCCCAGCGCATATGCAAGCTAAAGTGGTAATGGACCAGTCATATCTGTAGCAGAACCGACAACCATAGGACCAAGCAGGTTCTGGAGTGGAGACCGCGAATCGGCCAGCGTAGCGTGGGACGTCCTGAGGCTCGATGGAGCGACGACATTAGTCGTATAGCGGGCGTTGGGTGGATGAAATTGACCCAAGATCGGAGGGTGTGGCGTGTCATTGGAGAGGCCTATTTCCAGCAGTGGACTGATGTGGGCTGATGATGAAGCTTGTGCTATGGGATCTAGACGACTGATAAACATACTTATATTTTTTTAAATATACACATTTTATACATAGAACACACCCAAAGTATGAAACAAATATTTGTGGATCACACAAATATTTGACTTGACCCGGAATCGAACCTGGGACCTCAGGGACGGCAGTCGCATACTCATAACACTGCACCACAGAGGCAGATTAATATGCCTATATATTTTTTTATTTTTATTTATTTATTATTACATTTATACATTTTACAGCCAATAAATTTATCCTGTAAACCTACATAGGTTTGTGTAGGATAAACCGTTTTCTTCACGTTAACTTCTTCACAAAGTTAGGTAGTTAATACTTGAATACTACATACAAATTAACATTGTGTAACAGTGAGTGTTGAATTTACAATTAAACAGTTTAAAAGTACCCATCATTAGTTATTAGTAGTTATTTCATTAGTCGTAAAGTAAAAAAGCTGTGTGTACAACTTTAACAGCGTCTGGGAATACTCTTTATGATAATATCTGTTTCTGTCAAGTTATTTATACAAATAAATAAAATTTGAGTGTCTAGTTGTGTCCCTAAATATCTAAAAGCATTAACTGAAATGAATAGAAAAGAATATAACCTACGGTACTTTGATTTAACTGCCTTGGTGACGTAAGTGGTTGAACGTACTTACGACTTGCGTGACACTGCTACCTAAAGGTCGATTCACACATACCAGTGGATTACTATCACAATATTATTTCATAAATTTTCTAAGAACGAAGTCACTGATACTGAACTGTGCCTGTACTGTGTCGGAACTGAGACATGACTGATAATAGTTTATAGACTTTCGCGATCTAAGTACATTTTAATAGCTTAGTTTTCGGGACTTAAATGCGTATTTTTTATTTTTATATTTATTTTATTTTAAAACAATGGTAAGTAAAAAATTTTTTTAAGAAAAAACTTTTTAGTATTAATTAATAGCATTAATTTTTCGCAGAATCAAAAGGACAACAAAACGTCGACAATTGTTTCGCCTCTAAACGAGGCATTATCAAGACTGTCTCAGAGAGAACAGCAAAATTCGTGGTTGGAACGTGTTTGCTTATAAGTAAACGCGTGCAAATTTCATTATCGCGATGTAGGATTCTTTACAATAACCAATGTGGGTAGAAACCTCAGATCATGCTAACTAAGTTCCAAAAATAGGTATTCACCAATACTTGACCTTATCTGTTTGATTTAATTACTGTCTCTTGATAAGTTGTTCTTTATATTTGTTGAGGGAAATGTGAATGAATGAGGGAAAGTAATATATTTGTTGCTTTTAGAACTCAGAATGCCTTGAGGGAGCTGTGTAATGGCAAGGATTCGGTGTCGGTCTCACGCAGATCAGGTGTTTATTTGTTGAGTTGTGATGAATGTGGTTTGAAGTATGTGGGACAGACTGGCAGGTCCTTCGATATTAGATATAAGGAACATAGAGCGGCGTCCCGCAATGGTTGTCCCGAAAGGTCCCTCTTCGCGAAGCATCTTCTTGACACTGGTCATTCCTTGAACAATAGTAACACTTTTAAAGTTTTACGGTTATGTGAGAAAGGGTTCAAGTTAAGTGTTTGGGAAAGGCTAGAAATAGTTAGAAGAGATGCGGAAACCTTACTCAACGAACAAATAGATTTTCACACATCTCCCTTACTTAATCTGTTTGCGAACAGACAGACACATTAACTGTTGTTGGTTTGTATGTGTTGTTTGGGTTTTCTATGCAACTTATCAAGAGACAGTAATTAAATCAAACAGATAAGGTCAAGTATTGGTGAATACCTATTTTTGGAACTTAGTTAGCATGATCTGAGGTTTCTACCCACATTGGTTATTGTAAAGAATCCTACATCGCGATAATGAAATTTGCACGCGTTTACTTATAAGCAAACACGTTCCAACCACGAATTTTGCTGTTCTCTCTGAGACAGTCTTGATAATGCCTCGTTTAGAGGCGAAACAATTGTCGACGTTTTGTTGTCCTTTTGATTCTGCGAAAAATTAATGCTATTAATTAATGCTAAAAAGTTTTTTCTTAAAAAAATTTTTTACTTACCATTGTTTTGTCATGGATTTTCGCCAAGTAACGCCTGTTTCTATCCAATATATTTTATTTTATCTTGTTTTACTATCCCTCCATTCTAAGGTTACCTGGAAGAGATCGTTTTTAGCGATAGGGCCGCCCTTGTACATTTAGTAGTTATAAGTATGTTTTTAATGTATTTTCTAAACTGTGGTGTACAATAAAGAATATTTATGTTATGTTATGTTATGTTATATTACCTTTTTACTATCAGTTGAGAATAGACTACATGACTAGATCAGAGTGTCTATTCCCCATACTTTTCACACCAGCGCCCCTAGCGGTAACGTCAGGGAACTGTGTGAAATGTATGGAGGACGAAAACGTACTTCGAGCAAATTAACGTAAAAAAACGGAACTGGTACTAGACACACAGGGCCGAAATTCGTTGCTCTGTGCTAGATAGTGTTGTACTCTATGGCCCTGAAATTTGATTATTGATCCCTCACATTTATATCAAGTTTCAGAATATATATGGTTCCTCCATGATCATGACACAATGGTAAATATCCCAAAAACTGTAATATATTTTGTAGCGATTATTACTCAAACAACCATTTTTCAAGAAAGTCATATAAAATAAATAAAATAAAATAAAATAAAATAACGTTTATTATCTTTGAAATTTTCAGAAAATTATTTAGATTCGTCAGAAGTTGGTGTGACTCTACCGAGGGTTCCAAATTGCAACGAGATTGAGAAGAGCCCTCAAGAAACTCAGCTCGGCTTTTTTCATAATATAACAGGCCTCTCTACGCTTTTGGGGAGAATAGCCCTATGTATGTTTATAACTTAGACCTTTTTGTCATTACTGTGGGCAATTATCGTTATATCTACAACCAGTACTTTACAGCGATGTTAAAACGGCATTTAAAGGTTTTAAACCGAAGACAGTAGAAGGGCGATAAAACCATTGTTACTGCTATAAAACTCGACAGACGTTCAGTTCATTTCATTCATTCATAAACGTTTCCAATTGAATGAGAACGAGAGTGTATTTTTTATTTTTATTTTCTGTTGAAACATTCGTTTTCTATGAGCAATGTCGAATGATTTAAGTGAGTGATTGTGAGGTGTGTTATGTTCTCTCTATATTATTTTTAAATTGTAGGAAAACAGATGTGTAATTTAGTTTTTATTTGCTCCATGCTTGGACTGCTGGTATTCTATTTAGTCGTAGGCATGTAAAATCTGTCCAAGGCAGTGGTAGTGGTACCCAAGGGGTGGAAAAAATACAGAGACTGCCAGTACAAGAGGTGGGAGGACGAGGTGAAGGCCACGGCAGGCCACACTTGGACTAGGCTAACAAGAGACAGAGAAGGGTGGAAGGCGTTGGAGGAGGCCTTTGTCAAAAGGCAAACAGACGTCGACAGCTGAACATAATTTAATTTAAATTGAGTCTGAGTTGAAACTGTACATGTCTATACATCCGAAATAAAGGCCTATTATATAATGTAACATCTGTCCTGACTGTTGGTATTTTAGATTAAATACTTGGCAGTGTAGTTATGAAAGGTTTGCCCCCTATTACGTGGGACTGGGACCAATAAATTACTGGCAAAATGTGGGCTTAGGCTCCACTCGCCCCCTGGATCTCGACCCTTGCGACTAAAATGCTCCACTCGCCCCCTTTTTTATTGTTTTGGTGTAGTGACTCATCCCTTGCCACGGGGCGAGTTAAAAATTGACATTTAAATAATATTCTGGTGGTTTGAATCGCCCCTTGAGGTATTTCTTTTGAAATTTAACCTAAAATGGTACAGTTAGACAGAAAAATGTGCACATAAATGAAAATTACCATGTTTAATGTCTGTAATATCACCAACTACTGACACTATGTTTTTGCTACCTGGCTTACCTATTAGGTATAACAAAAGAAACGTTTTCAAGGGTCCAATAAACAAAAGCTTTGTTAAAATAGGTTGGAGAGAGTCGTATATATAATGCTTTCTCTTTCTAACTTCGTATTATAATGTGGAAGGGATGTGTTTTGCGATATTTGCGTAGTGGTTTAGTAGTGATTAGTGACACCTAAGTGCAACAGAATATGCACAATATTTAAGAGTATTGTGAGATTGTGTGTATAATTTTGGATTGAAAGTCAGGTAAGTTTGTTTTACAATCGTATTTTGATATTTTATTAAAATTAAATTTGCAAAATAGTTTTTACGTCTTTTATTCTTTACTTTTTGTTTGGCTTTTATTTAGTATTAGTTTTAATATCGCTTTCCGCTTTATTCACAAATGAATATTCGAATTTTTGACTTAGGTAAATGCTTCTTTAGTCGGCATACTAAATCGTATTCTGCCTACTAAAACTTCAGTAGTGTCTTGTTGGTATTAGATAGATTGAAATAATGTTAACGTTGAAAAACGTGACGTTAAAAAAGTGTAAATTGTATTCTAATCTGACAATCTTAATATTTCATGAGCTATACCATAGTATGTCATAGGATTATGGCCTTTGAAAAGATAAATAGAGAGTTATTGACGCTCATGTCGCCGCCATTTTGTTTGCTTGTTAGTTGTTGTTACAACTAATTAATTAATTATTACTTCTGTGTCAGTAGTGCTTATGCTTTATTATAATTAATTTTATTAAATTTAACTTCAAGCTATAATTTTGTAAATTTATCAAACTGACATGCATAGCTATTTCAAAGATAACAATTAACATTTTACATAACTAAAAACAATAATGTTATTTAATTCAATTGGACTAACATAATTATTATGACTTCAACGGCTTTTATTTATTTTTGTTACAGAACAATGTCAGCAGAAATAATTGGTTCAAGCAGTAGTGGAGGTTCAAACATGACTTTTATTAAGTCGCAAAGACGAGGTACTATATTGTTGAGAGCTGGACTTCTGGACTGGAGAGGGTGCTTCTAACTGGCATTGCATTAACAGGCCAACTTGTAAAGGTACCCTTACCATTACTGGCGAAACAATTCTAAAAGAAACACGACACTCGTGTATTCCAAACTTCGAACAAACTGAAATCAAAACAATTGTAAGTACTTTTAAAAACAAGATAGCAGAAGATGCAAGGACTTCAATACAAGAAGTTTTTGAAAGTGAAATTTTAACATATAAAGAAAAAGGATTCGAACTACTACAGAAATTACCTGAATATAAAAATATTAGACATAGCCTGACAAATTACAGGAAAAAGGCTTTTGGGATAAATAAAATTCGTGCTCATAATATTACGAAATTAGAGATACCAAAGAAATTTGAAAACTTCTTATTTTGTGATTATAACGATGATAGTGAGCGCTTAATTGTTTTCGCCACAAAAGAATGCATACTGCAACTTACCCTGTGCAAAACTGTGTACATTGATGGTACATTTAAATTTATTGTAAAACCATTTTTACAACTTTTTTCAATACATGGTGACTTGGGTAGCACTGCATCAAGTAATAATATTTTACCCCTTATTTATTGTTTGTTGCCAAACAAAAAAGAAAAAACTTATATAAGACTATTTGAGATGCTAAAATCCCGCCTTCCTAATTGGTGTCCAGATCAATTTAATCTTGATTTTGAGACAGCCATAATTAATGCCATTGCTACCGTATATCCAAAGTCAAATATAAAAGGATGCTATTTCCATTTTGCTCAAGCCCTCAAAAAGAAAGCCAAAGAGTTGAACCTTTTAAAAAGTAGATACACAAGACACCATGTAGACTTGTGCAAAGCATTAAGTTTAATTCCGCCTGAAATGATAGACGATGGATGGCTATATATTATGGAGGACAGTCCAACAGACACAGAAACATTAAAATTTAATAATTATTTTGTGGAACCATTGTTCCACATTATTGTTCCACATTATGTTCCAATTTATTGTCTAGCCATTGCTAGACAATAAATTAGTGAAGGGAATGTGGAGTTTCTTTGGCGAACAGCACCGCACTAATAATAAAGTGGAAAGCTGGCATTCCCGTATAAATAAAAAACTAAATTATAAAGAACATCCAAATATTTTAAAATTTTGCTTTATATTAAATAAAGAAAGTAAGTTAATAACATAACATTACATAACATAGCATCACGCCTTTTTCCCCGAAGGAGTAGGCAGAGGTGTGCAGCAAACACACCCACATCTCGCCAGCTATGTTAGGTCCCATGTAATAGGGGGCGAGCCTATTGCCATTTAACGGGCACAAGTTCCAGACTCTGGGATAATTATCTGGATAAAATTCTAAAGAGAATTATACATTATCCACCAGACCCGGGAATCGAACCCGAGACCTCGAGTGTGGCAGTCCGTACATAGTACCATTGTGCCACCGAGGTAGTCAGTAGTAAGTTAATAGAAGAAAAAATAAAAAAAATAAATAGTGATATTGAGTCGAACAACCGAAAAAAGCAGTATATTGAACGAGATCTAAGATTAAACTACATTGTTACGAAATTAATAAATAAAGAAATTAGTCTTAGTTTATGTTTAGAAAAGCTATGTACGTACTTATGAGGGCATTGTAAATAGTAACTATGGGTAATCTTCCGTGTTGTGATTTAAACACTTATGTTGATTTTGATAACCTAATTGTTTAATTTAATACTCCTTTAAAATCACTGCAGTATTATTTAGTAAGAATTTTTTAAAACGATAAATAGGTAGGTGTATTTTTTTTATACTGTTTATATATACTTAAAGACTTTTTTATGTACACAATATAAGTTTGATTTTTTTTATTTAGCATTAGTTAGAAAATCTGTGATTATTTTATACGGTTTTTAGTCATGTAAGTGTTGAAGCCATAACTTTGATCTTAGATTTTTATTGTTATTTAATAATAAATCTTTTATTAGGATATCTATGATTTTTTGAACGTATTTTAGTCATATAAGTGTTGAAGCCATAACTTTGATCTGTGATTTTTATTGTTATTTTATAATAAATCTTTTATTAGGATATCTATGATTATTTGAACGTCTTTTAGTCATGTAAGTGTTGAAGCCATAACTTCATTCTGTGATTTTTATTGTTATTTAATAATAAATCTTTTATTAGGATATCTATGATTATTTGAACGTCTTTTAGTCATGTAAGTGTTGAAGCCATAACTTCGATCTGTGATTTTTATTGTTATTTAATAATAAATCTTTTATTAGGATATCTATGATTATTTGAACGTCTTTTAGTCATGTAAGTGTTGAAGCCATAACTTCGATCTGTGATTTTTATTGTTATTTAATAATAAATCTTTTATTAGGATATCTATGATTATTTGAACGTCTTTTAGTCATGTAAGTGTTGAAGCCATAACTTCGATCTGTGATTTTTATTGTTATTTAATAATAAATCTTTTATTAGGATATCTATGATTATTTGAACGTCTTTTAGTCATGTAAGTGTTGAAGCCATAACTTCGATCTGTGATTTTTATTGTTATTTAATAATAAATCTTTTATTAGGATATCTATGATTATTTGAACGTCCTTTAGTCATGTAAGTGTTGAAGCCATAACTTCGATCTGTGATTTTTATTGTTATTTAATAATAAATCTTTTATTAGGATATCTATGATTTTTTGAACCTCTTTTAGTCATGCAAGTGTTGAAGTCATAACTTTGATCTGTGGTTTTTATTGTTATTTTGTATAATTAAGTATACTTAATTATACAAAATAAAAGGTATACCTTTAACTAGCTTTTGCCCGCGGCTCCGCCCGCATGAATGTCGGTTATGGCGACCAAATATAGCCTATGTCCTTTCGCAAGGTCTAATCTACTCCTATACCAAATTTCATCAAAACCGGTTCAGTAGTTTAGGCGTGAAAGCGTAACAGACAGACAGACAGTTACCTTCGCATTTATAATATAGGTATGGATTAGAAAATTTGTGATATTTTTGAACTTTTGTTCGTGAACTTGTTAGTTCCATAGCTTCGGTCTGTGATTTTATATCATTATCTAAAACAACATATTATAACAACTTTAATGGTCAGATATTATAACAACATTTAATTGTTTAATATTGTAAAGATTTTGTTTTTGATTATCTTCCAATAAACACTTTTAACTCCACGTATACTTTTATTTCGATCTTCACCATCAAATCCCTAGAATACTCCACTGAAGTTTTAATAAAAATAATAATAAAACTCTTAATTGCTGACAGTACTTTTAACTTACTAACAATCGGGGTCGATTTGGGGTATCTAATATTCAAGGGGGCGAGTTACAACATTAAAGCAGTCGGGGGCATGATTCACGGGGCGAGCGGAGCCTTCCCCAAAATGTGCGTGTGTGCATTTCTGTCTACCTAATTGGGGATAAATGTATCCATGCTTATTTCTACCAAATGTACACAAAAGATTCATAAAAATAAATTAAATTTTGAAGAGTGCGATCAAAAACTCCCAAAAGTTTGACTCAACAAATTATGTATACCTATTAATTCGGAATACCAAGGCATTAATTGGCAAGGAAGGATACCTTATTAGAAAATATCACATTAGAATTAAGGAAATAATTGAGAAAAGTTACAACCGAAACGCTTTACAAATTATTTGATTGATTGTGGTAATAACCCGGTAGATCCGACCGACTTAGACTTCGGTCTGAAAAGATGATAGGTTATCAGGTAGACAATATGTAAAGGAACGTGCTAGAGATCCGTTTTTTGATCCAATTGGAGATATTTCGACTGCTTCGGTGGCGTGGTCGGTAGTGCATCGGCATTCGACTGCGGAGTCCCGAGTTCGATTCCGGAGTCAAATCAAATATTTGTGTGATCCACAAATGTTTGTTTCGAAGTTTGGGTGTTTTCTATTTATATTATGTATGTATTTAGAAATATATGTGTATGTTTATCAGTTGTCTAGATCCCATAGCACAAGCTTATGGCTTAGTTTGGGCTAGATGACGTTGTGTGAGAATGTCACACAACGTCAACCGTCAAACCGGCGAAAACTCGGGAACCGGAGAAAACCGGAAACGAAAAAGTATAAAGAGATTGGAATCTAAAGTCTCTGCCTACCCCAACGGTAAGTAGGGGGTGACTGTATTTAGGTAGCTTATTAGTTATTAGCATTTTAAACTCCCAACACTTTTATTAGTAGAGTGTACGAATATTACATTGGTAAAAGGGCTTTCACCAAGATTTTAGTGATCCAAGTCCACCTCACCTGACAACAATTAAAACCTTCAAAGTTACCGATATACAACCTGGGTACTAGGTCTGTTCTGAGTGTAGGTACTGTAGGATCTTTAAATAAAAAGCAGATACTACTATGCCACCAATTATTGTATATTGAAACTAAATTTACGACCTACATAAGTCGACCGAAGAAAAAAGTAGATATCGCGATCCACAACTTATTCAATTACATACAGCGTCATCTAGTGACACAAAGTTACACTAATTAACATGCAAGTTATATATAACCGGTGAACGATAATACTTGCCTTGCTTTAGGTACATGGGAACAACAAAATACACGTCAAAAATTGAAACTACCGAAATGGGACCAAATAGTTGTCAGAATTATACCATTTAGGAAAGTAGTAGTTTTCTTTAAAAAAAAACTAATAACAGTTCACTCGGTACGAAGATATGAGGTAAAAAACATTCCATTCCAGAACCTCCTCCTGTTTTGGAAATCGGTTGGAAGGCAAAACGTGAATAATGAATTGCAGAGAGTATCGGGATTCCTTGCTTTTGGAATTTATAATTAAGTTTCTACTGCGTCTGTAGCCTGGTGGTTAAGTTGTTGGACTTGCGTTTTGACGACGATGTGAGTTCAATCCCGGTCACCACACAACTGTCGTGAACCCACTCCTAACACGAATACTTTTAGCTTAGCTGGAGGTGTTAACGGAAATGTAAGTATATCGTGATTGCGGTTATTACTTGTATGCTTTAAGCGGTAACGACAATAGGCTTGCCCCTCAGGGCAACTACCTCTATACTGCGTATATATAGAGCGCTGATAACCGTACTGAACCACTAACATCCACTCTGCACGTCAGAACAGTCAAACAGTCGAGGATGACGTAACGTCACTACAGTTTCCCAGATTAAGTTAGCGTGTGGCGTGTTTGTAGTCATTGTTCTGAGATCTTGCTTTTGACGTATTTTTAAACCCCGACGGAAACCGAACGGGGTGTCCTAAGTTTGACGTGTGTGTGTGGGTGTGTGTGTGTGTTTGTACATCTATCTGTGGCATCGTAGCTCCCAAATGGTTGAACCGATTTTGATTCTGTTTCCTTTGTTGAAAGATGGGTTAGGGGAGAGTGTTCTTAGCTATGTTTTATAAAAATCAGTTAAGACATTTCAAAGATATGAGGGGTGAAAGTGGTAATGAAAAATTGAATGTGTTCAAATATACCAATTCCAATGTCCGCCTTCTCTTGGGCCTTGGGAGCCAGTGATCCATCAGGATGACGCAGTGGTGGCAGCGAGGGTTGGCAAAAATTGGACTGCACGGCTTTGGCCAGTTGCCAGTATCCACGGCTGCCCGTGAGATGGGATGTGAGATCCTGACCAAGCCGCGCGACGCACTGGGCATCCGCTTTCTTGAAGGCCCTCTTGCTGAATCTAGTGGCCCTATTGTACGCTGCTTTGAGTCGGCCCACGTTCGGGTCACGTGCCGCCCGAGCCCTGACCTAGGCGCGATATGCCGACCGTTTTTTCTGGACAGCTCCGGCACATTCACGCCCGAACCAGAGGCGGGCTTTGCGGATGCTGGCAACATCAGTGTATGGGATACAATATTCTATCCCTAGACTGATCTCGCCAGCAACGGCAGCAGCGCTATCCGATGGCACCTTCCCTACAAGCAGCGCTGGCTCCACGGGACGGACGCAAAGTAATCGCGGAGACCGTCCCAGTCTGCCGACGAGTAGTGCCATAATCGTCGAGTCATTTGCTCAGCACGAGCAGGAGGTGGCACTTTCAAACTGGCATGCACCATACAGTGGTCGGAAATACCCAGAGGGGCGCGTACCAACACACTGGACTGGGCTGGGCTGGGCGACTCGTCAGCAGTAGATCCAGCAAGGCGGGCGTGTGGTCTGACCTGTCAGGTATCCGGGTGATCCCCTGTACCATCTGGGTCAGCCCGTGGGAGAGAGCGAATGCATGGGCGGTTCGTCCAGCATGATCTGTCCTAAGGGACCCCAGCCACTCAACGTGATGTCCGTTAAAGTCCCCCAGGAAAACCAGATCAGCATTCGGGAACCGCACCTGCGCGTCGTCAGCCATCTCGCTGAGGTATTCGAAAAGCCTTGTTGTCCCAGTGTCCCCTGTGTGGGAGCGGTAGACGCATACGTAGATCTGGCTCATGGAGCCATGATCCACGTGCAGCCAAAGGACGGAGTAGGAGGGGTTCTCCAGACTGCGCAACCGGCGTAGCAAACATCCGCCCTAACGAACACGCACACCTCGGCTTTATCGCGGAATTGTTCCTCAATGATATAGCCCGGGTAACAGAAAGTAAGACTTGTCGTCAGGACGGCGTATCCGGACGGCCGTGCCGTCTGTGATGTTCCTAACGGAGACACAGATACGCGGTCCGCGGATATTCGCGAACTCCACCTCAAACGAAGTCAACTTTGTGGGGTTTCTAGGGGCCGTAAAATTGTTACACTGTCATGGTGGGATATGGGGAAGCGTGAAGAAAGGGCGATATTTGGTGCGGCAGTAAGTGACAAAGTGTAGAGGCTAGCTTCGTCCAGAACCGTGTGGTTAAGTCGGGGCCGAACCGCCGGACGGAAGGGCTCCCAAACCCCCCTAATGCAAGGCCGCCGCTACCCCACACCGGTTACCACCCGGAGCGGCGACCCCACAACAGGATTATGCGCAACATGTGGGGCAGCCTACTGGGGTGGTTGGTCCAAGGCGGGCCCCATGACTATGTTGCGGGCGGCCGCGGCAGCACCGTTGCTAAGGGTCTCCCTGGCTGGCGAATCGACCCACACCACCCACACTAGACTTCGCTTCGCCCCCACTGGACCCCGCCTGCCGCACCATACATCGCCCCGGGCCCGGCAGTGCAGCTGCTGAACCCCTAACGCAACCCAGCCTGGGCTGAGTTACTTGGGGGGCTTTAGCACAGCTGCACGGTGGTACCCCCCTGGACCAACACTATTGTACCACCTGGTATCCACGTAGGGGCCGAAGCCACCACATGGGTACCGTAATATACGGAACCTCATCCGTTAATCTGCAGGTGCGCCACTAGCAGGTGAGGTCGCTGGGGCCTGATAGATGTAAGAAGGGCCCCTTTGCACCTATGGGGTTTTTTTTTTATTTTTTTTTTATTTTTTTTTTTACATGCTTTTTATAGGGGTAACTTAAGTATAATAGCTAATTCATTATTTAATATCAACATACGTATAGTCTATCAACAATTATTCAAAGCTAATGCGAATTGCGCGGAGTGTGGTTACAGAATTAGAAATATATTCCACTCCTCATATCTTTCGAATGGCTAAACCGATTTTCATAAAATTTGGTATTCATAAATTTTTTACGGTATCGTTATGTATAAGTTATAACCTTTTATTTGATACCCACATGTATATTTGAACACATTCAATTTTTCATTACCACTTTCACCCTCATATCTTTGAAATGGCTTAACTGATTTTTATAAAACATAGCTCAGAATACTCTCCCCTAACCCATCTTTCTAACAAAGGAAACAGAATCAAAATCGGTTCATCCGTTTGTGAGCTACGATGCCACAGATAGACTTACAAACACACACACACACATACACACACACACACACACACACACACACACACAGACACCCACCCACACGTCAAACTTTTAACACCCCGTTCGGGTTTCCGTCGGGGGTTAAAAATATGAATACGTAAATAAACCTATACCTAACCTAACCTGTAAATAAAAATGAAACCTATAATAATAATAAAGGTTCAATTCTTAGGGTAGATAGGTCATAATATAATAGTTATTTTTTTACTTTTTATAGGCTTTTTTATTGTTCTGTTTTTGTGAGTCGGGGGTTTTTAAAATTTTTAATTTAATTTTAATGTACTGTGGCGCCTCTAGGGAACCGCAAACATACTCGTATCTTGGGTAACCTATATCAGAACCGCTTAGTATTGGCTAAGAACAAAACGGGTGACATTCGCCCTCTATAATAATATAGTAATATACTCAATGGCTTGCCCCTTATTACGTAAAACTAACAAAGCTACTAGTAAAATTTGTGGATGTAATCTACCTCTGTCTACCCCATGGCATGATTATATGTATGTTTATATGTGAATATATGATAATGTTTCGCTGTTTACCACTTCGGGAAAATAGGCGAGAACACAATGAACAAATATTTACCAAAAAAAAAAATATCACGCAGCTTGTGTTTGTGTGAACATTTTATTATGTTATAAATAACAATATTTATCGGTAACGTTTCGGCACATTCCCCATCTATAAGAATAACGACGTAATGAAAGCAATTTGAACGAAGGCATTTCAAAGGGACCACACATATTTTCTTTAAAACTCATTCCTTTAACATGAAAGGGAAATCTTCTTGAAAAAACTAATGATGAGATCGTTGTATTTGTTCGTGACTATAGCTTTTTCTGCTGCAAGGAAGAGATTGGCTCCAATATCTTCCGAAATATACACAGAATGGAATCACATCGCGTTTTTTTTGCTCGCGACTTTTACCGGAGTAGTGGTTGTGTTTCTATAACGAGCTGAGATTTTTGAATACCAGTAATTATGTATTCGAAGTTACGTATGGACCCTATAGAATATCTGGGCTTTATAGGTAGGTAAAACTCAGACTAAGTACAAGACAAATTAATTGGATTGTATTTTGACTGCAGAGATTGTATTTAGTGGTATGAAACATCTGTCCTGGCTTTGGGAATTTTGGTTTGAATTACAGGGTGGTGTTCAATATTCGAGTACTATATACCCGGTAACGGCAATAACCTTACCCCCTATAACGTGGGACTAAAAAAAGTACTGGCAAAATGTAGGTGTTTAATGCACCTCTGTCTACTTACGGGTTTATAAGCGTGATGTATGTCTATTATTTTTATATGCCTAATACAATAACTATAACCGTTTTTACGTATATTAGTACCCTGTAATGCCAATTGGCTAATTGGCTAGTTCAATTATAAGGAGGTGTGGATTATGGCGTACGCGCAGCTGTCGAAGGGACTAGAACCGCCTTCTCGTATGTATGACGTCAGAGGTGCTGCGTTTAGTACACGCCACAGAACTAATAGCAAAATCTTGGTGTAAAGACAGTGTATCTTTGCCTAACCCCTTGGGAATATAGGCTTGATTATAATACTATTATGTAACTAGCGGACGTCCGCGGCTTCGCCCACTTGACAAATTATATACACAAAAACCTTCTTTGAGAACCAACCACTCTGTTAATTGGTAAAAACCGCAACAAAATGCGTTGCGTAGTTTTAAAGATCTAAGCATACATACTGAACGGACGACTTTGTTTTATACTATGTTATGATGATGATTATGATGTATATGCATAAATCTAATTTCATAAAATGAACGTTTCATAGTTTGTATGTGTATTGTATTTACTGCTTTTATTTGTGAGTAGAACAATAAATAAAAGCAATGAATAATAATCGGTCTGTTCTTAATTAAAATTTTAACCAACTTTGAAGGATGTTATTGTACTCGTTACTCCAGTGTCAAAATTGAGTAAGACGATAAATACAATTTATCTTGTCAACGAAGCAATATTAAATTATACTTCATTATAAGAGTTATTACGACAGGCTACTGAACAAAGTTGACGTAGCAAGCGAGCCCTGTCATCCTTCACTTTGCAACCTCTTTGTCTAGGCCACAGAGTAGAAGAAACGGAACAGAGTTTCAGCTGTCTGTGTGCGTGTCCACTGGTCGCATGTAGCGTAAAGAATGGACAATCTTACCTCTGCTCTACACACTCGGCGAGGCATGGTGAGTCACACCAATAGTAGGAGCTCTCGTCCCTCTCGCTCGGTCTCGGGTCGCCTCGTTTTGGTCTCGTGACTATTCCTTTCCAGTTTTGTAGTGTCTGAGTCAAAGCGACTCGGTCGCTTTTGTTCGCTCTCACGAGGAAAGCGAGTTGCAAGCATATACACTATAGTAACTATCAGTACAAAAACTGAAAATAGAAGCCATTTTAAAGACCATCGTAACGACAATGTCCAACGGTATCCGCAACGCAACTATACACCTAGTGTGTAGATGACGAACTCTTGTAGAGAAGCTCACGCGTTGTTTGTGTGCCGTTTTGGACGTTGTTAGGAAAAGGACTCTCTGTTCCATTTGTTCTACTCTGAATCTAGACTGAAGCTTGGCGAGCTAGCAGCCACTTAACCGATCGATCTTGAAATAAAGCCTACACAGACATAAATCACTCACACAACTATAGCTTGTTAGTGTAATTACATGGTCGCCGTTACGCCGTCAACGAGAAAGGATAGCCTTTGGGGATAGCATACATATAGGGATAACTTACACTCAGCGCCAATAGGGTAGTCAAGTCAAAGTTTAAATGCACCGTGTATAATATACCAAATTAGGACAATATCATTGTATCGAATAAAAAATTACAAAGTTCATATAATTTTCGATCTTTTTTGTCTGCTATAGTCAAGCTCAAGGCAACATAGAACGACACACGGTATCGTGAGGATATTATTATCGTCTATGATATCGTGACGATATCGTAAGTAGCAGCAGTAACTTTAAGGTAAGAATGTAAATTATCGTGACGATGTTTTCCCGATATTGCCACGAAATCGTGCAATGTGAAAACACCCATTCAGACTCACAGAGAACCTGT
Organism: Nudaria mundana; assembly: GCA_963556515.1. Classification (NCBI taxonomy): domain Eukaryota; kingdom Metazoa; phylum Arthropoda; class Insecta; order Lepidoptera; family Erebidae; genus Nudaria; species Nudaria mundana. The sequence goes on from OY748311.1 coordinate 11,030,397, forward strand.
ACAGACTTTATCAAATCACATCATAACGCCTATACCTCCGAAGACTTAAAAGCTCCAAAAAATTGCCAGACATTTTGTTAGAACTAGACAATAGACAACTCATAACCACACAATTCTAACAGTCATAACAATTGTAACGTACCACTAAGTCTTCAGTCCAAGTAAGAAAAAGTTACCGTTCGGGGGTATATTTCTTACTCTGTGATGCCTAGGGCTGCCATGTGCCTGGAATAGATTTCCCGTTTCCAATTTCCATGGAACCAATAATATATATCGATGTGCCAATTATCATTTAAATCAGTGCATTTACGAATTGTCGAATAGTACATAAATAGTTTAATAAAACTTCACGTTTATCAATTATTAATAGTTTTAAATAACTCAGATTAAGTAGTTTCGTGCACTTTATTCTTAAATACGCATTTTAGAATAGTTATTAATTTTATATATCGTGTTTTTATTTACCTGGAAATGTCAATAGGCTTGCCTCCTATTACTTAGAAGTAGAAGTCTTAGTACATTACTAGCTATAAGAAAGAAAGACAGAAAGATTTTTTTTTATTGATGCATCACAACTTTACACTCAACGTTACACAAAGAATAACATAACTTATCTGTGGTCACAACGGCCACAGACGTAAAATTGACGTAAGTGACACGGTCGTGTCACAATAAATGACAGTGTGGTATGGTTTGATACTTATGAGTGACTCGTGTGTGGCAGGAAATACGTGTCAAGCACATGCCGCGTTTCTACAACATATTATTTATAATTGTGTTATTCTGATGTATAAGCTATATTATTGTAAAGTTTCATTAAAATCCATTCAGTAGTTTTTACGTAAAAGAGTAACAAACATCCATCCATACATACATACATACACAAACTTTCGCGTTTATAATATTAGTAGGATTAGATATGAATTTTTTTTTATTATTTATATATATTAAAATATATATTTATATATATTAAAAAAAAAAAAAAAAAATAGCTTATACATCAGAATAACAAATTTATAATTGTATACATTTATTGCCTAAATTGGCCTAAATAAATCCACTCACACGTACAGCAAATTGTAAAAATTGCGACGCACAATATGGGATAACACTAACACTCAGCATATTGTACTATTTCAGTACATCTGGTTTTCAGTGTTACCCCTATATAAATAGACACCTACATATTATACATAGATAAAAACACGTCAAAAATTAACACAAAAATTGACTTCAAATTACTTAAATGGGACCAAATTATAATGTAGTTGTAGCTTTCAATTAAAAGAGAAAAAATTAAAATCGGTTCACCCGCTCAAAACATACTGTGTACGGTGTCTTGCGGGGTGCTTCCCGCCGCTTTGGCCTATAACTTTTAACCCCTTAGGGCTAGGTAAAATTTTCGATTTTTTGGCTTGCCTCCAGATCGAGGGCTATCCAACCAAGAGGGGTCAACCATCATTAGAGCATAAGCAGTTCTCGAGAGCTAAGGGGGGACAAACATTACATTCCCCATTTCTATATATAGATAAGGTAACAAACATAAAACTAGTGGTCGCCCTATGGTCGAACAGTAGACCTCGCGAACATTAAAAATCATTGTTTGGGATTTCCCCCCATCTTTTTCCCCCCTCCCTCTATAAAAACTCACAATAAAAATATTGTTGCTAGTAAAAGAATACTTGTGCCAAGTTTTGTGGAGATCGGCTAATTTAATGGGCCCGGAAATAACATTAAAACGTTATTTGTCCTTATTTACCCCATTTTCCCCCCAATCCAAAAAAACTCAGGTCGAAAAAAATGTATTAAATCAAGGAATACTAGTGCCAAATTTGGTGAAGATAGGATAAAAACTGTGGCTGGTAGCCCGAAACACATACATATAGACAAACGAAAGCAAAACTGTCCAATCTTGAAATGTTGACGTTTCGCTCGCTTCAAAAAACAAAACATATAGTCGAATTAAGAACCTCCTCCTTTTCTGGAAGTCCTTTCAAAATTAAAGGTTAAAACAAAGTTTCCCATATATATTATTTGGGTACAAAGAACTGGCAACACGATAGGTATAAAATTATAAGTATAACTTTTAATTAGAATTGACTTCAGTCATAATTAATTATACCTTTTGATAAAATTTTGTTAGATATTCCCGAATTGCTGTGAATTTTGGACGGCCTATTTATTCTCTCGTCTGGCGGACGCCGGGTTCCGTACCCGCTTCGCTGTCCGTCCGTTTCTAGGCTGTATATTTATCTCATGAACCGTAATAGTTAGAAAGTTGAAATTTTCACAGATGATGTATTTCTGTTGCCTCTATAACAACAAATACTAAAATACAGAATGTAATAAATATGCAAGAGTTCTTTTCTACAAAAACGTCTTTCTTTGCCGTTTTGGAACGGAACTCTTTGTAAGCGAGTCCGACTCGCACTTGGCCGGTTTTTTTTGCTATTTGCATATACCTAAGTAGTTTTTGAATTAGTTTTATTTCTTACCTCGGAGACAATGATATGGCCACCTGGCCATATGTCTCCGAGGCATACAAAATATTTATAAAATATTGTCCAGACGGGTTTAGGTGTGCCGCATGCAGGTGAAGATGACAGGCTCTAGAAATGTTGATAAGGTAATTTGGTACCCCTTAGGTAATAATACCTTTCATATCAGCGCGGCTAAGCCCCTTCTAGACGTATCACCTATAAATCAATAACCATTCGGTAGTCTGAACCTAAATTTCAACAGCCATACATAATAATAAGCCCGTTTACACGTACAATCAGTCCGACAACGAGACTGCGGACTGGATCTGTCGATTTGGACTGCGGATCAAATCTGTGTTAATAAAATTGCAACAGTTTTGAACGAGCTGTGTGTGTGTAAACGAATGAAATCTGTGAAGCGATGCGACGCGACAGACGCGTCAAAAGCTCGAAACGTCAGATCGATCTGTCGGTCCCGGAGCTTGATAAATCCGTCGTTCCGATCTGTACGTGTAAATCCCACTTATCTCTGCAGGTTGAGTTAATAACGTATGATATAACTGATGAATACAACTTAATCCCTATACATATTCAAACTGCATTCAAATTAACATATTGCAAACACTTCATTACAATTAGATAGTGTCAAAGTGTCTTGAGATTATAACCGATTTAATTAATAGGTATTATGCTGAGAATTAGTAGCACTTGCGTAATAAAGCTTCTTAATTATGTATTTCCTTACATAGGTTTAAAGTTAAACACACATCTTACTAGTGGTCGCCAAGTCCATGGAACAAAAGCGTCCCAAAAACAAATTTATACCAAACCCTCGTAGAAATTATTTTTTTATTTCGGATTTCACTTCTACCTTACCTGAAATTTTTATAGATCATTGCTATCGAGTTTTGAAATAGATACGTTTCATCTATACACCATTGCCCAGCTATTTTACAGCATTTTTATTTTCACTGTAGCTATCATATTTAAGCTGTTACAAAGGTTTTTATCATAAAACACGGAAAGTATTTCCGCAAATTTCCGCGCCAGTGGGGGGGCTGACATGTCACACTATATCTACCAAGAGCCTTTGACTGACAGACATACCTCACGTTATAAAGTCTGGAAATTTCTTAGAGCATGTTCCCAACACAGGTAAGAACGCTCAGTATGTATGACGTGTCAGTTGTGGTTACTACAGACCAAAATCATGCCCATTTTACTTGTATGGGGATTCATAATTTTATTGTAGCACTTTGTCGGAAAATCCGTGCAAAATTTCATCTTTCTAGCACTAACTGTTTCGGAGGAAAGCCGAGTACGGATGGATGGACAGATGGACAGACGCACTGACATGACGAAACTACAAGGGTTCCGAGACTTTTACTACGGATCCCTAAAAACGATAGTCTTCGACGTCGTAAGTCGTACATTGATATGATTGCGAATTTAGAGGTTAGGTTAGTGGAGCCGTGGTCAGTTGGCAAAACGTCCTCCTGGAAATGAACCGTCCCTGGTTTGAGTCAAGGCCCAAGACTACCGTGTTTGCGATTCCTATTGTAAAATACAAAATTTGCGACAATAAACTGAGATCTGTCAACATACACTCATTTATTATAACTTCAAATGTAGAGAGAATACACTTAAAACGAAAAAATATACACCTCAAGTATGGCCACAGCTAATGGAATGTCAAACCAATGGAAGCAGACATTTTGATGTAGGTGAATGTGTGAAATATTATACGCGAATGGTTTTGACAACCCTACCGGGTGTTATGTAGTAATCTAGGTATATTTGTGGGTAGATTTAGGCTTCTATTTAATATTAAAAAGCAAGTTTTTGGTCACCTTAAGATAATAGGGTTGTACATTTTGAACCTTGTTGGCAATAGTGAGAACAATTTGTTTTGTTAAATGAACCTTTGGGTTTTGCTCACATGCTTATTTCTCTTTAACTAGATCAACGGTAAACTATTATCGGGATAAAAAAAGGCTACAATCACAAAGTTTTCAAGTATTTCCATGCTTACCTTACGCAATTTTATTCGCGAAGTACCTATTATTAATATTTGTTTTTCACCATAAGAAGGTTATTCATTAATCATTACAATTGATCTATACACGACAAGGTTACCTAGAGTCACCTAAAATGGTAAGGGAACGTTATGAGATGACCCGATAAAACAATAAAGAAGCAGGAGCCGTTCCCCCGCGATATCTTAGACCAGCATAGCCCGCCTGATAGAATATGCAGGTCTCTAGGGTCTCTAGGGTAGTTTTATAGGTATATTTAATTCTAACGCTCTCTCCCGAACGGCCCCACATTACACTTAACTTGGCGCCGCCTAGCTGATTGGAAGAGCCGACCCCATATCAAGTGGGCAATCGGTAGGACAAGAAGAGGAAGAAAGAAAGAAGAAATATTTTTTTAATAGTTGCATCACAACTTTACACTCAACGTTACATAAAGATAAATATAACTTATCTGTAGTCACGACGGCCAGACGTAAAATTGACGTAAGTGACACGGTCGTGTCACAATAACTGACAGTGTGGTTTGGTTTGACACTTATGAGTGACTTATACGGCAGGAACTACGTGGCAAGCACGTGCCGCGTTTTTACAACATATTATTTAATTGTAATAAAGTAAAAGCTATTTCATTCGAAAAGTAACATAAGGCTATTTTTAATGCAGATAACACTGGCGGAGCTGCGAGCGTAGGCTAGCAGTTTGTAAAAATATTCAAAAACACGTCAATCGCTGACACAAAAACCGACTCCAATTTACCGAAATGGGACAAATTTTAATTAGGACTACTCGAGAAGCGGTAGCTTTCAATTAAAAAAAAAGTTCAAAATCAATTCACCTCGTTGAAAGATATGAGGAAACAAACAAAAAAATACAAGCATAAAAAGAAAAAGTTAACATACTAATTATTTGCTACTATTATTATTATTTTATTCAATTTATATAATATGTCAAGAGTTAATGGCAGCAACCTCAGATGCTATTATGTTGTTATAACATTAACCATCAAATAAGGGCACAATCCCTCCGCCTAATCCTGGAATATACTTACCTCTGAGGTACAACATTATTGTTTCTGAGTAATGATAATTTACAGCTGTTGTTATACGTAAAAGGGTACGGAAATTATGGGTTTTATAATTTCACCTTCATGTTTGTTTTCGGTATAATAATAATTGTGGATGGACATCGTAAAATTGTAAACAATGGTCACCATTTTCAACATTTAATTTTGTATAGCTAGAGTTTTTATCAAAAATCAGACCATGTGCGTGTTGGGCCACGCATAAAATACCGTTCCGTAGTCACCCATAATAGCTTTTATAACTCCAGAACTAACAAAGTGCCCTTGATCTGTTATAGTTTTCTTTAAACTACCACCAGATTTTTTTTCAGATTTTTCAAGACAGCCGTTTAGCATTTGAAAGGGGAAAGATGCGAGATAAGACCCGCCCCATTTTCCCGACAGAAGCCGCACAGTCCTCATAGGTGGCCAAAGTCCGCCAGCGCAATCGCGCGTCCGCGGGGCAATTCTTTCGGGGAAAATCAATGGACGATAGCGGGCCGCGAATTAAAAATACCTCCAGTTCAACTATAAATATGAGCGAGCACAATAGTATAATACGAGTAATGTCACTTGAAATATTATACCAAAATTGTATAGAAAATATCTTTCGGCATCCAGCCCGGTCACGTTTTATGACGCCTGGTACAATACGTGTGTATAATCTCTATCCTAATACCTACTAAAAATTCTAAGAAGGATTTTTTGTATCGGAGTACGTTTTGGATGTAAACGGGATTGACGCTCGGACTACTGAATCAATCAATCAGTGTAATCAAAGGGAAACCAAGAAAAAAGGCTAGGATAGTAACTCATATTTGCAATTGTATACCTTACCTTTTCATATTTCCAAAAGACAAAAAAAAAAAAAAAATATCTTTATTCTGATTTTTTTTATTTTTGGTTTTTTAAAATACGTACCTTTTCATATTTTAAAAAACCAAAAAAAAAAACAATTAAGATATTTTTTTTGTTTTTTTTTTTTGGCTTTTTAAAATATGAAAAGGTATACAATCGCAAATATGAGTTACTATCCTGTAAGCCATTTTTTTAAACAGCGGCCGTTCCCATGTCCATTGCTGTGGGCGTCTCTGGTGACACCAGAAAGTATTTCCAGTGGCGCCCGGCGGTCCTGTTAGCCGTTCCATAAAAGCAGTGTTTGTGTTTAGATTGGGTTTGGGTTCAAGTCAAAAGTATGGTGAGCAGGAATCGAACCCACTTTGCCGAAACCATACAAATACGCCTCAAATCCCAGGCTACGGCTACGAGGTATATTCAAGAACAAAATCTTAAAATGTAATAATAATTATTTTCAATATTCCTTGCTGTCTTAAAATATTAAGATATAAATTATAAACAGATCACAAAAACTGATCTCATTGATAGGACTCGAACTCACGGCCTTTCCCTTACAAGGAGAATGCTATGACCACTGAGCTACGATGACCTATATCAACGACATTAATTTTAGAGCATTCCCCCTGTAAGGGAAAGGCCGTGGCTTCGAGTCCTGCCGATGACATCAGATTTTGTGATCTGTTTATAATTTATATCTTAATATTTTAAGACTAGTTTAAGTAAACCTATTGCTTTGAAATACAAGAATATATTCCTTGCTGTAATCCTACTAATATTATAAACGCGAAAGTTTGTGAGTATGTATGGATGGGTGTTTTTTACTCTTTCACGTAAAAACTACTGAATGGATTTTAATGAAACTTTACAATAATATAGCTTATACATCAGAATAATGCGATGCATCAGAACATAGCGCTTAAATTTATAAAGATATTGTGTGAATTGTTCAAAATATGACGATAAGTGTCAAGTAAGTAGGAAGCGACGATGACAAACCGAGTGCGCGATACTACGGGAACGGGAAAAAATCCAAATTACCACGCGGACGAAGTCGCGGGCGACCACTAGTAATACATACATATCATCACGCCACATCCCCGAACAGGTAGACAGAGGTGCATTACGCATCCACATTCTGGCAATTTTGTACCTCCCACATAATGACCAAGCCTATTTATTGCCGTAACCCGATACCATAGAAAATCTGTAACCGTGTAACCACTCTGTAATTCAAACCAAAGCTCCAAACAGCCAGGACATGAAATGAAATGAAATGATTTATTTATTTGTATAGGTCATTTTAATGTTTTGTAAGGTTGTAAGTGAATTTGTAAATGTATTTGTAAGGTTTAGAGCAGTAAGCACTCAGTAAGCACTTTAAAATAAATTATTATTGCTTCTATGCAGGTACTGCCAGATTCGCAAAGCAATAGGTAGAACCGAGAGAAAGAACCTGGCAATAAAACTCACTGCCCTATGTTAGGTATAACATAGTTAGATATAACCAAGAATCTGTGTAGTCCAAGCATACGTAGGTATACGTAGGTAACTTAGTATATAAAGTAATGGTAAGTAAGATGTTAAAAACTTTAGCAACATTATTAGCATTATTTTTTCGCAGAGTTAAAAGACAACAAAACGTCGACAATTGTTTCGCCTCTAAACGAGGCATTATCAAGACTGTCTCAAAGAGAACAGTAAAATTTGTAGCCAGAACATATTTGCTTATAAGTAGGAGTGTGCAATAGCTAGCGCGATGTAGGATTTGTCACAATAACTAACGCGGGTAGAAACCGCAAGTCATGCTAACGAAAATCCAAAATAGGTATTCACCGATAGAAGACATTATCTGTTTTATTTGTTACGTAGAAATGCAAGGTGACACATACAAACCAACAAACAACTACTGTGTCTGTCTGTTCACAAACAAATTAAGTAAAGGAGATGTATGAAAATCTATTTGTTCATTGAGTAAGGTGTCCACATCCCTCCTAACTATTTCTAGCCTTTCCCAGACACTCAACTTGAACCCTTTCTCACATAAGCGTAAAACTCTAAAGGTGTTATTATTGTTCAAGGAATGCTATTATAATTTAAAAAGTTTTTAACATCTTACTTACCATTACTTTGTCATGGATTTTCGCCAGGTAACGCCTGTTTCCATCCAATATTTAAGTTGGTATATTTTATTTAAGTTACATCATATTTCACACTTAATTTGGCAGCCCTTGCTGACCTACCCAATTTTGTACCGGTACTCGTGTGTTACCCTTATAAATTGAGAAATAGTTTACTAACTAACACAAAGGCAATTTTATGCTTACTCCGGCAAAATATGTACAAATATTAGAATTTTGCTAAAATTTGTCCCAAGTAATAATTTGGCGAAACGTGATATTCGTTTAGTGCCATTTATTATTTATTTATTTTATTTTTAATATAATATTTTAATGATTCTATTTTTAAGGAAAACTTGAAATGAACTGAAATGATTTATTTATTTGTATAGGTCACTAAATGGCTCTTACAAACGTCAGTAAGTATTTAAAATAAAAAATATAATTGCTTCTATATTTACATGTACTGCCAGATTCGCAAAGCAATAAGTAGAACCGAGAGAAGGAACCTGACAAGAAAACTGTCGGCTTACTAACTTAAACTTACAGCTATTATGTTTACAATCATTATTAAGAGTGGACAAAATAGTCATGACATTATAGTCGAAGGTTTGAAAATAAAATCAATAAAACAAAGTACGTACATATCAACATACCGTCACCAAAATATCAAAAATAAAAGATTCATAAAAAACTAGATTGGGTCCAGATGCCTGTTCAAGGTCATCTATACTCTGCCGTCGTCGTCCCAAAGTACTCCCTATTAATTAATTACCTTTCTAACACTATGTGCACTAATACAAAATAGTTCGATTACTAATTACGCAGATAAGTTGTTAATTGCCCTCACACTACGTATACTGAAGATTACCATGAATCTTCTTAGTCGTACAGTAGGCAGAGATGCCCCGTCACTTCCAAGGCGGCTGCACGTCGAGGGATGTGCCTCCACTTCTATCTTTGACTTGCACTGCGAACACTTTCCACCGCGGTTGATTGCGTAGTGGATCTGATAAGGTCAATCCAGCGGTTTGGGGACCGACCTCGTGGTTTTGTGCCCTCCACGCGCCCTTGCACGACCAACCTCTCCATAGAGCTCTCCTCTCTAGTGATGTGTCCAAAGAACAGTCGACCATTTATACCGACCTACATACAGATAGACAGACTAAAATAAAAAAGGAATTAACCGTTCGTTTGTCTCGCTACAGCTGGAATGGTTTGGTCTGGATGGTTTCGAAATATTCCTGGAAGTTCAGGGAACATTTAAAAGTATAATTTCAGGCGGTACGAAGTTCGTCGGGAAAGCTAGTTAAAACTAAATAATGCCTTATTGTTTTTAACCGACTTCCATAAAAGGAGGAGGTTCTCAATTTGACTGTATTCCAATAGCCAGGACAGATGTTACATACCACTAAATAGAATCTATACAATCTGAGACGTACTTTAATAAAAAAGATTTTTTTCTTTATTAATAAATCTATGCAAGTCTAAACACACACACATATCACGCCTATATCCCCGAAGGGGTAGGCAGAGATGCATTACACACCCACAACTTGCCATTATTTTTTGTCCCACGTAATAGGGGGCAAGCCTATTGCCGTCACCGGGCACATTTATAATGGGTTATGTCCAAAATGGCCGAATGAATTTAATAAAAAGTAGCAGCTTTATTGTAATGTTGAAAAAAAAATTGAAATCTGTTGCTTCCCGATGAAATGCTGATGAAAGGCAACAAAATCTTACATGCCAGCCACTATGGCAAGTCTAAACACGCAAGTTAAACTCAATTTAATATGAATTTCATTTCTAACATTTCCTGTAGAGTAATCAAGTTTTCCTAAATTAATATTGACAAGTGTGTAACAATATGAGTTGAAACGTTAGAACTTTCGAGAACATACATAATTTAATTTAAACATTTATAATTTTGTAGAGTAAAGTAATTTCAAATAACATACATACATACATACATATGGTCACGCCTCTTTCCCATTGGGGTAGGCAGAGACTATGGAATTCCACTTGCTACGGTCCTGGCATACTTGTTTCGCTTCTTCCACTTTCATAACTATCTTCATGCACGCTCTCCGGTTCTGGGTGCTCTTGACCTGACCTTTGTTCAAAACATCTCCGATTTGGTCGAAGTACGTTCGCCTAGGTCGACCCTTACCTGCCTGTCCATTCACGCCCGCCTTATGTATCTGTTTCGTCAATCTTCTTTCATCCATCCTTTCTACGTGCCCGAACCATCTAAGCATCCCTTTTTCTATCTTACTCACTACATCTTCTGATACACCGCAAAGTTCTCGTATCTCGCTGTTCCTCACTTTCTCAACCAATGTCACCCCAGTCATACTTCTCAAACTTCTCATTTCCACTGCATTTATTTTACTTTCATGCTTCTTCTGCCAAACCCAACATTCACTTCCATACATAAGTGTAGGGACCAGCACTCCTCTATGAACAGCCAGCCTAGCCCTCCGGGAAATCTTCTGACTGTTCATAAAGTTATGCAGAGCCCCATTCACTTGATTTCCTGCCACAACCCTTCTTTCAATGTCGTCGTCACATCTTCCATCCCTTGTAAACTTGGACCCTAAATACACAAACTCTTTCACTTGCTCCACTCTTTCTCCTTCAATAACAATCGCACAGTTCGACATGCTTTCGTCTCGTTCAAATACCATTACTTTCGTCTTACTTGCGTTCACTTTCATTTCCTTCCTTTTCAAAGACTCATTCATAATATTAACCATCACCTGCAACTCCTCCGCCGATGACGCAAGTATTACCTGGTCATCAGCATATAAGAGGCACTTGATAGTCAATTCATCCATTCTTAAACCACACACACTCGCTTTCAGATCTTTCAGACAGTTATCCATGTATAGGTTAAACAGCATTGGTGACGCTACACAGCCCTGCCTGACGCCTCGTTCGATACCGAACCAGTCCGTGTAAGTCCCGTTTATGCGGACACAAGCACTGGAACCCTCATAAAGTGATTGCAGTGCTCGTATCAGATTGCTGCTTACTCCATACATGGACAGCGCTGACCACAATTCGCTCCTCACCACTCTATCATAGGCCTTCTCTGAGTCTACAAAAGCGCAGTAGACCTTTTGTCTTTTTGCCAGGAAATTTTCGGCAATGCTGCGCAAAGAGAAGACCTGATCCATGCATCCTCTTCCTTTCCTAAATCCAGCTTGCACATCCCACAATTTGTCATCAGTGTCATTCGTCAATCTAGTAATCAGAACCCTTGCATATAACTTGCCGACGACGCTGAGCAGACTTATCCCGCGGTAGTTTTTGCAGTCTCGCTGTGACCCTTTCCCTTTGTACAGCGGCACAATGACGGCTTTGCACCAGTCTCCTGGTACACTACCGCTTCTCCAACAAAGGTTAAAAAGGCGGTACAGCTGACTTGATACTACGCCTTGTCCTGCTTTCAGCATCTCTGTCGAGATCCTGTCATATCCTGCTGCCTTTCCAGCTTTCATGCCATTCAGTGCATCCATAATCTCTTTCACACTTATTTCATTCTCCTCTTCATTCCCACTTTTATTCTTGTCCTCTATACGAGATTCCGGTTGCGCATCCTCTTTCTCAAACAGACTTTCAAAATATTCCTTCCATCTCTTTAAAACACTTTCTTCCCCACTCAGAGAGCTTCCATCGTGGTTTCTGACTTTGTCCAGTTGCGAGGATTGGATAGTGCCCCCGGCTGTTCTTATAGACTTCCAGAAAAGTTTAACATTTTCCTGGAAGTTGTCAGATAACCTCCTATCAAATTCATCCCTTTCATTCTCTTTCTCTTTAGCTATCACCTTCTTTACTTCTCTTTTACGCTTCTTGTATTCCTCTTTTGCTATTGAGACATCCTCATCTGTCGCCTTATTCATTCTGTGATTGGCTTTGATTGCCAACCAGTCCAGCCACGCTTTCTTCTTGCACGCTACAACCATTTGTGCCTCTACACTCATTCTTTTGACCATGGGTCCTTTTTTCCTTTTGCTGACACCACATACTTTCACAGCTACTTGTACAAGTCCTTCCTTTAACTGCACCCATAACTTTTCCATATCATCTTCTTCATCCATATTCTCATACTTCTCTCTCAAGCTATTTCGAAATTCTTCTCTTTTATTCCTTTCTTGCAAGCTTTCTACTTTTATCCGTTCAAGCTCGGTCCCAGACTCATGGGCGTAGTGTCGCCACCGCTTAAATAAACCTCTTAACCGGCTTACAACCATATAGTGGTCTGTTTCGACAACAGTGCCACGTTAAGCCCGGGCATCCATCACTGTCTTTCTCAATCTGTCGTCCACAATCACAAAATCTATCATACTTCTCTGTTCTCCTTCTTGTCTAGTATACATGTGGATATCTTTGTGGTTAAACAGAGTGTTTGTTACCACAAGATTCCACTCCAAACATACTTCAAGCAAACTTTTTCCATTCTCAGTCACTCTATCGAAACCAAACTTACCCAAAACACTTTCATATCCATCACGCTCCACTCCCACCCGACTATTAAAATCCCCTAACATTATGATTCTTTCATTCGGCTTGCATTTACCCAAGGTATCTTTCATGCTGTCCCAAAACACCTGCCTTTCACTCTGTGCTTGGTTGGACCGGTCCCACTGCGCATCCTGTGGGGCATAAACTCCCACTACAAAGATGCGCGAAAGACCGACCTTCAGCCTCATCCACATTAGCCTTGGGCTTACACATTCGAAGTCAATCAAACACTCATTCATTCTAGCAGAAAGGATAATCCCAACACCTTGACTAGTGTCAGCCACCCCTGACCAAAAAGCTGTAAATGGCCCATGTGTGGTTGTGTCACACCCTTTCCGCTTAGTCTCGTTCACACACAAAACATCCAGTCGTCTTTCACTCATCAACTTACACATTTCCCCCATTTTATCATTCATACCTCCTCTTACATTGATCGTCGCAAAGCGGCTTTCCATAGCCCACTTTTCGCCTACCCTGGGACTGAGACGTGATGGGTGGCGAACCACATCGCCGTCCTTCTTCTTTAAAATCAGTACCATATTTGTTCCCACGATCAGCTAGGGAAACAAAGGTCCACCCAGACAGAGCCCCGCATGTCTGAGTAAGGTTAGCCGTCATCTGGGGTCACCCGGTCCCAGGGCATTTTTTTTTTTTTTGCACTATTGCCACACTTTTAGGGGGTTTTTAGTTCCCCTTGGCCTGTGTTGTTGCTCGTTTTGCACCACCCGGGGGGCACGTGTAGGGTGGGTCAAGGAAAGGTGGTAAATCCTACGGACGCGAGCAACAATCACCCCCCTTTCATTTCAAATAACGTAAAATTAAATTGAAGTGTATGTTGGTAATTTGATTCTACTCGTAATTTAAAAGCTCGTGATATTTTATAATCAACCGAATTCCAAAAAAAAGAGAATGTTCTCAATTCGAGTGAACGTTTTTTTCTTTTTTTATGTTTATTAGGTACCCCATGTCTTTGAACAGGGTGAACCGATTCTGAAAAAAAAATTATTGTTTGTTTGTCTGTCTGTCATTATCGCCAGACGTCGCAACGGCTTACCACCAGGCGGCTGACGCACGGCGTTAATTTGGTGAACCCAGGGCTAACCTATTGTGTTGAAGAACAAGTAATACCAATAATATTTAATTTTTTCTTCAAGCAAACGTAAAATTCTAACAACATACCATTTTTGTTTATTTAGGAGATTGATTCAGACGCTGAATATATAGAAGAAACTGTTTGTTCCGAAGATAAGTATTATTCTTGATATACCTAACAAAACATAATGGAGGTCAGCCATAATAATATGTAAAAAAATCCAATGAAAAAACTAAGAGTGAATACATAAAGGATATTTTGTCCAGACCTCTGGAAATTTAATGTACCTACTTACTTAAGTTTTTCGTAGACACAGTCAAATTGAGTATATCATCCTTTTTTAAAGTCGATTAAAAATATAGCTATACTAATGTACAAAACCTAGGATTTCGTTTACGTGTTCGTTACCAAAGGCTAACCGCATTGCCACCTTGTATGGCAATTTATATTCTCTATGTGGAATTAAAGTTAGCTCTTTAGTCACGTGGACCGTGGAAGTCGACGTAGGCAGTGACTTTGCGGTATTTTTAATATAAACGACGACAAAATGAATTGCAAATAAAATAGAATTCTAAAGTTTGTGTATTGCCACGTATCGCCTGTCAATTCTGCCATTCATGCCATCCATATTCCACCGGGCGCCACTGGAAATACTACTACTCTTACGCGGACTTAAAAAAAAATGCCATCTATAAGTCATATTACTGTCAAACCACACGTTGACACATTTCTGTCAATTTACGTCAACTTTGCGTCTAAAGTCATCATAACCACAGACAAGTTTTAAAATGTAAAACTTTATACCTATAATTTATTGTAAAACTACTTGTGCCGGCGAACTTCGTACCGCCTGAAATTTTACTTTTAAACCTACCCTGAGTTGGTACAAATATTTTAAGACTAAAATTAGCCAAATTCGCCAATCGGTCCTGAGTTATAGCGAGACAAACGAACGGTATTTCATTTTGTTTATACAGATGTTGTGAATTTATGATGCATATTATTTTATTATTTTCTTTGAAACTAGTACGGTGTCTTGCGCGGTGCTTCGCGCCGCACCACGCCATAGGTTTTGGCCTATAACTTTTGACCCCTTAGGGCTAGGTCAAATTTTCGATTTTTTGGCTTACTCCAGATCGAGGGCTATCCATAGAGGGGTCAAACATCATTGGAGCATAAGCAGTTCTCGAGAGCTAAGGGGGACATTCCCCATTTCTATATATAGAGGGCTTGAAGATATTTATGTTAGACAGTGAAGTAATACACCTTTGATAATGCTGAAAAGCGAAACCGGTCGGTGAAAATAAATAAAATTTATTTATTTATTTAGGTACATAAATCAGAAAACAATACAAATATTTATAAAATACACAACTTAACAAGGTTCCAAATTGAGTTACTTAACAAATGAATAGCCTAAAGTGGCACCTAGATAAAGAAAAGAAAAACAAAGCAAAACAAAAATTCCTAAAATTTTAATGCTAAAACTTAGACATAAAAAATAATATTTCAGACAATGTCCATAGATGGTTAGTTACAAAAATCTTATATCCTATGTTAGTATAGTTGTCATTTAAAAAATTTAGTTATTGGTGTTTAGAAACTACATAATACAATATTTATCAAATTCAAATTAGCACATTATATAATATTTTATTATAAAATTATTATTACATTATACAGAATTACTATTATATTATTATTATATTATATTTATTTATTTATTTTTATTATTAAATTTATGTTTCTAAAGTTATATATTTTAGTTTTAGTCATATTATCATATTTATTTATTTATAATTTACTTTAGATTTATAATTTACATAAGTTTCTTTGTATTGCGCTTAAATAAAGTTGTGGAATAGTGTGTGTCTGTTCATCATGTATTGTTTTCTCTACAAAACTTAACCTCCGAATTCAAATTAAGATGTTAAAATAGTTATTTATTTTATTATAATATAGATAAAGAATATAAGACAAAGAAAAAATATATCCTTCCAAAACTTGAAGTTTAATTAAAAGATAACCGCAATCACGGGCCCTAACAAACATTGTCAGGTTCACTCCCGGCGTGAATTGAAGGGATGTCGTCGTCAAAACAAAAATATTGTTTTTTTCCTTAAAAAGCTTGTTTTTTCACCGAGTGCTCTGTTATATGTTTTTGTTTTGTTGTTGGTTGTAATAAAATTTATCGTCAGATTTTCGCAGTAAAATGACAGAATTACTGTAATAAGAGTAGAGTGGTGAGGGTGAGAACACAGATATTTGTTTCGAGGTGAAGAATTTTTAATATAAATATACTAGTGGTCGCTCTATGGCCGAACAGTAGACATCGCGATCTGGCTTTCAATTTTTTTTTTTAATTACATTATAGCTGCTACTTTTTATTAAATTCATTCGGCCATTTTTCACATAACCCATTCTATATGTGCCCGGTGACGGCAATAGGCTTGCCCTGTATTACGTACTGAAAATACTGGCAAATTGTGGGTGTGTAACGCACCTCTGCCTATACCTTCGGGATATAGGCGTTATATATGTGTGTGTGTGTGTGTTACTCCTAATATTTTGACAATATCGCAAGTCCACGAATGTATTGATAATAGAGGTGAAGCAGTTTACATTTAGTGTCGAAATATCGAACGCTCAATATAAGAACACCTGTTTGAAAGATTTTGTATTTGAAAGCAATGAATATGCTATATTTTTCTCAAGTACTTCACAATATATTCGTATAATAAACATTACCTAACCTACCAATTAGTCTCTGTAGCTTAGTGGTTTGTTCGAGCAAAGCCGAAGAAGTAGTGAGTTATTGGGCATTCTACCCCACCTTAGTTCCATCGGTTATCTTCGATAACCTCAGTCACGGTGGGGTAGAATGCCCAATAACTCTGTGGGGTAGAATGCCCAATAACTCTTTGTAAAATCATTTACCTAAGCCAACGTTCCACATTTTAATGCCGTTCAATACACTACCGTTCCGTCAATGGTTAACCAATTTCACTTGCTAGATGATTGCTTTCGTACAGCAAACTAACCCGATGCATGTTTGTTAACTCAGTCACGGTGGGGTAGAATGCCCAATAACTATGTGGGGTAGAATGCCCAATAACTCTTTGTAAAATCATTTACCTAAGCCAACGTTCCACATTTTAATGCCGTTCAATACACTACCGTTCCGTCAATGGTTAACCAATTTCACTTGCTAGATGATTGCTTTCGTACAGCAAACTAACCCGATGCATGTTTGTTAACTCAGTCACGGTGGGGTAGAATGCCCAATAACTATGTGGGGTAGAATGCCCAATAACTCTTTGTAAAATCATTTACCTAAGCCAACGTTCCACATTTTAATGCCGTTCAATACACTACCGTTCCGTCAATGGTTAACCAATTTCACTTGCTAGATGATTGCTTTCGTACAGCAAACTAACCCGATGCATGTTTGTTAACTCAGTCACGGTGGGGTAGAATGCCCAATAACTATGTGGGGTAGAATGCCCAATAACTCTTTGTAAAATCATTTACCTAAGCCAACGTTCCACATTTTAATGCCGTTCAATACACTACCGTTCCGTCAATGGTTAACCAATTTCACTTGCTAGATGATTGCTTTCGTACAGCAAACTAACCCGATGCATGTTTGTTAACATGAACACGTTAAGATCACATTTTTAAGATAGATAAAGGTGGGACAGAATGCCCAATATCACTTTGGATTGGGAAATAACGTAACTAAACGAATATTCCACATTAATATCATTTGAGCACGCTGTCCCACTGTTCGTACGTTCGCTGAAGCTCCTTGCATGTTCATTAGGGAACTATTTTGTAGAATCACAATTACGATAAGCTAAAACGTACTTACCATTTTATGTCTTATAATTTGTACATTCTAGAATATAGCGAAAAACGTAAACTTGTTCGTCATGATGATAGTTTTATAAATGCTGTAGGATATTAAATTAAAAAACTGAAAACCATATAATAATATTTTTTTTTTTTATTTTTTTTTTACAGTTTTACTTAGTTTAGTTTATTAAAATAATTATAATTTGTTAAGTCTAGGTACTTATATAAGACAGGACAGCACACTTAATTCTAGTTAAATCCAATAAGCTAGCAGTCCCGTTATTAGTAGACCTTAGTCCGGTATAACGGGTCTGATCACAAGACATCATGTCACAGGGCTAGTTACGTCACTTTCACACTACATGTAGGATCTCAAATGATATATACATCACAAAACTTCGTGTTTAGTGCACATAACATGTGAATATTATTTGCTTATTTTATGCTAACTTATAAAAGGTACGTAGCTTATAAAAGGTCTGTAAGAAGAGCGGATTTTCCTGATGCAAGCATATATTTGTGCAATAGGAGATCTCTCCAAACATTGTAGTCATGTACTTAAAAGAAACAGTAAATAAACATTTTTATTTACTAATTTAAAAATTAAAAATATTGGTATGACCCCATGCTCGAGTTGAAATCTTATCTTTTGCAATTACTCTTTTATCATCATCACCAGACAACGCAATTTTTGTTACAGCACATGTAAATAGCTCATGTTTTATTGACTTAAATAAAACATTTGTTTTATGAACAATGTCACCATCATAAAGTGTTTTTTCATAATCAGTAACGTTAAGGTCACGTACAACATTCTTTTTAATACCCTTGGCTTTTTTAATTGTGCTGTGAATGGTGTTGATACAATATAACTTCGATCTCAATCCAACAAATTCGCTTATTATTTTACCAGCCATTTCATCTTTAAACAAGCCTGGTATTTTTTTGTTCTGTATGGGTAAAGTATACACATTATTTTTACAAAAATTGCTGGTGTCAAAGTAAGATAAAAAGTTATTTTTTATGTCTTCATAGAAATCATGGGTTTGTATTTGATACACAAAACTATCTGTATCCGTGTAACACATCCGTATCCTATCCTTGTAAAAAGGTTGCATTACTGAATAGTGAAAATCATACATATGACTTTTTGATAATTCTAGAACAGCAAAGCCAATATATATTGGTTTGTTCAAAGTTATTTGTTCAGGATTTAACTGCACCGCTACTAGATTTTTAGTGAAAACCGTTGCACTATGGAAATTTGGACGAGCAATAAGGTTTTGTGCGCATTTTCTTCTTTTAGTTATGTTTTTGATATCTCGCCACTGAGAAACTAAATGGACATTAACCCTGTTTTCAGTATTTTCTAAAGTTTTTCCAAATACACTATTATTCAAGAGCTTAAAAAAATCTTGTTCGAAAGTTGAAGAACTTTTTTGTCTCAGTTTGGTATTTAAATCAATATATTGTTTTAAATATGGGCTTTGTCGAAAACTGATTATTCTATGAATCTTCTTCAATATTAACCCATGTTTCATACAAGTTTGTAAATGCACGTAATGAATAACATATTTAAATTTATCATATAAATTAGGGATTAGCTTAGAACTCTTTCCCCCGGGGGGTATAAATTTTTCAGAACAAAATGGTAAATCGTTGTGTAAGTTATGCAAACGCTTAGGGTATACTATATCCACTTCCAAAATAAAACCACAATCTGCATCAATTGCAATTTTCGTTATATCTAAATTGTTAATTTCTTGTTGAGTGAGAAATTTGAAGTTGGATAATGGTAAGTATTGACACATACTATACCCATACAAATTATTACAATCTATATAAGAGACATAGGAATCAGGTTCCGAAGATTTGTAATCCGGTAAGTATATGTTATTTGCTTTCGCATGCCTGTGAGAGCAGAGGCACACTCCTCCTCTTATACCACTTTGTAACATGCGTATCATAGACAAGTCATTAATTAGTTCCAATTGAACACATGTTTTTAATAACATAGCGTCAAAAGATAAACTGGGTGCAGTTAAATAAAAAGCTGGATCTAAGTGATAATGTCGTTTACAAGTCTGTCTAAAATTTTCAAAAATATCTGCTAATAAAAGCACATCAGTTTGTAGGTATAGATCCGTATAACCACCTAAACTAGTAATTCTAAATGTTGACCAAACTAAATGTGCATGTCGGTAATCATCTTCAGAAACATTTTCATCATTGAGGGAACTATAAAAGTATTTCTTTGGAGGCAAACATTTTTCATCATACCGTTTCCACGAATCCATGTATTCATATGGATAAATGCCTTTGCGAGTAAGTAATTGGAATTCATCTCGGACAGGGAAGTGATTTTGTAAATTTTTAAACATTTCTGGTTTTAAAGTTTTACATAATTTGTTTAAGCTTGTCCCCAAAAATTTAAACGAATCAAGAAAACGCATTTGAAAAAACTTATTATATGAAACTGATACAAATTTCGTAAATGAGATATAGTTTTCTTTATTTTTAGGTATTATCTTTATTTCACCAGGGACGTCACCCAATGCTTTAATAAATAAATGACAATCATAACCAGCTAAGTTATGAAAAAAAATGGGGACAAATGCAGGGCATTTATATTGCAAATTACAAAACGAATGCGCAGCTCCACGATAGCGACCGGTAAGATGACAATGATCACGGACTTTGTCCCAAAAAAGAAAGTTTTGACATATATGACAACGTGTTGCATTTTCAAAATCATACCTGTCCTCCGTGGAAAATATCATTACAGCTGGTGACTTAATTATATCATAAATTTTTTGCACGTCTTTAATTATATAGTCAACAAACCGCTTATCACAGTCTGGACCTCGATATGACACGTAACGATTATAGCTAGGTTCATCAGAGCATACAATATAATAACCAAAAGCAACCGGTACGTGTTGGTGAAACATATTCATATTTTTACTAGAACAATTAGGCTCAGTACTTGTTTGTAGCATCGATTCAAAATCTGCATAAATACAAAAAGGCATAGTTTGTTTCCGTTCATAGTTTTTAAACTTAATTACTGAACCTCTGTTTGGAAGGACAGTTACTATACCTCCACATAAATGGTTGTTAAGTTCGTCAGCGGTATTGAAAAATATCAAACATAAATCGCAAAGATGTAATCTGCTGTGATGAGATGTGACTTGACTTCTAAAAAGTCTGGAACAGTCTTTGATCAAGCAATAATGAGAAGAATTATTATTTTCTAAAAACAGAAGGTGTATCATTTTTCCGCTGTATTTAAGGTTGAATTCAGATTTATACAAAGGACCTACAAAGTTTTTGTGATTTTTTAAACCATAAATTATAAACTTTATATGTGGATTGTTTTTTTCAAATGTTCTAATATCATTAAAGGTTACAGGAAAAGACATTCCTCTTAAGTTAAATATTTCTCGAAAATTAGGATAAGAAGACGTTCTTTCAGGGTGTTTCTTAACTGGATATAAAGCCGCTGTTACACACCATAAAAAACAATAGTGATCATTATTCAAAATATTCAAACATGCTTTTTTAGCCTGAATTAATTTGGGTAAACTGATATAACTAGAACCACCAAGTGGTTGGTATTTATTGAGATTCATCTCAACATACAAATTGTTTATAAATGTCCATCCACTATCACGACCTTCAAACTCTTCAATAGATGTTTTTAAATAATTAACTGTTTCAATATACAATTTTTCGAAATCGAAGTTAGAATATAATATTTTATTTTTGGTTCCAAAAGATTTCACTTCTTGTGAATTATCTTTGAATTTTAAAAATGTACCAAAAAACTCAAAGTTTACCTTAACACAAGTATGCTTAGCAAGGAATTCATTTAAAAGAGATTTTAATCGGTCAAAAATGCTTGAAAAAAAGGATTCAATTGACGCTCCTTGATGTTCATCACGAGCTAATATTTTATAGGTTAATATACGACTGCGAAACGCTGAGTTTATGATTTCTACACCATCACTATGTTTTATTGTTTGACTACTTTTCCTATGTGAACTACTTCGCAAATGTCCTACCCATGATTTACTGGGTACTGATGTGTTACACGCAGTACAAAAAGGCATTATTATTAAATAAAATATTTGCTCCTACAACACTAAGTTTAAAACATAAAAAATTAAAGAAATTTATGTATTATAGATCTACACACTTAAAAAAGTTTGCGATCACTTTGAAAATTAGATACTTATATTTGTGATATAGAAGATTTTTTCTGATAAGATTCTAAAAATATTAAAAATTAGAATTAGAACGTGAAACAATAAAGATTAAACGTAGGTAAACATTTTCTGTTGATTGGGTTAAATTTGAAAATATATCAGCTTTGTAAGTGATCTCAAACTATTTTTGATGTGTGTATATTATAATAATATACATAAGGTATATCTATAAAAATTAAATCTACTTTATAAAAATCTTATCCGCATAATGCACTGGTTCAGTGTCTTGAAATTCATTATATGCATGTCCTAGAAAGTCTTGAAGTGACTCCCAAGATAGTGAGGACTCATCGCACTGTAATTTTACAGTCACCAACGCTGTCCTGTAGCGCACATCAGGGGCGTGTGATATGTAATCGTTGGTTTTATAGAGTTTAAAATCAACCACATACCCTCCTTCCGTTTTCTTGGAGCGACGAGACGTCCCAGATGAAACACGACTTGAGAAACTGGAAGCTAAGTCGCGCCGTGGTTCTCTGCAACTGCCTTCTTCAGCCCGCAAAATATTCAAAATATTTGTTTTCTTCGTTCTGTAAATAGAAAAAAGTGTTAATTATAAAAGTACTTATTCAAAGTGACTAAGAACTTGGGATCAAAACACAAAAAGTTATAGTATTTAAACGTGTAGGTATTGAAACGTACAAGTATTGTCAAAAGATCTATCTATGTATATAAATTAAGTGTGTCACTCATTTGTGTAAAATTAAGTTAAAGGTGTAAACTACACCTTATTCAATTTTAATTAAAATGTGACGATGTTAAACTTAATTAAAATGTGACGATGTTAAACTTAGTTGAACATAATGAAACCTACCTCTTTGTGGTGTTAAACTCGGGTGAAGTGTTTTTTCGTTGTACACTTTGGGTGCAGCTGGGCTTGGGTTGTTTTTGCTTTTTCTCTATCACCTGTTTGCGTTTCTTTGGTGCTACACACTCAGACTCTACTACAGAAGAAGTTTCAAACTCCGAATCAGACCTGTTAAAATACAATCAAATTATAAACAAATATATTCCCAAGATTTTCCGAATAGATATATTGCTAGCATCACGGCTGATTATAGATAATGCAGCCGGCGGGAATTAACCAAGCAACTCACTACTCAGTGGGATAACATAATCAGTAATCACATTTTATAATAATATGCGTTAATAATTATCAGCCGGCAGGAATTAACCAAGCAACTCAGCTGGATAATAATTAACTAAATAATAATTAATAATTATCAGCCGGCAGGAATTAACCAAGCAACTCAGCTGGATAATAATTAACCAAATAATAATTAATTTAATAGCACTTACTCACATTTTCTTGTTGGAGAAGATCACTGGAAGATACTGGAGCGAATGTAATTTATTTGAAAAATTGATGGGTTTTTATACATAAAAAGTATCAATTCAGCAAATATCACCTCCCAACAAAATTAAAACTTAACTTATTATTTATATAGGTGTATTAATTAATTTATGTTACTTACGACTATTTAAATCAAAATGATTGAAAACTCATTTCGTCTAATTGCACTTTTGTTATTACAATTGAAATACAAAACCATGTCTTTACCAACACCGCCAAAGCTAATTCCGATTAATTCCGACGAATGTTATGATTTCTGTATGATACATATAAAATGTAATTATAATTTATGTAGGTATGTTCGTTGATCGTCGTCGATAAGTATATGATATGGTAACTATATAATTATGTATAGATAGGTACATGAATAGTATTAATGAAATATACTCATACCATTGTGCAGAAGTAAAATTATGCAATTTATTGGTGATTTAGGTAAGGACCGTCGTCTATACCTAAATCACCAATATAAGCTGACCGTTAGTACACGGTAGGTATTTAATTATTTTTAAAAGGTAGACGTACCCTGGAAGTTACCTAGTTTGCGTCACAATTATAGAAGTTTCAAATTGCTATGCACGGTTTTCATGGGTGTGTGTGTGTGTGTGTGTGTTAGTGTGTGGAAGCAAGGTATCTGTTAGTTTACTTACTCAGCGATACAATATTAAAACGACATCGTATTAACCGACTTCTAAAAAGGTGGTTACTTTATTTATCTGTAGGTATGTTGGTTTATGGTTCTCAAATTTGATACAAGGTATGGTTAACGGTATTCTATTAAAAATCCTTTGGAATCGTTTCGATAAAAATAATTTTACAAAAATATTACTACAGACTTATCCCACAAATATGTTAACAAACATTACAAATAATCATTTAAAATATAACTTTTAAATATTAGTAAATAGTTTTGGTATGTGCTTAAACTATATGGTAATACACCTCTTTTTATCCAAGTCGGCTAACAACGTACCTTTATACAAAGCTACGACCAATGTTAAGTCAGCAGTTTGTTCATGTATGTTCTACTTGTTTACCTATGTGTGTTATCGCCACATCGACACATCGTTCCTATACGCGAGGAATGTCTCATATTCTGTTCCCACAATATCTACCATTTGCATCGAGCTACCAAACACGCAGTGCACTACGTCCTTCAGAGGATTAAAAGGAAGATCCAAAATAAAAGCAATGTCATGTAAGTAATTACTTATAATGTTAATTATTTGATTTATAATTCTTTGTTAGTTTACCTACTAAATATCTAATTTATTAGGCGACGTAGTTTTCTATGGAAGTCCTTTAAATTAAATTTTATACGATTATCCTTAATTTTCGTATAACATTTAAGTTCTGTACAAAATTCAAAAGTTGTAAATAAAATAATGAACGCTGAAATATTTAATCTCTTGCTAGCACTTAATTGCACATAAAGTAGAATATTTTATCAAATTTGAATAGGCTCTGGTGTCTCAATTAGAGTGGCTTCCGAAGAAGTTGTGTAGGTTTGACATATTCGGACTACATTTGCCGATTTTCAATAATTAGACTTAAACCTACATTTAATTTTATTTTCAGATATTTTATCATCACGGATGAAATTGACAAGGAACCCTCATGGACAGCGCGGTGAACCACATAATCAATTTGTAAGTAGATACCTATATATTTTGGTCATTCCAAAAAGTGTAAAATTAAAGTAGCACGTAGTTATACATAATGTAGAATATTTTATCAAATTTGAATAGGCTCTGGTGACTCAATTAGAGTAGCTCCCAAAGAAGTTGTAGAATATAATATCATCAGTAAGGAATAATGTAGGTATTCTTTAGAATAGCTGGAGAGTTTAGACAATACAAAATATAAAATATTAGGAATACCTATTGTAGTTTATTTCGTATGATACTAACTGATAAGGTGCCTATAGGTATTTAACTGGTCACCCGATTCTATATTAGTATGTCGAATAAATTAAAATAAGCAATTACATAATTATTGTCTTTTTATTATATTCCTTATCTGATATTGATAACGAAATACGTCATCATTCACGTTACAACACGTTTGAAATTCATAAGAATTTCACAACTATTAAGTAGGTGCATAACAATAACATTTTGCACATACGAATTATTGAATGGTTGAATTTCAAGTTCTAACTTGATCATCATACCAATAAATGCTTTATGTCAGCATAATTTGATATATCAACTGCGTTAGAAAAAATATTATTACCTAGTTCATTCTTTATTAAACAGTCAATACGAGCATATCTAACATGGTAGGTATTTTATAACTTTCAATCTATTGAAAATTTCAATCTATTTACAAAATACTTAGTATGATTTATTACTAATGTTTTAAATAATTTTCAGAATACCAACTTAAACAAATTTTCAAACGGAATAGAAGAGAGCTCTCCTGAATATCTTCCAGACCTGCAAGATCAGTTCGACTTGGACAACGCAATGAATAGACCTTGGATAATAACACCCAATGAAGAAGTAAAAATAAACAAAAAGAAAACTAATCGAAGAAGACCAATTACAAACAAACGCAGTGCATTGAATTCCTATATTATTAACAGTGAAAGAAGAAAAGGACGACGTTTAATAAAAATTACGATCAAGGAACTCAGTGAGTCAATGGACGACGAAGATGAAGGTAAGGACATAATCACTGCACAGTATATTGTACAAGATACGGTAGATGAGATATCGGATCAAGCTGAAAAATTAATTCACAATATTTCCAAAAAATTGTGTGGCTACTCATATCACATTTTTTAATTAGGTAATAATTCATTAATGTAACTAGTAGATAAAGTGATGACATATTTAGATTTTATTAAAATTTTATTTACTGTGAAAATATGTGTTAAAAAAATTTCAATATTAAGTTGTGTGTTAAAAAATAAAAACCATAGGTAATAATTGTGTGGCTACTCATATCATATTTTTTAATCAGGTAATAATTTATTAATGTAAACTGTGTAAACTGTGTAAAAAATGTGTAAACTAGTGATGACATATTTAGATTTTATAAAAAATTTATTTACTATGAAAATATATGTTAAAAAATTATAAATATTAAAAATGTGTGTTAAAAAATAAAAAACCATTTACTTTAAAAAATTGTTTTATTTATTAAAACTGCGTATAGGAAGACATATTACCTTTCTTGCTCTATTAAATAGTTCTTTAACATAACATAATAAAACATTTTTAAGTGCACATTGTTTAATGTGATTAATACAATTAAAACTGGTTTCAATATTTGAATATTTGTTATGCAACAGTGATAAATTTGGACACTTGTCTTCACCAAGATCTATACAAATACAATTCATACAAAGATCTTGAATCCACTTAACTTTTTCTAAGCCCTTCACAATAATTTCTTTATTTTCTAGATAAGGAACAATTATACGTCGAAATTCTCTATAGTCGATATAACCTTCATTCCAGTAAATCCCTCTGTTTCTCTCCAACCACGTAACTTGTTTTTTTTCATCCGTAGTTAAGTATTTAAATAAGTATGGAGGCTTTATTAAGAACGTTTGGGTATAAACACGAGTGGCCAGAGCTAATTCCTTGACTATAAAGTTATTACAAGTGTCTTTAAAGCCCTGGACATCCACTATAATCGTATTCGGGTTCATGATAATTTTCTCACAGTGCTGCTTAATGGTTTATACTCAATTATACAGTCGTTCAATATAAGACAATATGCCGAAGTTTGATCTGGTATATCAATGTCACTTTCAATTTCCACTCTGACATCCACAACAGGACCCGACTTAAGATTATCTGGTTGTCTAGAACAATCTACGACAAATAACGGAGCAATATTTTTAAATTGTTTCTCACTTAATAACGGTTCACCACGACGACCTCCGTAATATGAGTGTTGAAATCTGGTGTATTGTTCATATATTAACGCAATTCTGTTATTCGAGAAACTTGAATTTAAATTTTCATAAGGGAAGTAGGTTGAATTTAGGTATACTCTAACATCACGAACGTCACAGTGATCAAACTGAGACATATCCAATTTAGGATTATTTTTTCTATTTGTTTGCAGACCAATAATAACAAATCTTGGTTTCTCTATTTGCGATGATGTTTTTATGGACCAAGTATGTTTAGTAGTTTTTGGTAAAGCCGGATATTCATATAAATCCCAATTCCTGAATATCATCTGGAGTGATCGGTCTTTTTCTAACAGTTTTAACATATTTATTTTTTCTCTATCGGATACTTTGACATGTGGTACTCGCCATATTATTTTATTTATAATAATATCTTCTACCGTCTCACCAGCGCTAAGTTTTAGGGCGTTCAGATTAGTATTACTTCGTAACAATATTAATTCATGTTTGCTGTTTATCACTACTTTCTTGAAATCTTCTGCAAAACCAAGAATGTTACAGAGGGGTATGGAAGCAGAAAAGCTACCCCCATTTGTACTATTTATACCATCGATATTCCAACCCCAAGCATTAGATACTTTAGCCTCGTTTTCGTTCATTGATATTAATGATTTCATTGTGGTAGTTATACCAGCGTTCTTTATTTTATCTATTTCCACTCCATTTATCTCATACCTTATATCTTGAAACAAGTAAAGTAAACTATTGTTTGTGAAATGAACGCTACTGACTCTCTCTTTAGAATTTTCAGCCTTGTTTACAACAATAGTTCCTTCCAAAAACAAAGTGCTTGCTGATGGTAATATATACAAGTCTTGTTGATTAATAGGTATCCTGATTTCATCGCTTCTATTGAAACTTGTAAGGCTTGTAAGAGTGAAATTCAATTCCTTCCACAGAGTTGTTGTATGCAGGAGCGGATAAAACATCTAGTATATTCATTTTAACAAACCAATCGCTTTAAGAAAAGCTTTATTATTGTTGTTCAATTTTATGACCTTTTTGGATCGAGCTCTTATTGGTTTGATAGTTTGAGTAGGACTGTTATGTTTAGTTGAATGAACCACATATTTATTATAATCTATCATGTTTTCTTCTGATATGTAGATACAACTGCACTTCTTCACCTCGCAAATTTATTAAGTTATTATTTATATCTAAAAGCCTTATCTGTATGCAGCTTATATTGGTTTGGTTTATTGGAAAGTAGATTGCGTTTTTTGGAATTTCTATAATCCTGTATCCAGGTGGAACATTAAGTGCAAATTCGTGTAAGATGTGACTGGATTGACCGTTTATATAGGAACCGCTAACTATGTCACATTCAATCCTTATGACAGTCGTAGGCAAAATGTTAACTGGAAACTCTGATACATGATATTTATTTGCTTCTAAGATCTGTTTTTTTAAATCCCAATAAACTTCCAAATGTACCTTCTTTAGTAAAATCTATAGTTGATGTACAAAATAACATAGTTTTTAAGGTGTTGTTATTACAATTGAGTTTTATGGATGCATCTTTTATCTCAGTTTTTAAATAGTCGCTAATATCTTGTAATTCATAAGTTCCTTCAGGTATCTCGATAACATTTTTAGAACCATAATATAATTTATTATTTGTATTATCAAAATTTGGAATAGAATTATATGTAGAGAAATGTAATAATGCACATTCATACTCCCCAACTAATGGCAGCGTGCTTGGATAATAGGTAGATAATACCGATGAGTTTCCAGTTATCGATAAGGTGAGTGACATCTTGCAAATGATGGAAATGAAAGAATGATATAAAATTTATAGTATTTATTCCAAAAACATTGCAAATATCTTAAACACAAATGTCCACAAATTATTGTGTTAAATTGTTGATATCTACTAAAGTTATAATAAACATCACAGTTCTTAAAATATAGGATTAATTCTCTTGGCGGTTTTAAATCGCCAAAGCTATCAAAATATTCACAATAATTATTTATTTTAACATAAGCTACCCAATGCGTTCCATCATTTTTTGAATTATCTAGGTTAACTATACCACATTCAATTCGTTTAGATGTTTTTGGTAACTGATCCTTCATGTAAACTCCCCGAAAGTAAGGAATACAATAGGCATACTTCTGAATATCGATATTAGTTAAAGCGCGATTAGGTAGCTGATCAATTAGTTTTTTGATGGTTTTATAAACAATCCCTGACCTTGCTTATGTGGTTTAATGTATAAACCTTTACCTATTGCTATAGCCTCCATAGTTTTATTATGACGTTCAGTTTCTTGTAATTTTTTCTGACCGTCTTTATAATCATTCACTGTTTTAGCAATACCAGCTGCACCACCAGCTAATGCTCCTAAAGCAGACAAACCAGCAAAAATTGGGATTAAAGGTAGAATGCCTCCAGTTTTTGGTATAGGTATCATTCGAGGTACGCGAACTTTTGGAATGCATGGAACTAATTTTCTAGCAACCATATAAGCTATATTTATTAGTGACTTATTATCTTTAGGCGAGAGTTTTTTGATTTTTCTTTTTATTTTCCTAACAAAGTTATTAAAGGTCTTAACACCAGCACCAGACTTCAATTTAGCTTTCATAATTTTGTTTACTATCCACGAACTAATCTTTTCCCCTGTTCGAGCATCTTTTGCTTTAAGTCTTTGTTTAGTCATATCTATAAGACGTAAGTCGGCTTTTTGACGGTTAGGCAAGTCTATGTAGTTTGCGTATGCGATATCGTGATGCATACAAGCTTCGTCTAACTTGTTTACACCTTTATCACCACGTAGTAATCGTTTTGAAAGCTTTGTTCCTGGTCCACAATAGTTATAACCGGGTATGTGAAGTTCGAATGGTAAATGATTAATGATACTGTTTATTAGTCCACCACCTTGCATCGTCTAAAGAATAATGAATAAACTTTAAAATTATATATCACTTATATAATTAACTTATTCCACTATTGCAGTCTTATCAATCCAACTGTTCTCTTTGTTATTTAAACCCAACCATTTTACAAACAGTTTGTTTCCTTTCTTTTTTAATACCTTTTCTATCAAATAGACACCAGGGCAGGACGACTTTTGAAGCTCTTGTTCGTAAAAAGTTCCTAATATGACTTGTTTTTGATTATCTTCGATGCGATATGTTATTGGTACAGTGTTATTTATCTTTTTTATAGTAAATAATTCTGTTGACCAGTTAGGAGTGTATCCTTTCTCAAATATATGTTTGTACTTACTAATTCGAACTTTGTCACCAATTATAAACTTAGGACGACATTTTTGGGTTACCTTTATCATGGAATTTGCAATATTATTTTTAATGTCCGTTTCATTAAACTTATTGACATTAACAGGTGCAAATTTAATAATACGATGTTTTGTGTTGTTATATGTCTTCATAACATCGTTCAAGCCACCATCTATCCACTTATAGTGTCCGTTCAAGCTAAAGTATTTGTACAATTTATTTTTAAGCGTTTTAATAACTCGTTCAACAATTGAAGCCTTTTTGGTTGAAAATGTTGAGTAGTGATTAATATTATAGTTCTGTAAAAGCTTTTGAAATGTAGAATTATAGAACTCAGTACCCCTATCAGTTTGCAGATGAGTTGGTATCCTATGATTAGTAGAAAGTAATTTTTCAAATGCATGAGAGACATCATGTTTGGATTTAGTTTTTAGTGGTTCCACCCAAACGTACTTTGAGAAGCAGTCAATAACTATTAAAATATAGTTATATCCTTTATTAAAGGTTTTTAGGTTTTGCATATCAACTAAATCTGCTTGCCACAAATCATCAATACCTTTTAAAATTACAGATCGTCGAGGAAAATTTTTTCGTGCTGCTTTATGTATTTCATTGACGATTTGTTGTTTCGCCATTTTGATAAACTTTAAGGTCTATGTTTTTCGATCTTTTAATATAGATTGAATTGCGTCTTGAATTAGTCTATCAACTGCGTTTCTTGTGTAAAATTTGTTTTCCAAATGAGTCACTATCTCAGACATTATTGTTTTTAAAGCTTTCTCTATGTGGTTTTGAACACTATTTGGAATAGAACTTTGCAATTTTTGTAAGTCATTCATTAGTACACCTTTCAATTCATCTACATATGTTTTATTTACTGCATCATCTGCGTCTTGAGGAGGTTTGACACCTTTTAACCTCGATGTCTTCAAGTCATAATCTCCACGATCAGATTTTATTAATGCGTTATCATTAAAATCCAGTATTTCCGATATACGCATTCGCTTATGAATATAATGACCAAATTTGTCTACATTCATATTAAAGGTGTATTATGTTGAACGGTATATAGTAAAATGATACACATATAATATTAGTAGATTTATTTATTTGATGATTTTGCTTTCACGTAGTTCTTCAATGATAGATATTATTTCATTGTCTATTCCTGTGTTACCAGCATCTCGAGAAGCAATTAATAATTTTAATCTATCAACCAATTCATTGGGATCATCCCAATATACAAAATCTGTATTTTTTTTCCATATTTTTGTTAAAGGTAATCCTTTTCCTACTTTCTGTCTACAACTTGGACTTTTACTTTCTTGTTCGAAAAGTGGTTTAATAACTTGCAAATATTTTTGTCCTTTATTACTTTTAATTGGTTTTTTTGAATCGAAATCACGACGATGTGCATTCGTTACAAGTAACATTGCCTTATAATTTTGCTTGTCATAGTCATTAACCAAGCTCAGATCAATGTCTCTTTTTAACAGTAACTCTCGCAACCCAGGTGTACTTTCGTACTTGTGTCCGGCTACAGTAATAACTTGATCTCCAATCGTTATGCCAGAGGAACCTAACATTAACTGTCCACGGTTATTTCTTATACCAAATGGTACATCCGATAGTACTTGTGAAGATAATGACCAAGATGATACATCTGGATTAGTATCGACTAATGACTGAAATGAAGAGTCTGATGAGGGTTCCGATTCGTTACTATCATTACTGCTTTCATCTGTTTCTTTCATATCTTGGTCTTGTGGTTCTTGGGGTTCTCCTTTTTCCTCCTTTTTTGTTAGAGCTAAGTGGTTATTAGTGTTGGCTATTAAATTGAGAGATTCTGTAACAGGCTTAAAAACTGTATCAAGAGCATGTCTATTATTATCTTCTAAATCCTTCATTTTACGTATTTTTTTCCTGACAGCTTGTGTCGCATCAACAATTTGTTTTTTCAATGATTTATCCATTATGTAAAATAGGTGGTAATCGGATAAGAACCAATTAAAGAATAACAATAACGTGACTGCAGTCTACTTAAATATTCAAATTTCATCTAATAATACAAAAGTGTCAAACGTTTTTCTATAGCAACCGTTGTTTTTCGAACAATCTTTATTAATTACCACATAATCAAAAGGCTCTTTCCATATTAGGGAACACATTTCTCGAAATTTCAACCATGTCATATCGGTGTTAACATGTTCTTCGTAAACATGTTTCAAGTTAACTTCATCTTGCTTAAAAAGCACAATTAAGTTAGCATTATCTCTTACAAGTTGTTTAGGTATTTTGGTATAAGTTTGATTTAAATAAAAACTGTCAATCAATTTATGTCTTCCCATTGCAAAATAATCACGCATATTACTTTGATTTTCACATGCTACATCGTCAAAAATAATCACAGAATTAGGTTTCGCATCTGTAACCTTCAAAACGTCATCATTTGCTTGGTATTTCTGGAGAGTGATACCTGGTACTCGTTGTAAAACTTTTTCTAAAAAGATGTACTTTGGTTGATGGAGAGTTTTAGAATATACATAAACATTCTGAAATGTCAATCCATTTTCATGCAATAGAAGACCAATTAATAAGTTAGTTTTTCCACAATTTGATGGTCCGCAAATGATGCAACGTACTGTATTCGGTAATAATTCTCCATGGCGTAACTTGTTTTTTGTCAAATCGTCACAGATTGTATTGACCTGTAACGATTGTGTTTGTTTAACGAATTTCATGTTTGCTATGTAATACTGATGGACTCGTAATGAAAAGATGAATTTATAACATAAATATTTATAACTACAAGTAGTAGTAAGGAGCTTCAGCGAACGTACGAACAGTGGGACAGCGTGCTCAAATGATATTAATGTGGAATATTCGTTTAGTTACGTTATTTCCCAATCCAAAGTGATATTGGGCATTCTGTCCCACCTTTATCTATTTTAAAAATGTGATCTTAACGTGTTCATGTTAACAAACATGCATCGGGTTAGTTTGCTGTACGAAAGCAATCATCTAGCAAGTGAAATTGGTTAACCATTGACGGAACGGTAGTGTATTGAACGGCATTAAAATGTGGAACGTTGGTTTAGGTAAATTATTTTACAAAGAGTTATTGGGCATTCTACCCCACAGAGTTATTGGGCATTCTACCCCACAGAGTTATTGGGCATTCTACCCCACCGTGACTGAGGTTATCGAAGATAACCGATGGAACTAAGGTGGGGTAGAATGCCCAATAACTCACTACTCGAAGACATTGTGTTTTTGCGTATTATATTGAACTGCCTCGGTGGCTTAGTCGGTCAGTTCAAAATCGGGAGAGGGAGCTTACCCTCCCCGCTGAGCTCCGTAGTCAGGGGCCAGGGCGCCGCAGACTCATCTACTTCCAGGACCATCGACCTCCATGATCGGAGCCTGAGGACGGCGGGTTAGGGGTATCGTTTCAGTAGTTATTTTCCCTATCAAAACAATCTACAATAAACATACTCTATAACAGAAAACATTCAAAATTGATTCAACCCCTTATCTGAGTTATTTACTTGGAAACAGAGGCAGTTATCATTAAATTGACAATACGGCAAAGTAACATGCGAGTTGTTATGTCAATGCGTGTTTACAAGTCATGTTATCTACCCCCTGTTTGCCATTAATCCTTTACAAGTTAAATTGTACTCTCATATCTCAGACAGTCTGAATCACGACAGCGTTGTCTCCTTGAATAATTGTGCAAGTTTCAATAATATCACTGTTTTGCAACTGTATAAGATGAAATATAAATGTAATTTCTAAGGGGTTTATCATATTTCATATCGTTGATACATACGAGACACTGACACACACTGACACACATGGAACATGGAACATAGAATCAATCCAAAAAAACTAGTTTGTAAGACAACAGATAATAAATCTAGCAATCTATATTTTAAATATATGCCCGAAGGTAAGGGACTTGTGGTCTTTGAGGAAATTGAGCCGACCTCTAGTAGTAGTATGTATGGGGGTGAACATAATTCTGTTGAGCATAACATTATGTCTGGTAGTTTAAGCATAGTACACCAAAATATTCAAGGCTTATCAGATAAACTTTTAGAAATTGACCTTTACATTAGAGACCACAATGTTCTTATTTTTTGTATAACAGAGCATTGGTTAAAAGACCACGAATTATTGTTCAACAGTGAATTTTACTGACTTATTAGTGCATTCGCAAGAAGGAAGGCTATTCGTGGTGGCTCCCTAATATTCGTGTCTAATAATATAAAATGTAAAGAACGTAAAGATATTGTTGCTTTTTTTATAGAGCGCACTGTGGAATTGTCCTGTGTTGAGCTTGAGCGACGCATTGTCCTCTGTGTCTATAGCCCACCGGATTGTGATTACGATTCATTTGAGATAGTAATGGAAAATGTATTGTAACAATTGTGTCTTAGTAAAAAGCATGTTGTGGTGTGTGGTGATTTTAATGTTGATGTACTTGTGCAGGCACCTAAATGCATTAAATTTATCAATTTATTCAGTTCCTTTGGCTTACAACACTTATTTTCAGAGGCAACTAGAATCACATCACATTCTGCAACATGTCTAGATAATATATTTTGCAACTGTGAACTCCTGACAAAGGAGGTATTAAGTAACTTCAAATCTGACCATCTGGGGCAGAAGGTCGTATTTCCCATCAATATCACAGCTAAATGAAATAAAATGTCATGTAGGCCAATGAGTACATATTCCCTAGAACGATTTAATGAAAGCGTTTCTGCAAAAGTTGCTAGTATTGACTTGAACCAGGTTGATCCAAATATAAGTATGAATGTGTAAATATCGCTGGCGCGATGTAGGATTTGTCACAATAACTAACGTGGGTAGAAACTCTAAGTTATGCTAACAAAATTTAAAAAAATCGGTATTCTACAGTATAAGACACTACTCTTTATTGCATAGAAAATGCAAAGTGACACACACAAACCAACAAACAACTACTGTGTCTGTCTGTTCACAAACAATTTATATGAGTCCTTGTTTAATACAATTAAATCTGAGTTCGACAATATATTTAAATCAAGAACTTTTTATAAAAATGGAAACCTCCAGTTCTGTGACTGGGCAACCACTGGCATCTACAAAAGTAGAGCTAAGTTGTATGAATTATATGATATGAAGCAATATAATTTTAATCCTGATTTTATTCACTATGTTAAAGATTATTCAAAAACTTTCAGAAAAGCGTGTGTTGCTGCCAATTCATTATATTTGAGTAATAAGATTAAACAGTCCAACAATAAAGTCAAAACGACTTGGAATATAATTAATGCTGAAACCGGTCGCCTAAAGCCCCGTGACAATGACTTTGAATTAATTATTGATAATAAAGTCATCAACAAAGAACCAGATATAGCACAAACCTTTAATAATTTTTTTATAGACATACCCGCGAATATAACTAGCTCCTTGAATTCTTGCCCAGTTAAAGCTCAACATATGCTGGAAAGCGGCGTGAATCAGTGTCATGTCTCATTTAGCTTTGAATATGTAAACCACAATGATATTATAAAAGTATTCAAGTCGCTTAACTCAAAAACGACTGGCTTGTGGGGTATTTCTGTAAAATTGCTTCAGTCCATTATTGTGAATATATCTCCACATCTAGCTGCAATATTTAATAAATGTGTCAATAGTGGAGTGTTTCCTGATCTCATGAAATACAGTAAAGTGATACCTTTATTTAAAACTGGATCAAAAAGCGACCCAGGTAACTTTAGACCAATTTCAATGTAGTATTGAACTGTCTTGGTAAAATTTTTGAAAAAATAATATTGCAGCAATTACAATCACATTTTAATTCAAATATGCTACTACATAATGAGCAGTGTGGATTCACAAGAGGTCGTTCTACCATTAACGCAGGGGTAACGTTTCTGAAGCATATTTTCAATGCCTGAGAGAATAAGCAAGATGCCATTGGTATATTTTGTGATCTCTCCAAAGCTTTTGATTGCGTTGAACATAATATCCTATTACGGAAACTCAATTATTATGGTATCAGAGATTCGGCACTGGACCTAGTTGCCTCATACCTCAGTGATAGAATACAACATGTTGATATCAATGGTAGTCGGTGTTTAGGGGCTTCTGTAGCTATGGGCGTGCCACATGGATCAATTCTAGGTCCGTTTCTATTTTTAGTTTACATTAATGATCTACCGTTCTATGTACAGAACTTGTGCGACATTTTTTTTTTTATGTACACACAAGAAGGAAGAGCGAGATAAGAACAGTAGGATAGAGTTTTAGTACAAAGGCACCACTTATTTCTAAGAAATCTCTTCCAGTGGGCCAGGGAAGGAGATGCTTAGTTGAAGAAAAGTATTAAGTGTGCGTAGGTTGATGAGCTTACTATGAAATACAATACATATTTACCTATATATACATAACGCTTATATACCATACATAAATCCATATACACATATAAAAAATCTACTTAATTAATTACTACATACACATTACACATAAATATATATTAAACAAGTATATATATATAAATATACATAAAAAGATAAAGATAGTCACGACAGAGAGGAGAGATAGTGCTCTTTCACTTTCCTCTTAAAGGTGAAGATGGTGTTGCAGCGCTGTATGTTCGGCGGGAGCGAGTTCCACAGCCTGACCGCATGAACAGTGAAGGAGTAGGAGTAGAAGTCGGATTTGTGAGAGGGACAGGATAGGCGGTATTGGAGATGTGACCTACACGGGGCATCAGGTGCGTTAACGTAAGAGAAACGCTCCCGTAGATAGGACGGATAGGAAGGGTTGTGTAGGATGTTATATAGCAGACACAATATCCGAGCATTTCTCCGAAGTCGGATTGGGAGCCACTTGAGTTTTTGCGGAATTGTGAGATATGATCATACTTGCGTAAGTTGAAGATAAAACGAATACACAGATTTTGCAAACGCTCAAGTTTATTAAGAAGCTCCTCGGTGGCATCCAGGTAGCAGACATCCGCATAGTCCAAGATGGCCTGGATCAACGTCTGCGCAATGGAGATCTTTATGTTCAAGGGTAGGAAGCTTTGAAGACATTTAAGGGTGTGGAAAGTATAGTGGACCTTCTTACTCAATTCGCCGACATGAGCGTTCCACGACAAATTGCAGTCGATGACAACACCAAGATTTTTCGCGCTATCAGTATAGGAGATCGCGGAGTTATATAGGACAATCGGCGGAAATGTCGCCATGTCCAAAGCACCTCGAATCTGTCTACTGACATTGTTCTATTCGCCGATGATGCATCGCTTATTTTTAAAGTTGATCGCAAGCTGAGGAATTTTGACGAAGTAAATAGTTCACTTGCACTAGTTCTGGATTGGTTTACAACCAACAATTTACTTCTGAACGCATAAAAAGACGAAGTGTGTTAGATTTAGTATGCCTAATGTTCAGAACTACGGGTACTAATATTATTTTGAACGGTGATACCCTTAATCTTGTAGAATCAACCGCATTTTTGGGTATTACTCTAGACAGTAAATTACAGTGGAACGCCCAAATATCGAGTCTTGCAGGGAAACTTAACTCTGCGGCTTTTGCTATTAGTAAAATCATAAAGTCGGATGTAGAAACTGCCAGGCTGGTTTATTTTAGCTATTTTCACAGTGTCATGTCGTATGGAATTTTACTGTGAGGCAAGGCAGCTGATATAGATATCATTTTTATACTCCAAAAGCGAGCTATACATGCGATTTATAAACTGAATGCACGAGTTTCTCTTAGAGAAAGATTTAAAGAAATAGGCATTTTAACAGTTGCATCACAATATATATATATATGCGAATATTATGTTCGTTAAACAGAATATACATTTATACAGTATGAACAGTGACATACATGCAATAAATACTAGAAATAAGCATAAATTGGTTCGGACGTATTATCGTTTACAGAAGGTTCATGACTCCTTTGCAGGATTTGGTGTGCGTTTTTATAAAAAAGGCATATTATACTATTAAAGAGTATCTAAACGATACAGAGAAATGGCAATGAGTTGCTTGCTCATCACTCGAGCTACATAGGGGCTACTTCTGTTTGAAATGTTGTTTTTTTAAGTTCACTTGGTCCACACATGGTCACTTACTGTCCTTGTCCTCTTTTTATTGTTGTAACAGAATCATTGTATTTACTGGCGAATAAAAAGAGTGGCCGTGAGTTTTTCTTGCCAGGTTCTTTCCTCACAAGCTCTACCTATTGCCTTGCGAATCTGGCGGTAAATGTAAATGTAGAAGCTTTTTCTTTTTTTGACGTTCATAAGTGTTACTTTGTGACCTACATGAATAAAGATATTTTGATTTGATTTGATACAAGAAACTAAATAACCCTATTTACTGGACGATACAGTATACTGGTCCTTTATTTTCATTTTAAACGAGTTTAGAGCTTTCAGGTACTAATTTACAAGTTTAGAGCTTATATAATTTCTACCAGGCGTGCATTCCACAGCCATATATGTAGTAGTACAAGTATTATTAGGAAGACAAATTTTCGGGTTGCCTCAAACACATTTCCTATTTGCAACATAAGGTTTTCATTCAAGCAATTTCATCAAGCCTTTTCGAGAGGGATTTTATCCCTCTGCTTAGCTTAGGTATTTATTTTAGATATTTAACTTGCTTTAAAAAAGCACAAGTTGCCTGGTACATATTTTTTCTCAATATATTTTGCATTTTTTTTTTTCTGTTGTTTGTCTAAATGACCACCACCCTCCAGTCAGTTCTATGTTTTGTAAAAGAATATTATGCACACACGTATAGCATACACTATACCTGCCAGCTCACATGCTATAGGGAACGTCGAAAACTTCGAATTTCACTAAAGAAACGCAGAGTTTTCACCCATGACCACGGCTCTTGTACCTATGATATTATGTCAATAATCGCGTAAAAGACTTGTTTGTCTTTATAATAAAGATGCAGAATATTAAGAAAGATATAGATCACAAGGCCAAAAGGCCGTGGGTTCGAGTCCCGCCGATGACATCAGTTATTGTGATCTATTTATAATTTCTTTCTTAACATTTTAAGAATAGTTTAAGCAAACTAATTGCTTTAAAATACAAAAAAAATGCAGAAGTTTAAAAAATATATAAAAAACTGAAGTTCACGCTAAAATATAAGTTTACCCGAATTAATATGAAATTAAGCTATTATGAAAACAAATTTGTTTACAAGTCTCTTTTATACAGCAGCCTTAAGGAAAATAATGTTAAATTAAATTTACTTTGGTAGGACTTAGGACTGGACAGTCTAAACAAACTTATTACAGAATGGGGCCCGAAACAGCTAAAGTAAACGTCGAAGGATGTTTTGGTCACATTTTGTTTATTTTGCCAATGTTAGGAACTAATTTCTCTATACAGAGTGAATTTTTGAAAAGGGCTTGGATGGCCAAATCCGAAACAATAAGGAATAGCGAAAAATTCTCAAAGGAGTCACGAGCCCGATTTTGATGAAACTTAAAACCTCATCATTAGATTTTTGAAAAACCAATAATCCTATCTGGAAATCGAACCCATTTATTTAAAAAAAAACACACCCTATATTATTACACCATACGAGAGTGTTGCTATTAAGGATCTTATTCTGGGAGGTAATGACATACGGCAAACTAAAGGTAGGAGCTCATCTTTAACAAAATACATTTTATTTTTCTTACGTTAACTGATTAATTGTTCAAAATGTAGACCATTGTTTTCAATACATAGCTGGATTCGAACCTCAAGGATCTAAACGGAATCAATAACATTGTAATATTGAATGCAGTACGGCATTCAATAATACAATGTTGTTGATTCCGTTTAGAATATTCTCCAAAGAACGTTTCAAGTCATCAACTGTATCATACGTGTCCGTGTAAATTTCGTTTTTAACATACCCCCAGAGAAGGAATCTAAGACGGTAAGAGCCGGGGATCTCGCTGGCCAAGGCACAGGACCATGCGTTGCAATAAAATTGTCGCCAAACTGCTGAATCAAAATCTCTTTTACTATACGGCTATTATGGGCTGGAGCTCCATCTTGTTGAAAAAATAACTGGTTGATCTGGGCCAATTTCTCCAGCTCTTCAAACAGTTCATTCAAAATTTCAACATATTTAAAAGTCGTCAACGTTCCGTCATAAATATAAAAATAAAATACTCTGTCCTTCAAAATACTGCACCAACAATTAAATGAAAATCGCACCTGGCGATGCGCTTCGGTTACCTGCAAAGGATTAGTTTGTGACCATTAATGTTTATTATTTCGATTATACATTCCATTATTAGAAAAAATTGTTTCGTCAGAAAATAAAATATTGGATAAGAAATATCTGTCATGGTTGAGTTTCCGATTTAACCAATTGCAAAAATCAAGCCGTCTTAAATTATCTCCTGGATGTTACTTTTGCACAATTCATCCGGAGCGGTAACATTAATACTTGTATTTTTTTTAAACTTTACATATCGTAGCCTGGGACACTTGAATAGTTTCAGCTGCGTTTCGGGTGGAATTAGCGGGGAATGACTCCAAATAGGTCAAAATATCTATTTCTAAATCTTCGTCGCAAATGCGTGGTTTTAATAGTTTAGTTTTGCGATAGCTACCTCCTTGTTTAAGGTTATTAACCATTATTTGGAAGCACTTAAGAGTGGGGAAATTACGATGACGATATTTGTTTCTGTACCATACCAACGCGCGTGTGGCACTTTTTACATTGATAAAATATGCTTCTTTTAAATCAAATCGATCATCATTTGTTAAATCCATTTTCAAATCACAGAATTTATATTACAAAATATTTCTTTTAATAAATTACTAAACAAAGTACGAACAGAATCGTACAGAATCAAAATTATTGGCGCCAATATGCATATCGTTCTAATTTAATTTTTTTTTCTTATTATCTTATTTAAGAAAAAAATAATAATTAAAACGAAATTAAAAGCAAGATTATGTTCTACTTTAAAATTTTACCAGCCTGCCAGAATCATTCAGAACATAATTTAAAACACGGAATAGTTACGATCTTTTCTGAGATTTCAAAGGAAAACAATTATGATAGATAGGTACATGAAATATGAATTTTATTAAAATTCTAAATTTTCCTTAAATTTGCCATATTTCATTACTTTGCAGAATTTGATCCTTAACAGCGACACTATTATTACTAAAGGGTGTGATTTTTTTCAAAATCAACGAGTTCGATTCCCAGCTAGGATTATTGGTTTTTCAAAAATCTAATGATGAGGTTTTAAGTTTCATCAAAATCGGGCTTGGATCAAAGGAGTCATCCTTTGAGCATTTTTCGCTATTCCTTATAGTTTCAGATTTGGCCATCCAAGCCCTTTTCAAAAATTCACCTGTATATCACATCTATTTTCTTGCAGGTGTAGGCAGTGGGGGTTCAAATGTCCAATAAACTAGATCTTAAAACTAGGTATGCTGCTAATTGCAAATGTTGAGCGAAGCAAAAGCACTTAAATTAATCGGCATCGAGTGGAGTTGCGAAGATTGCCAAAAAAATCTCTCGCACAGGTCATCCTTCTTAATTCCAAATGAAGACGACGATGACAACGATTCCGACTTTGGATCTGTTCTTGCAAACGTTCAAGCTCTGGATACGAAAAAACTCGTGCAGGACATCAGCCGAGAATTAAAGAAAACCTTCAAAGAAGAGATAGGAAGCTTAGAGAATTCCCTAGAGTTCCTAAGTGGACAGATCACTACCATGGAACAGTCTTTAAAAACTCACGAGAGTA
The DNA here is from genome assembly GCA_963556515.1 of Nudaria mundana. Taxonomy (NCBI): domain Eukaryota; kingdom Metazoa; phylum Arthropoda; class Insecta; order Lepidoptera; family Erebidae; genus Nudaria; species Nudaria mundana. The sequence continues at coordinate 11,073,023 of OY748311.1, forward strand.
CAATCAAAAAACTCGAAAAAAAGAACGAAGACTTAACAAATAAGAACAAAAACTTAGAACTAAGAACAGCATTAATAGTGGAGCAAGGTCTGAAAGGATTTGAACAAAAATCGCTATCCAACTCAGTGGAAATTGCCGGTTTGCCTGATATTTCACCTAGCATCCTCACAAAAGTAATCCAAACCATAGCTTCCAAATTAGCTATGAATGAAGAAGACGTCCATTCGACTCAAAAAACACCCGGCTCCGCGGATAAGCCTGGCCCGATCCTAATACAACTAAAAAATGCAGCGATTCGAAAGCAATGGGTGGATGCTAGCAAGGAAAAAAACCTAACACTGGGAGCTGTGCTACCTGAAGCGCCTAAGGAAAAAGCTGAGCATCGCGTCTATATCAGGGAAGCTTTAACTAGGTACAATAAAACGCTTTTATATATTACAAAAATGCACCTAAATAAAACAAACAACTTTGGTGTAAGGAGGGTAAGATATTTGTAAGAAAAAATGGCAACAGCAAAATTCATCAAATTCATACCCAACTAGATATAGATCAACTAATTAAATCTAACTAACAATCATATTATATTAGCCGTTTTCTGCACCTATCTTTATAGCTAGTAAGTACTTACATACTTGTTCAGTTAAGTAAAACTATCCTATTTACTTACTCAATCTTTGTTTACGTATTTCATAAAAAAATATAAATGTGTACGCCCATTGTTGAATTATCTAACTGTTCTTCTCCTCAAGATTGCTTTAGCCAATTGCCTACTAATACTCATATTAATATAACCTCCTTACATCTTAACATCAGATCAATGATAAAAAATTACACTAAACTTCTCCAACTAATTGTTACCTGTTTATTACCTATAGATATCATCATAATAACAGAGGCTGGTATCTCGAATAGTATTTCACCGCTGTTTAACATACCTACCTATAATATGTACACACAACTACGCAATAAGAGACGGGGTGGGGGTGTAATTATATACATAAAAAATCACATAAAGTTTACCGAATTTCAACACAAAACTAAAACTTTTGAAAGCATCACGGGCCTTTTAAAAATGAATCCTACGCAAGAGGTGGTTGTGTGTGCAACTTATAGGCCACCTAACACAAACAAACGCATCTTTGTAAAGGAACTGGGTAATCACTTGTCCAAATTTAACTCAAATCAGAACTTTCTTCTAATCGGTGACATGAACATCGATCTGAAAAGCATATCCTCATGTAAAGATTTGTATATGGATACACTTGGCGGATGCGGATTGACTTGCGGGGTTTCTCAGTATACGAGAATAGAAAAAAAACTAAACAAAATCACTAAATCTTGCATAGATCATATTTTTGCTCGTTTCCCCGCCAGTCATCCTCACTCGGCGGTGTTAGATGTTGCACTAGCCGTTCACCGAGCGCTTATGTTTGCTTGCATCTGTGATGCGGGGACTGCACCAGAGCGTATACAGAATGTTACCAAAAAAATTATTGATTATAAAATCCTAGGTAATGAACTTCAAAAAATTAAATGGTCGGATACAAATTATATGCAATGTCCCAATAAAATATACGATTTCATACGTAATTCCTTTCACACCGCTTGCACAAGTGCTACTAAAACAATAAAACCATATAAACAATATGCTAGAATAAAAATTCCCTGGATCGATGAGAATATAAATAAATTATGTGAAAAGAGAAATCGGTTATTTAAATCTTGGAAAAAATACCCAAATGATCCGGAATTAAAATTACAATACAATTCAATTAGAAATAAAATACACAAATTAATAGAAAAAAGAAGGAACAATTATTATATTACGCTAATTAACGACAATTTTAAAAATACTAAAAAAGTTTATCAGATTTTAAACCAAATGTTTGGAAGGTTATCATTGTCTGTAGATTCAGCTGTCCTAAAAGCGTTCGATACCCAAGGTTTATCTGTCAAAAAAATAACAGAAAACTTCGCAACAAGCTTTGACAACGCTGTGAAAGACATCATACCAAACTGTAGCGTCAAACTATTTGACCAAGAAAAGTATGACTTACAAACTGATACTAGTATGTTATTTAGAAAAGCTACAACTGACAGGATTCACAAAATAATAAAATCATTAGACTCCAACAAATCTGCAGGTATTGATAATATAAAAATATCGCATATAAAATTGGCCGGTATAGGAGTGTCACGAGCAATCACTAGTCTTATCAATACCAGTGTGTCATGTGGTACTTATCCGGACGAATTAAAAATAGGGTGTGTTAGGCCCATTCACAAAAAAGGTCCCAAAGATAGTTACACTAATTACCGGCCCATAACACTTTTGTCTGCTGTTGACAAAATTATTGAGAAATACGTTGGTCAGGAAATACATAAATATTATATAACGCATGAGGTCATCACCCCAAATCAGTATGGATTTCAATCTGGTAAGAATACTGCACAGCTTCTTTCAAAGTTTACTGATGAAATAAACACATACCTTAACGATAGGAAACACGTCCTGGTCTTGTTTATTGACTTCTCACGCGCATTCGATACACTAAACCATAAGGAGCTGGTTAAAAGATTGGATGGCACTGGCATACGTGGCCCATTACTTCGATGGTGCGAAAATTACTTAAATAATAGAAAATTTACTGTTCGCATTAATGACATGTACACTGACCACAAGGTCATCACCGAGGGCACTGCACAGGGATCGGTCCTCGGTCCGCTCCACCTTCTCTGTTATGTCAATAATATGGGCAAATGTATCCAATCTTGCACATGCTACCAGTTCGCGGATGACACATGCCTGATCGCTGCCGACAAAGACCCACAAGTAGCTGCTAAACGCTTACAATCAGACTTCAATATACTCCTAAAGTGGTGTCACGACTCAGGGTTAGTGCTAAATGCAGATAAGACACAACTGATGCATATTAAATCTCCGCACCTAAAATATTCTCCGTGTGACGGAATAATTACACATACACACAGCTGTCTACATAGGTCACCGGTACGTCTGTGTAACTGTCCTCTTATTAAACAGACCGATAGGCAGCGTTATCTGGGCGTAATTATTGATGACAAATTAAACTGGGGCCCGCACATTGAGTATGTCTGTGATAAACTAAGACAATTCCTCGCCAATATGGTCATACTCAAAAATCACATTCCATATAAGATCAAAATAATGCTGTATAGCTCCCTAGCAGAATCCTATGTTCAATATGCACTTAGCAGCTACGGTCGCACATATAACACATACCTACAAAGTATTTTTAATATTCAACGGCGAATTCTTCGTAACATTGTATCCACAAATATTAAACAGCAGTTTGATGTTGACGATAATGGCCTCTTTAACTTTTGCAAAATCCTACCAGTTCAAACTCAGGTAAAGTATATGTTATTAAAAGAAAACTATCACGATCAAAAATATCAAATCAAAATAAAACATCCTGTATATACTCGGGCTGTAGCTCGAAACAAGTTATGCACACACGGCGCAAATAATACCTACGGTGAGCGAACGACTGCTTACCTAGTTCCTAGATTTATTAACGAACTACCGCCGGAATTGCAATGTTTGGACAGCGTTGTACCCCAAAATGTAAAACACAAGTTAAAAAACCACTTTCTAAAATCCCTAACATCATGAATATTGAAGTACCTACCTATAATGTATATTTAGCATTTAGCTGTGAACGATGTTTTTTTTTATTCCGTTCGCTGTTATTTAGTCAAGATTAGTTATAATGTTGTATATTGTAGTAGACTCAAATGAGTATTAGTTATAAACCGCAGAGGTTTCTATAATGCTCATGCACGATTTGATATTGTTATTATTTTTTATATGATAAATAAATAAAAAAAAAAAATAAAAAAAAATTAATCGAATGAAAAAAAATCTATTTTCATTGTTGACGCACGTGTTTCCATGGCAACCATTTAATCATCTGGTTTTTCGGTGATGTACAGGACATTTTCGGTGATTATTCCTCCGTGGTCAGCTCTATTTTCATGATTTCAGAGATATGCACTCCCGGGTATGACAAGCATGCCAAATTTGGTCAAAATCGGTCGAGCCGTTTCGGAGGAGTTGGCACACAAGCGATTTACACTTGTCGCCTAAGATTGACCATATTTTTCTAATGGTGAAATATAGGTACAACATACTTCATAATTATTACTCCAACCTCAGGTGGTCTCTCCCCGTCAGCGCCCTGGTTTTATCCAGGCGTACCTGGGACGTCTGCCAATGGACTATAAGGCAAACATTTAAAAAAAAACCGGGAAAGTTCAAGTCGGACTTTCACACAAAGAGTTATGTACCAAAACGGGAAAAAAATCAAGTTTGTTGTATGGAAGCCGGCTCATGTATTTCGTTTGTCCGCATACTCTCCTAAACGCCTGAACCGATCTCCTTCAAACTTACCACAGTGATAACGTGTGGCGTGATGGTGGTTTAGAACAAAAAAAAATTAAAATCGGAAATACCATCGAGGAAAAATCACCGAAAAAAACAATGGTCCCAAATGTCGTTCGAAAATTTAACACTTCACTCAGTTTTTTGCAACAGCAGCATGCATTGCATACCTAGTTATATATTTTGTTTTTTAGTATTTGTTGTTATAGAGGCAACAGAAATACATCATCTGTGAAAATTTTAAGTTAATAACTATCACGGTTCGTGAGATACAGCCCAAGACAGACGGCCCGACGGACAGGGAAGTCTCAGTAATAGGGTTCCCGTTTTACCCATTGGGTACGGAACCCTAAAAAATGTTGCTCTTTCCGTCCTTGCAAGTATGACTCTATAATATCATCTATACTTATAATAAATCTGTAGAAGTGAAAATTCTGTACATTGAAGATATCAAAAAAGGGGTGTTACTAGACCGACACCGAACCCAAAAATGTGATTAAAAAAATTTTTGTCTGTCTGTCGGTCTGTCTGTCTGTCTGTCTGTCTGTTCAGGCATCACGCAAAAACTACTGGTTCGATTACGATGAAACTTGGTATAATTATTCTTTAATATCCTGGGCACCACACTGGGTACTTTTTATCCCGGAAAAGTATATACAATAAAAAACAAACTTAATTTTGCGGTTCGATCCCTTGACCCGAGTACTGTACCAACCGCAAATAATAAGTTTGTCGTAGGTTTTTTTTATTTTTTATATTCGGTTCGCCAAATTGACGCCGCCCGCTTGGTGGTAAGTCGTGACGACGTCTAGCGATTGTGGGCCACTCTCACAGCACATACGATAGAGAGTGGCCCTCAACTTGACGACATACTGATGTGCCTCTTCACGCTCCGCTTAAAGAACCCAGGGTTATATGTGGGAGGAAACACGTGCACAGGCAGGGCGTTCCAGGCCACTATCGTTCGGCAGAAAAACGAACGGTTAAAACGTTCGGTTCTCGCGAACATGCTATCCACTATGTGGGAGTGGCATCTCTGCCCGGCATGCGTTGTTCGGGTTCGGAAGGAAGAGGGTGGGATCAGATTGAAGAGCTGTTCAGAACAGGTTACGTCACCCGCAGTGGAGTTCACTATTAATGGTTTTTAGAACTTTTGTCTGTTTGTCTGAATGTTTGAACACGCTAATCTCAGAAATGATTTGATTTTTTGATTTGAACTTGCGGTTCGGTTTTCAATCGCTTCATAAATAAAAAAGTTATGTAGATCTAAAGTAACACGCAGGCAGAGCTGCGGGCAACAGCTAGTCGTAAATAATCTCATAAGAAAATGCTATTATACTTATGCAATTAAATCAAGCCATTGTTTGTATTTCCAAACAAAAAGAATGGCAATCAATCATACTGATAAATTGTCCCTAAATGTATGATACATTTATTTACAAAAACGTAGGTACATGTTTTCTGACATTATGATTATAATCTCGCAAATGTAATTGAATATATTGTCTACACACTTTGTATAAAGTATACAAACAAAAACCATGTTTGCCTTAGAGCCATTTAGACAATCAATTACTTATAGCATTTTCGAGACGCTGTCAGACCGAGACTCATAGTCATTACTTTGTCGACTCCGAGTCTTTGCGTAAAACCTCAAAGCATGTCGCGAAAGTTATCGGTATCGATTACCTACCTACTTAATTTTTAGTATTCCGTACCCAAAGGGTAAAACGGGAACCCTACTATTCCCACTACTAAGACTTCGCTGTCCGTCCGTCTATCTTGGGGCTCATGAGCCGTGAAAGCTAGAAAGTTGAAATTTTCACAGATGATGTATTTCTGTTGCCTATAAAAAAACAGAATATCTATATACAGAAATGGGAATGTCCCCCTAAGATCTCGAGAACTGCTTATGCGCCAATGATGGTTGACCCCTCTATGGAGAGCTCTCGATCTGGAGGCAATCCAAAATATCGAAAATTTGACTTAGCCTTAAGGGGTCAAAAGTTATAGGCCAAAACCTATGGCGTGGTGCGGCGCGAAGCACCACGCAAGACACCGTACTAGTAATACATATTTAAGGGGGTTCCAAACGTGATTTTTTTGCCGTTTTGGTGCGGAACCTTTTGTGCGCGAGTCCGACTCGCATTTGGCCGTTTTTACTTTTTTTTATTGCGATTATTGCGATATTAGAGCGATTCTATGGTCAAACAGTAGACCTCGCAAACATTATAAAATTTGCGACAAAAAAGTCACGATTTTTTTTTTAATTAAGGATCATTTAGCCCAGAACACACATACAGAGAGACAGCCGGATGAAAGCAAAATTTTCCAATCTCGAAATGTATAACCTTTGCTCGCTCGGTCAGTAATAGATTGGCAGTCATAAACCGGTCAACCGGTAAGTAATAATTTTCCACATCCACAGGAAATCTTCGGGCCGAAAATCTTTATCAGTTACCTATTTGGGTAGGTGGGATTAAAATATACCTACATAAGTGTGTGTGTGTGTATGTATTGTATTTAATTCAAAATTTCAAAATACATACACACCTATCATAAACTGAGTCATGGGGCGTTTTAACATTGCACGATATCGTGATGATATCGTCCACAATATTGTGACGATATCGTCAAATCATAATATTTTTATCTATCATTATTTTATTAGTGTAGCCTCATTAAACTAAGTATGTGTGAACAGTTGAGACTGCTAATGGTATATCCTTTAGTTTAATAGTACCATTTCTTACGAACCCACTTGAATTTTGGCCAACACTTGATGTGCATGATACATTATATTATTAACTTTAATGTGTTTCGGCTTATATTATGACTCGCTTGGCTAGAACGCAAATTCCTTAACAAAATATATATGTCTTGGTTAATTACTTACATGTTTGATTTAGTGGCGGATGTGTTCACGGTATGAATTTGGGGCAACAGTAATTTGTACATGATTCTGCCCTCTACTGTGTTTTGGTATATTTTTATTAACGAAAGATATTATTTACAAAGTACTGGAGGGGTTGAGATGATTCTTAGAAATTACAAGTGTTATTTATTTTCTAAATGACCGAGCGAACGTAGCGAGCAAATCGTCTACATTTCGCGATTGGACAATTTTGCTTTTGTCTGTCTGTCTGTCTGTATCTTCAGGGCTAGCAGCCACAGTTTTGATATGATCTTCACGAAACTTGGGACAAGTGTTCCTTTATTTAATATAATTTACAATTTACTGGTCCCATTAAATTGGCTGATCTCCACTCGCGGGTGAGGTTAGCTTAAGCAACTATAATTGTTACCACTCCCCCAATCTGAATCTGATCTAAATCACCCTTTCGGAAACAAAAAAATAAATTAATAGGACATTTACTTGCTTTGTGTGGGTTCGGGTCAGTACTATGGTAGTCGATTCGAACAAGTAGCCTTTTTGGGTAGGTAAATAAATGAAAAAGCGAGATCCCATGTAATTGAGTTTCCGGTATTTCGGCACCGTTATAAGCGCTATCATCTCGGAGGAGCTGTGGTACATCGCGGGATAGTTTAAGAGTAAGTTCTTTAGTTTATTACGTTCAATAAAACAAACTGTGCAGTTATTACAATACCATTGTGTTCTTGAAAACCCTTTCTAATTTAGTGGCTAGACGTCGAGACAACATTGTAGGTATTTAGCGGTTAAACAAATGAGTTCACACACACACACACATATATCACGCCTATATCCCGAAGGGGTAGGCAGAGGTACATTACACACCCACAATTTGCCAGTGTTTTTAGTCCCACGTGGGTTATGTCAAAATTTATATATATTGCCTTGCGATGAAATGTTGATGAAAGGCAACCAAATATTTCGTGCCAACCGCTATGGCACTGCCAATTAAAGTCTTGGCGTCTCGGACTAAATGAGTTCACTCACTATTTATTACCCACTAGCTGTTGCCCGTAGCTACGCCTGCGTGTTACTTTAGATCTAAGTACATAACTTTTTTATTTATGAACCGATTGAAAACCAAACCTTAAATGTTAAGTTTAAACCACAACGCATTACTGAAAACCACAAATTCAAATCGGTTAAGCCGTTTCTGAGATTAGCGTGTTCAAAAATTCAGACAAACAGACAAAAGTTCTAAAAACCATTGTTTCTGGTTTTATCGCGTTCATAAAGCTCCCCTACAACAGTTTCTCTATTATATCTTCTATTATAATCTCTATTATACCATACAAATTCATCTTAAGATACGAAAATATGAAATATAATTTATTACCGTGTGTGATAGTCCATTGAATTGTATGGCGAGCGATATTGTATCTTAAGATAAAATATTATAGTATCTTAGCCGTGTCCAGCGCCCCTTAGTGAACTCCACTGCGGGTGACGTAACCTACGGCAAACTTATTATTTGCGGTTGGTACAGTAATCGGGTCTAGGGATCGAACCGCAAAATTAAGTTTGTTTTTTATTGTATACATTCTAAGTTTTTCTTAAATTTGCCGTATATCATTACTTCCCAGAATTTGATCCTTAACAGCAACACTATCGTATAGTGTAATAATAAAGGATGTGATTTTTTTTCTAAATCAATGGGTTCGATTCCCAGCTAGGATTATAGGTATTTAAAAAATCTAATGATGAAGTTTTAAGTTTCATCAAAATCGGGCTCGTGACTCCTTTGAGCATTTTTCGCTATTCCTTATAGTTCCGGATTTGGCCATCCAAGCCCACTTGAAAAATTCATTCTGTATATTTTTCCCAGATAAAAAGTAACCCAGTAGGTGCCCAGGATATTAAAGAATATAGTTATTGCGTGATGCCTGAACAAACAGACGGACAGACAGACAAAAATTTTTTTAATCACATTTTCGGGTTCGGTGTCGGTCTAATAACATCCCCTGCCATTTATTTTTTTGATATTTTCAATGTACATAATTTTCATTTCTACTGATTTATTATAAGTATAGGGCCGGTTGGGGCGGGGCCCCAAGAGGGGCGGGGCCCCAAGAGATTAGACTACGTCCTCGCCGTCCGCCCTGGACCCCAACTTGACCACGGTAACGCAGTGGCAAGTTGGGTGACCGAACGTCGAAATCGAAACTTGAGTGGCCAACACAGAAGAAATTGTGCTTACTATGAATAAGTCTGAAGAGACCCCCGGTCCTGACACTGCCCTTCCCCGGGCAGTCTCAGCCGACGACATATTGCGTGAACAACGGACTTCGATGCCTTTTGATTTGGGGGCTCGCGTCGCGCCGCCTAGTTGCAGCGCGACGTCGACGCCCCAAGGAAATGTTGCTGCTGGGACTGACGATGGGTCAGCTCCCAGTAGTGTGAGGGGTAAGGGCCGTTCTTCTTCGCAGAAGAGGACCCTCGAGAAGGGGGGGCTGCCGCGCGACCGGAGCACTAGTTGCTCTGGGTGGGGGTCCCTCCTCTCCAGCGATTCGGAGGAGGAGGTGCCGGTGAAGACGGTGCGCACGCGTCTCGACGCCTACAGAAAGCGCCCGCTAACACCACCCCCGTCATCTGTGCCGTCCCTGCGCAGTCGCAGGGATATCGGTGTGCCGCCCGCGCGGGAGATAATGAGTATTTTCTCCCGCATGAACGCGGCCATGCGGGGGAGTAAAAACATGTCGGGGAGGAAGAAGATTGTGGCTTCACTGGTGGATGAAGCCCAATACTCCCTCGACAAGCTCCTCGAGCGGAGCGTTACAGAGGAGGAGGCGAAGCTCCGCAAGCAGGTTGCGAGCCTGGAGGTGGAGCTCACTGCCTCCCGAAAGGAGATGGAAGATCTCCGTCGGGAGGTCGCTGAGTTGACCAAAGCGGTCAAGGCACCTCCAGGTCCCATGCCACCTCCTCCTCTGACGGCTGGACCAGCGCCGAAGACGGCGCCTAGGACCGCGCCCACCATGGCGCCCGGCTCGCCGCCGAAGCCTGTACCGACTACGGTGCAGGTCCTGACGGCGATCGAGAGGCGCCTCGCGGTCCTGGAGGACCGGGCGTACCGCCCTCCGCTAGCGCGTCCCGCGTTTTCATACGCGGCGGCTGTTGGCGGTGTTCCCGCTCCGGGTCCAAGCGGCACACCCGCTGTCCGCCGCCCCGCTCCGCCCCCGTCCGCTTCAGCGAACCGGATGCCGGTCGAGACCGCGGCCCAGGCGCGGAAGGCCAAGGGGCGCGGTAAGAAGAGTGGCACCCCTGCCGCCTCGTCTTCCTCTAACGTCGCTCCCGTTGCTTCCTTACATCCCTCCAGACGGGAGGGATGGGAAGTAGTGGGAGCCAAGAAGAGGAAGACGAAGGCTGCCAAGAAAGCGGCCAAAGCCGCCGCGGCGAAGGCGCCGAAGAGGCCCCACCCCCCTCGCTCCACCGCCGTCGTCCTGACGGTGACGACGGTAGGTGTGGAGAAAGGGGTGGGGTACGCCGACGTACTGAGGACCGTGAAGCCCTCAGTCAACCTCTCGGCCCTCGAAATACAAGGGGGGCTCCGGTGCAAGACGACACGCACCGGGGCTCGCCTCCTCGAGGTATCCGGCGCCTCCAGCGGCCCTAAAGCTGACGCCCTAGCGGCTCAGCTTAGGGTCGCGCTGGACGAAGAAGCCGTCCGCGTCACCAGACCCACCAAATGCGCCGCATTGCGCATCACGGGTCTGGATGACGCGGCCACGACGGAGGAAGTTGTCTCCGCCGTCGTGGAGGCGGGCGGCTGCCCCCGTGACCAGGTGAAGGCTTCAGATATCTCCTTCGGCTCCACTGGTCACGGGATGACAGTCGTCCAGTGCCCCGTCGCGGCGGCACTGAAAGTGGCGGACGGACGAAGCCTCCTCGTAGGGGGCTTCCTAAAGGCGCAGGTGCACCTCCTTCGTGCCCGGGAAACCAGATGTTTCCGGTGCATGGTGGTGGGGCACGTCGGAGTGCAGTGTACAGCGGAAGTCACCGTGGGCGACCGGTGCTTCCGCTGCAGCCGGCCCGGTCACAAGGCAAGTGCCTGTGACGCCCCGCCTCGCTGCTTTAGATGCGAGGCGGAGGGCAAGACCGCGGATCACCGGGTCGGCAGCACAACCTGCGCCGCCTCGAAGCCAAAACCTCGTCCGTCCGCTGAGAGCGGTGGGGGTGCCGCCCTTGCGCGGCCAGTTGCTTCGCGGCGGGATGCGGTTATGGACGTCAATTAATGTCTGACGCCCGTATCCGTATCCTGCAAGTGAATTTGAACCACTGCCGTGCTGCTCAGGATCTTCTGTACCAGAGCATCCGGCAGTGGTCCATAAACTTGGCCGTGGTCGCCGAGCCGTACTACGCCCACCCGGGAAGCCCGGTGGATGAGGACGGCTCGGCCTGTTGTATCTTTGGGGGGTCCGCCGCAGACAACTCGCGCCTTGCGATCATTGCAAGGGGCCGCGGGTGTGTTGCGGCGGACTATGATGGGTTGGCAGTCGTGGCCACCTACATCTCGCCGAACATTGACGAGTCTCAGTTTGAGCTATGGCTCACTGAGCTCGACGTCGTCTTCGCTGCGTGCCGTCCTCGCCCTGTCCTGGTCCTGGGAGACTTCAACGCCTGGAGTGAGGCGTGGGGCTCCCGGGAAACCAGGGACAAGGGGAGGCTTCTTGAGGACTGGACCAGAATACGTGGTCTGGAGGTCCTCAACCGGGGGAATGTCGCCACCTTTTGGCGGGGGGGGGGGGGGGGGGGGGGGGGGGAATCGATCGTGGACGTAACGTTCGCATCCCCTGACCTCGCCCGCCGTATTACAGGCTGGCGCGTGGAGGAGGGTGAGGAGACGCACTCGGATCATCGGTACATCCGGTTCGATGTCATCCCCCCACCTGACCTCCCACAGCCGGTGGCAAATCCCCCGGATCCGCGTTGGGCACTTCACCATCTGGATCGGGAGGCTCTCCTGGAGGCATCCATCGTGCAGGCCTGGATTCCGGTGCCGGACCGGCCTGCCGATGTGGATGCCGAGGCAGAGTGGTTCAGGAGAGCCATGTCGCAAATCTGTGATGCGGCGATGCCTAGGGTTACACCCAGACCGGCCAGGAAGCAGGTGTACTGGTGGTCGCCGGAGATTGCAGAGCTGCGCGCAGCATGCATCTCCGCCCGCCGCCGGTACACCAGGTTTAGACGACGCGGCAGCCCGAGAGGCGGAGCTTTTTCAGGCATACAGGGAGGCTAAAGGTAATCTCCAGGAGACGATAAAGCGGGCCAAGACGGCGGCCCGCGAGGAGCTCCTGGAGACCCATGGGGGCGCCCCTACCTACAGGTCAGGGAGAAACTCCGACCTAGGGCGCCCCCACTGACCCAGAGTCTCCAGCCGCAGCAGCTGGAGCGGGTCATGGGCTCCCTGTTTCCGACGAGCGCGGAGGAGCACGTCCCTCCGCGCATGGCTCCGTCTCTGCCCGACGCGCATAGCACCAGCTAGGACGACGTACCCGAAGTCAGGGTGGGGGAGCTAGGTGCGGCAGTACTCCGGCTTAAACGCCGGAAAATCACTGCCCCCGGACCCGACGGCATTCCTGGCCGTGCATGGGTCCTGGCCCTCGAAAAACTCGGGCCTCGACTGATGGGGCTCTTTAGCGCATGCCTCGAAAGGGGCCAGTTTCCCAAGGTGTGGAGGACGGGGAAACTGGTCCTGATCCGTAAGGCGGGGCGGCCGGTGGACTCACCTTCCGGATACCGGCCGATCGTGTTGCTCGACGAGGTGTGTAAGCTCTTTGAGCGAATTATCGCGGAACGCCTCGTCGAGCATCTCACGAGTGTGGGGCCAGACCTGGCGGATAACCAGTTCGGTTTCCGTCGGGGACGCTCCACCGTGAGCGCGATCATGCGCGTGAAGAGCCTGACGGAGGAAGCAGTCTCGCAGGGCAAACGCCTCTCTACCTCCGTCGTATTGTCGGGGCCTATCTCTCGGAGAGGGCCATAGCTTTCCCCAGCTGGCTCGGGCCAGCTCGGCGAGATGTGTCGTGCGGTGTTCCGCAGGGGTCGGTCCTGGGGCCGCTTCTGTGGAACATCGGCAACGACTGGGTGCTGCGGGGTGCGTTGCCTAGGGGTGTCGGCTTAACGTGCTACGCCGACGATACCCTCGTCACGGCGCGGGGTGCAACGTACCAGGAGGCAGCACTCAAGGTCACGACGGGTGTTGCTCGAGTCGTGGGTCGGATACGGCAGCTGGGACTGGAGGTGGCCTTGCACAAGTCCGAGGTTCTGTGTTTTCACAGACCTCGGAACGGTCCACCAGAAGGTTCCAGCATAAATGTGGGAGGCGTTAGCATCGGCATCAAGCCCTCGATGAAGTATATTAGTATATATAGAAGTCGCTTTCGCGACTGATGCCCAACCTTAAGGGACCCAACGCCTCCTGCAGGAGACTGTACCTGGGGATCGTGCGGAGTATGGCCCTATACGGGGCTCCCGTATGGGCGGATAGGTTGGCGGTCAAGGGGAACGTGACTCTGTTAAACAGACCACTTAGAACCTTGGCCGTCAGAACCATACGGGGGTACCGCACGATCTCCGGAGAGGCTGCATGTCTCCTAGCCGGGACCCCTCTATGGGACCTGGAAGCGAGAGCCCTTGCGTCATTGTTCCAATGGCGCAAGGAGGCGCTGGAGCGGGACTACAGGCCTGCGTCTCGAGAAATCGAGGACCAGCGGTCCCAACTCCGCCAGGATCTCATGGAGTCATGGAGGGTGCGACTTGAGCAACCCAAAGGGGGTGCCATCTTCATCGCGGCGGTGAGACCGATCATGGACGATTGGCTGCAGAGGCAGCATGGTGACCTCACGTACCGTACGACGCAGATGGTTGCCGGGCATGGATGCTTCGGTAGCTATCTGTTTCGCATGCATCGTGAGGTCACACCCCGGTGTCAACACTGCGAGGTTTCCGACGACGACACCGCACTCCACACGCTGGTGGAGTGCTCAGCGTGGGCGAGTCAGCGCCGGGACCTCGTAGTGGGTCTGGGCGTGGATACCCTCTCGCTGGGGACCATGCTTCAAGCCATGGTATCCAGCGGGAGTAGGAGGAACGCGGCCGTGTCCTTCTGCGAGCAAGTGCTCGCGCAAATGCTCGCGAAGGCGGCGGCCGGGAGGGAGAGGGAGCGTACCCTCCCCGCCGAGTTCCGTAGTCGGCGGCCAGGCCGCCCCAGACTACGCGACTACGCCCAAGACTATCGTCCTCCATGATCGGGGCCTGAGGACGGCGGGATCGCCACCCTCCGTCCTTACAGAAGCAGGCTAGAAGGGTTGAGTGCTGCGGGGCCTTTGCCCCATAGCACGCAACCAGATTCACTCACTGACGCGGGATAAAACCCGACCTCAATGACGCGGGATTCTCGTCCCGACCAAACACCCGCAGAGACCACAGAGGTGGTCAAAGTCCGCCGGGCGCCACTGGACATACCCTCTGCTAGTAACCAGGGACGCCCGGCAACGGACGTTAGAGCGGCCGCGGCCTTGGGCCGCGGAATTAAAAAAAAAAAAAAAAAAAAAAAGTTTAGGGCCGGTTACATATTAATATATTAATGGTATAAAACCGGTCAAGTGCAAGTCAGACTCGCGCACAAAGGGTTCCGTAACATTATCTACAAAAAACGGTGAAAATTCACGTTTGTTGTATGGAAGCCTCCTTAAATATTTATTTGTTTTATTTTTTATAGCGGCAACAGAAATACACAAACTGCGAAAATTTCAACTGTCTAACTATTACGGTTCATGAAATACAGCCTGTTGACAGACGGACGGACGGGCGGACGGACAGCGGAGCCTTAGTAATAGAGTCAAAAATATTGGCGTACTGAGAAAAAAAATCATCTCTCTAGTTCCATGGACAAAATGACAAAAAAGTTATAGTTCAACAAATTAATAAAAACTTACAGTTCAACTATGACAGCAATTAACCTTGTCAAACTTAGAAATGACTTTGAACATTGTGAAGAGGCAATAACTGCGACCAGCCGGTGTAAACCAAAACATTAGCTTAGATCGTAGTAAATGTAAAAGAGAAATATGAGCTCACTTTAGCTGCCAAGTGGAACATGCTTCTAGCCAAGTTTCGTGGACAGCTGATATTAACACAGTTTGTTTCGTTCCTTTTTGTAGATAATGTCGCTTTTTCTGGCCAGTTTAATATAGAAGGGGTTTCTTATTTAGTTTTATATTGAAGTAGCATACGCTTGTGAATTCTTTCGCGTAGTTTTTGCAATAATTTTCTTTTCATTATTACTCCATTCCTATTGATTTGATTTGATTGGTAAGGTTCTTTATTAATAAAAAATATAATTACAAATTAAAAAAAATGTGTACATTAATCCTAACCTTACTTAACATAATGTGACATAAGTAGTGGTAGAAACGAATAAGTTTTATTACACTATTGAGATATTGTAGGGATAACAGTAGTTTACACAATAAATATAATAATATATTTAGGTAAACCTAAGTATTGATTTATAACAATTAAGTTCATTTTGAATATTGCACCTTTTTGCCAATAAATATTTGCTACCTAAAAAGATGTGTAAGTACACAACTATTAGTTATATTTGGGTAGTTTGAAATACATAACTTTGGAGAAATAGTTTCGTCCAGTAAGATAATAAGTTAAAGGTAAATAATGCATTTTTGTCATAGCTAGCCGAACTGCGCGGAGACCGCTTTTGAAACCGGTTGCCTAGTAGGTACCTAGTCTGGCCGCCAGTCGTCACATAAGATCATTCCTATTGACCGTAGCGTGATGTTATATAGCCTATGTTACTGGCTAAGTATGTAGCTTTATATATGTATAATATATGTGATAACATTTTGTAAGTCGGACTCGCGGAACTTATTTAATACAAACAAACAATAAAAATTTTCTTCTTTATAATCTGCCGTGCTAAGCGCAAAGGCGGTATCTCGAGAAAAACGAATAGTAAATTTTAATGCCATCATGATAGCGCATCTAATAAAATAAGCCTTTTAGCGCTATCTCGTTTAAAACATATAAAAAAAACCTTAAAAATATTTCCATATCTCAATTTCAGCACATTTTTACCTTAATCACTAAGGGTATTAGAGGTATATCAATATTACGTAGGGAAATAGCCGTATATTTAGGTAAAATACCCGTACTTATATTTTGAATAAAGCTAAAAAGAAGTCTTTTGCTACGCTGATTAGCGGCCAATTGCGAAATTAAGTAAATTAGTATCGAAGTATCTCATGAAGTATCATGTAAATGATATATGCACATAATTTTTTGATATTTTTACGATTCTGGTAACAAATACATCCTATATAAAATATAAATTCTATGTAATAACTAAAAAAGTCATTTTTTTTTTTTATGACTAAATTTGAGTGCGTTAGACCACAATCTTACCTGAATGTTAAGTAACGATGCGGTCTAAGATGAAGCACGCAAGCTCAAATAATGCCTATTTACTCTTGCCTTGAAAATCCCAAGATTATATGTATCAGGGAACAATGACGCTGGAAGAGAATTCCATTCCTTAGCGGTTCGCATGATGAAAGAAGAAGCGAATCGAGAGGTACGAAGAGGTGGAATATCGACCACATACGGATGGAATCTCAGACCACGCCTTGATGTCCGATGATGGAATGGTGCCGGTGGAATTAATTCATGCAATTCCTGCGCATACTCTCCGAAATGTAACCTGTAAAAGACACACAGACTCGCAAGCAGACGGCGATGGTCGAGGCTCTGAAGTCGGTTGCTTGTGAGCGCCTTATCGCTTATAAGTTTTGCTGGCACGTCTATCAATAGCTTCCAGGGCCTCAAGCTGGTAGCGGGCGGATCCATCCCAAAGGTGCGAGCAGTACTCCATGCAGAAGCGAACCTGTGCTGAGTAAAGACTAAGTAGTTGACTCGAAGTAAAATATTTACGCACCTTAGAGAGGATGCCTAGTTTTTTCGAAGCTGTTTTAGCCCTGGATTCTATGTAGCTTCCAAAGTTCAGGTTGGATGATAATTCCACACCAAGGAGCTGAAGATGCATGCTGAGTCACAGGTACAGGGACATCCCGGAAAGTAGGAGCCTTGGTGAACGGGCTCTTTTTAGCGGAGAAAAGACACGCCTGGGTTTTCGTAGTGTTGAATGTAACAAGGTTAGCATCGTCCCAGTCAGACACTGCCTGAAGTGTTAAGTTAGTGCGTTCCACCATTGTCACTCTACGATCGTCGATTTCCGGTATTTGGCCTTTGCGCTGGAGAAATATCTCTCTGCAAACGTGCTATCGTCCGCATACCCAAACATACCGGGTCTGAGCAGGTCGTTTATATGTAGCAGGAATAACGTTGCCGAGAGAACAGATCCCTGAGGTACCCCAGCGTCAATTGCTAATAGATCAGACGAGCAGCCGTCAACAACCACTCGAATAGATCGCTCCCTCAGGAAATCTGAAATCCAAGCACAAAGATTAGCCGGAACTCCGTAAGCAGGAAGCTTGGTTATAAGGGCTTCGTGCCAGATCCTGTCGAAAGCCTTTGAAATGTCAAGTGACACAGCAAGTGCCTCACCATATCTTTCAAGAGCCTCACCCCAGATGTGCGTGGCATACACTAGAAGATCTCCAGTAGAGCGGCGTTGGCGAAACCCGTATTGCCGATCACTTAGGAGGTCATTATATTCGAGGTATGCCAGTAAACGTTTGTTTATTACACGCTCCATCACCTTGCAGAGAATGGAGGTGATTGCAATTGGGCGGTAGTTGACAGGGTCTGCACGACTACCCTTTTTCGGTAAAGGCTGTACGTTAGCTACCTTCCAAGCTTTCGGAACTTTACCAGCCCGAAAAGACATACGGAACAGGCGTGTCAAGACACGAGACAACTCGGCTGCGCAGTTCCTCAGAACAATGGCAGGAATACCGTCGGGACCACTGGCTTTATTCACATTTAGAGTGCGTAGTATTTTGAGAACCTCCTTTTGATTTCTGGCATTTTGCAATCACTAGGAGGTAGCTGAGGTGGTGTTTTAGTACCAGCATCTAGCCGTGAATTTTCAGCAAACAGAGAGGCAAACAGATTAGCCTTTTCCACAGGTGTGTGTGCCAGTGTTCCATCAGGTTTCTGCAAAGGAGGGAGTGAGGATCGACAAAAGTTCGCCTCAACACATTTGGCTAGAGACCAGAACTCCTTACTCCCAGATGGGTAAGACGAGAGTCTGGCCCCCACGCGGCCAACGTGATTGAAGCGCGCCTTCATCAGGACCCTTTTGCAGGACTGGGCTATACATAAAGTAAAGAAAAAGCAAGTTTTCTAAACTCAAAATATCTCGAACCTTACTTTTTCGAGATAACGCTTTTGCGCTTAGCACGGCATTATATTACTAGGTATACTACCGTGATAAGAGCAAAAGCGATATCTCAAAAAAAACCTAATTTTATGCTATCGCATAGCTTCAAATAAGATGCATCTAATGAACTAAGGCTTTTAAAGCTATCTTGTTCAAAATATATAGAAAAACACTAAAAAAGATTTCCGCTGTCCCAGTTTGACATTGAGTCCACTAAGGTTATTATAAGGATATTACGTAGGTAGGTAAATGGCTATATATTTTGAATAGCGCTTAAAAGATCAGTAGTGGCTTTTTTAACCCGATTAGCGGGACATTATTGAAAAATAAATACTATTTTTACAGAACTCCAATTATCTGGAAGCTTACTTTCATTGGGATACCGCTTTTGCGTTTTGCACTGCAGTATAGAGGTAGACTATTGATGTCAGCGACTTCCCCAATGCTATACGCACCATGGAGATACACTCAGTAATTTTTTGGCCCCAAATTGTACGGCACGAGTTCATTGCCGAGTTTAGAGCCTCATTTATTTGTTAGTCGACATTTCTCAGATGACTCTTCAGCTGACATCACTGGGGCTGCCTTGGTGACGCAGTGGTATGAGTATGCGACTGCCGGCCCTGAGGTCCCAGGTTCGATTCCGGGTGAAAATGCTATTTTTTTTTTACTAAACTGCGATAATTTTGTACCTCTATAAACCTAGAACCTATTTTAAACAAAACAAAATAATATATCGCTCGTTTGTTATGATTTTGATGTGGGTTCTGATGGGGGTTCGAAAACCTTAATATTAATTGATGTAATTTATATATTTACACAAGGATCGAACCCAACCATATTGTTAAGTTTAAAGGGCTGATATATGGTGTGTTTAGGTGTTTCAACAAGGTTATTTTCGGTGTACGGGTCCCCTTTAACCAATGTGATTGTAACTTTAATTATTTTGTATGTGAACCCAAATCTTAATAATATTAACTAAAATCATCAAGGGACTTTAGGGTATCCATCAACCTTTGTGGGCACCTAACATATTGTTGACAGATAAATGTGTCTGGCACAATGTTACGAGTATTAACAATGAAATTATTTTGCAATTAATATACAGTTTGATTATTTCCACTTAAGAGCTCGGGATGTCTCGGTGTACATCGTGAAGGTTCGTTTTTTCACCTAGATATTTACTAATCCTAAACTGAACGAATGGATGATCTGTCTGCCTGTTACACTTTCACGCCTAAACTAAATTTAGTTTAGAGATTTTTTTAAACTGCGGCCGCTCTCACATGGCCAATCCCGCGTCGTTGGGGTAGGGTTTTATCCCGCGTCGGTGAGTGAATCTGGTTGCCAAGATCCAGCCCAAGACTATAGTTTTTGTGATTCATATTGTAAAATCTATCATCTATATATATATAGAAATGGTGAATGTAATTTTTGTCCCCCCTTAGCTCTCGAGAACTGCTTATGCTCCAATGATGGTTGACCCCTCTCTGGATAGCCCTCGATCTGGAGGCAAGCCAAGAAAATTTGACCTAGCCCTAAGGGGTCAAAAGTTATAGGCCAAAACCTATGGCGTGGTGCGGCGCGAAGCACCGCGCAAGACACCGTACTAGTTATAAAAGAAAAAGTTAGCATACTAGAAAAAGGTAGTAGGTGTTCCTGTGGGATATGACAACTAATGCACCGATTTACATGCTGCTTTCACTAACGGATAGAGTAGGTCTTGAGGAAGGATAGTTAATATGTATCTACCGTCTTTTCATTTTACTTTATAGTATTAATCATACACATAATTTATGTATGATACTCGTATTTGTTTGAATGTGTACCAAACGATTCTCTTTTAGAGTTAAGTGTGTGTTTTTTTGTGTATTTGTTTAGTTAGATTATATGTTACGTATTTATTTATTATTTGTATTTGTATTTTGTCTTCTAAGTTAGTGTGTAACGCGGTGTTTGCGTCTCGTCTCTCTCATGTTAAATCTTTTTTCTATATAACTCTGGGTCTGCAGGAAGAAAAGTCATCGATTGACTTAAGCACGCCTTTGTACATATTATTCATAACTTACCGATGTGTGTTATTTTTTGTATGTGTACAATAAAGAATAAATGAAATGAAGGTTTAAGTATCTATATAATTGGTCACGGGCGAAGCCTTTGGCGACCGTTAGTACAGAAATAAATAAATGAAAAGGAGAGTATTTTCTCATTGGTTTTTAATTCTGTCTATGTACCGTAAAGTGAGCTTTACCGGTCAGTTTCAAACAATCTCAGTAACTCATTCAAAACGTCCTATTTTTTTCTTACCGTATAATTAGTTGCCAACCTAGTGCCAAAAATGGTTTGGTCGGGGTCGGATATATCTACTTAAAGATATCACTTGACCAATACAAATTAGGGTGAATCAAATAATCAAGAATCAATTTCGGTTATTCAGTTTATGTCATAGACCAACGCGGTCGTCGTATACGCTGTCGCCGTAGTTTATGTACGTAAAGAGCACATATGAATGTCAAAATTTTACAATAAAGCAATATTATAAAAATACTAAATTAAGTACATAAATAACCATTTGAAAATGATTCTTTCGCTGGTTCGGTAAGTTGGTTCTCCTGTGAAGATACCAGCAATAAACTCAGGTAGATTATCCATTTTCTGAGTATACCTCCATATATACTAAAATCATTTACTTGTACCAGAACAAATCACTGGGTTTACCTAGGTATTGATTCCCCCGGCGCCACTGGAGATGCCTTCTGGTGTGTGCCAGAGACGCCCGCAGCTATGGTCATGGAAGCAGCCGGATTAAAAACAAGTAAGGCGCCCTTCACTATCGCAGTGAAGGCATAAGACGACTTCTTACTATTATGTGATATCACATGTTAAAAATAAAATAATAAATATAATCATAAATTTTATATATATTTTTTTGTTTTTGTTTTTTTTTTTTTTTTGCAATGGTGTATATTCTGTAAAAAAAAAAAATCTAAAACATTCTGTGCCAAATCATAACTTTCTAGCACTTGTAGTTCTCGAGTTGAAAAGTGCGGACAGACGGACAGGACCGGACTATAAGACTTCTCTTACATAGTATACTTGTCAGTTTAGTAAGAAGTCTAAAAAGGTATTGATTCTAGCAGTAATAGTAAATGTATACGCAAAAATCTTGATTACTTAGGTGGTACTTTGTGAAGTAGACGAATAAAAATACATATATTTGACTGCCTCGGTGGCTCAGTGGTATGAGTATGCGACTGCCATCCCTGATGTCCCAAGTTCGATTCCGGGTCGATCAAATTATTTGTACGATCCACAGAAATGTTTGTTTCGGAGTTTGGGTATTTTCTATGTATATTATGTATGTAGATTTTCACACATCTCCCTTACTTAATCTGTTTGCGAACAGACAGACACATTAACTGTTGTTGGTTTGTATGTGTTGTTTGGGTTTTCTATGCAACTTATCAAGAGACAGTAATTAAATCAAACAGATAAGGTCAAGTATTGGTGAATACCTATTTTTGGAACTTAGTTAGCATGATCTGAGGTTTCTACCCACATTGGTTATTGTAAAGAATCCTACATCGCGATAATGAAATTTGCACGCGTTTACTTATAAGCAAACACGTTCCAACCACGAATTTTGCTGTTCTCTCTGAGACAGTCTTGATAATGCCTCGTTTAGAGGCGAAACAATTGTCGACGTTTTGTTGTCCTTTTGATTCTGCGAAAAATTAATGCTATTAATTAATGCTAAAAAGTTTTTTCTTAAAAAAATTTTTACTTACCATTGTTTTGTCATGGATTTTCGCCAAGTAACGCCTGTTTCTATCCAATATTTATTATGTATGTATTTAGAAATATATATTTAAGTATGTTTATCAGTCGTCTAGATCCCATAGCACAAGTTTATATTAGTTTAATTTGGGCTAGATGTCGTGTGAGAATGTCCAAAATATTTATTTTAGTAAATAATTTGTCAGGCGGGCGAAGCATCTCCGCTAGTACTACTATTTAATAATGATCAACATGAATTAAGATACTTTTTTCATTCATTTATTTATTTGAGAAGCCACAAATTCAGTGGTTCACGTTTCATTTCTCGTAAATTATCGTCTCATTAACCACGCGGCGGATGTCAGGATAATTTAACTTTGCCAGATAAGTTCAGCTTTTAGGGACATTTTGATCCGGGCTTACGAAAATCATAATTAGTGAAGAACGGAGGCGGCAGATTGAAGTTTAAGTACTTATATTAATGAGTTCTACTAAAGTCTTGTAAATACACACAGTCAGGATTCATTCGAAAAAATTTTACGGTAAAATTTCACGAGTTGATTTAGCAGTTGTATACATGTAACAGGAATAGAGATCCTCACTTGCACTTGCAAGCACCTAGGAATCAAGCTATTTTGTTTTTAATTCCGCTAGAGCGCGGCCGCTCTCATGTCCATTGCTGCGGGCGTCTCTGGTGACCCCAGAAGGTATTTCCAGTGGCGCCCGGCGGACTTTGGCCACCTGTGTGGCCTCTTCAGTACTAATCAAGCTAACCAACCAGTAAATTTTTATGATTTTATGATTTCTAATGTAATGTTATTTTATTTATTTATTACACAATACAGATTACAAGTGAATTAAAAATTGAGAAGCGAGCGGCTGTCATGGTATGGACATGATATGAGAAGAGAGTAAAGCAATGTCGTTAGAAAGATGCAAAGTATGACTGTAGAGGGTTTAAGAACTAGAGGTAGGCCAAAGAAAAGATGGATGGAATGTGTGAAAGAGGATATGACAAGGAGAGGAGTGACTGAAGAGATGACGTCTGACAGGGATGTGTGGAGGAGAAAGACTTATTGCGCCGACCCCAAATAATTGGGATAAGGGCAGGTAGATGATGATGACAGATTACAATTGGGTTAATGCAAAAATAAAATTATAAGGTTTTAAGTCTGAATTGCAATCCAAAACTTTGTGTAAACAGAGAAACCATGAAAAGTTAACCCTAAGTTACGATATATAATAAATAAGTTATCTAATCGTTACCTATCTAATCGCTTAACGATCTCCCTAGCTTAACTTAACAGACTTGGATGTGGAATAGAGGACATCTTTAAATTTTTATAAATATTGTAATTTTTAGAAGCAAATATATCCAGATCTACGTTGCTCTTTGCCAGATCGTTAGACTGACGAGCCATCATGACCAGGGGATTATAATATGATAAATTGTTTTTTATGAACCTGTAAAGATAAAAAGGTTTGTCTGATTAGACCTACGTGCACTGTGTCTGGTGCTAAATACCATTTGAGAGAGCAATTAAGAGGTATCCAGTATTGAGTGAATTATTTTATTATTTAGTTATCTATGTTATAGTTTGCTTTCTGTCTATTACCTTGCCTTTCCTTATTTTAAGTATGTTACTTATTTAGTTTCCTTATGATTATAATGTTGATTTTTTTTTTTTTTTCCGTGTATAAATTATATAGGTTATGAAAACATAATGTATTACCGCGTAAACTCGAAGTTCATCTGTAGTCTCTACATCTACTTTAGCTTTCACTAAATGACCTATCTGAATTCTGTCAAAATTCTGTCTCTGCCTGTCAGTTTGATCCTGATAATCTCTGCAACGACATAACCAATTTTAACAGCACTCCCACTAGCAGATAACTAAATTGATTAAAATGACCCCATAAACATTGTGTTGCCATAGTGTGTGCCATACTTATCACTTAGGGGTTAAAAAATAGTTTTCAACCGATTTTCAGACCTACCGAATATCCAAAAAACATCAGAATCGGATAAGCCGTTTCAGAGTAGTTTGGAAACAAGAAGTCAATTAAATATAATTAATATAGGTAAATGCGTATCATAAACGCATATACCCATATACGAGTATATATAAACAACATTTAGAGCCATCTTTCAGAGATTTGCTCCATTTGAACCGAGGGTGGCAAGCTGAACGCGAAAAGTAAATTGAAGATATCCCAATTATACAGAGGAGTCATGTATGGGGTTTCCCAGATGGCGGTGCACTACCAATCAGCCAAGCAGAAGCTTATTTCCGCCTGTACGGAAATCGAGACTTTAACCAAGGATAACCATATTGGTGCCAAATTGAGAGAGCTAAAGTGTGGTATCGAGGCCGTCGCCAAAGCAGCACCTATTGCCCAATTATCGTATGCTAAGATGGTCGATGGTCTAAACGGAAGAAACGCTGTCATTTGCCCTCCAAAAACCACTAGCCTAGCAATTTATCCAGCCGACAAAGAAAAGTCAAGCGAGGAAACTAAAAAAATAGTCCAAAAAATTATCAAGCCGGATAAGCTAAAGTTGCACATCCGAGGGGTTAAAAAAACTAGGAAAGGTGGTGTCATTATTAGCACAGAAGGAAAGGATGACCTTGAAAAGCTTAGAACATCGCAGCAGCTTCAATCGTCGGGCCTTATAATCACAGAAACAGTGAAAAAGAGACCCCGTTTGATTATCTTAGGTGTGCCCTCAGATATATCAGTTGAATCTATGTTTGAAAGCTTGTTTGAGCAAAATCTTACTGACAAGCACCCGAGCCTTACGCGTGACAAATTCTTTAGCTCTATTAGACTCAGCCATAAATCTGGTGAGAAGGACTCTTCATACTGCAACTACATTGTGGAGGTTACAGCTGAAATGAGAAGGATGTTGCTCCCAAAGGAACGCATCTCTATAAATTGGACATTGTGCCCAGTCAGAGACTTTACACTTGTAACTAGGTGTTATAAGTGTCAACAGTGTGGACACTCGGCTAAGTACTGTCGGGACACTAACCTAACCTGCGACCACTGTGGATGTGTTGGCCATTCCCTAAAGGAGTGCTCAGTACGTGAAAAAGCGGCCGTGTGTGCATCATGCAAGCGTTTGTATAAGCCCAGCAATCACAGTACAGGCGATATAAACTGCCCATCCCATAAAATTGCAGAAGACAGGCAAATGCAGTCAATCGACTATGAGGGGGCGCAGATAATAAACTATTTCTGCCTTTTAGCTCTTAACATGTCATAATATGTTATAGTTTTTTTTTGTAGAGAACAATAGATATAGATAGGAATAATCTCCTTAGTCCCTTTCAATCTGGGTTTAGGACAGGTCACAGCACTGTGACGGCACTTCTTAAGGTGACCGACGACATACGTTGGGCCATGGAGAGTAGATCTCTTACGGTATTGGTGCTACTGGACTTCAGTAGTGCCTTTAACTCGGTAGACTTTGACATTCTCCTCGGTATCCTTAAGTCGTTGAATTGTTCCATGGAGGCTGTGACCTGGTTTAAATCCTATCTTCAGGGTCGCTCACAGTGTGTTCGCTACAATGACGCTCAGTCTGACTGGTGCAATCTCACTGCGGGCGTGCCCCAAGGTGGCGTACTCTCTCCTCTTTTGTTCTCCATTTTTATCAACTCCGCAGTTAGAGTCATTTCTTCCAACTTCCATCTGTATGCAGACGACCTACAGCTGTATAGGCACTTTACCCTCAACGAGTATCGGACTGCCATCGCTGTCATGAATCATGACTTGAGTGCCATCAGCCTATGGGCAAGGTCATACGGCCTCCACATAAATCCCACTAAATCTCAGGCCATGGTAATTGGCAGTCGGCAGATGTTGGCAGGGCTGGATATGGCATCTCTTCCAGCTATCGTGCTGGATGATATCCCTATCAAATACACCAATGCCGCTAAGAACTTGGGAGTTATTATCGACAACAACTTGTCCTGGGGCTCTCATATTAACGAGGTCAGCAAGAAGGTCCACTTCACCTTTCATACACTTAAATGTCTCCAGAGTTTCTTGCCCCACGATACTAAAATCTCGCTGGCCCAAACACTAATCGTGCCGATCTTGGACTACGCGGACGCTTGCTGCCTGGATGCTACAGAGGAGCTCTTAAACAAACTTGAGCGGTTGCAAAACTTAGGTATCCGATTTATTTTTAACTTACGTAAGTATGATCACGTCTCAAAATTTCGCAAGGAACTCAAGTGGCTCCCAATCCGTCTTCGTAGAAATACTCGGTTATTATGTCTCCTCTTCAATGTCCTACACAATCCCTCATATCCTTCCTACCTGCGGGAGCGGTTCACACTGATGCGTGCATCAGATGAATCGTGCCGGCCTCACCTCTCCTACCGCCTCAATTGTCCTTCCCACAAATCTGACTTCTTCTCCTACTCTTTCTCCGTTCATGCCGTCAGACTGTGGAACGCTCTTCCAACCGATATAAGGAACTGCAGAACTGTGTCTGGCTTCAAGAAGAGAGTCAAGGAACACTATCTCGCTTCCTTACCTTAATTATTGTACGTCTATGTATGTTTATATATCTTTTTATGTATGTATTTGTGTATTTATGTAGATATAGTTTATGTAAGTTTATTAACCTGCACACACATCAGGACCTGTTTGCATCACGATCTCCTCTCTTAGGCCCACTGGAAGAGATCTCTTTAGAGATAAGTGGCGCCATTGTATACATGTTTAGTTTGTATCCATTTACTGTTTTATTTACTGTGTGTGTACAAAAATAAATAAATAAATAAATAAAATAGATAGTGTTTTTGATTAAGTACCAATTTACGGTTCGCCTTAGTCTTAAAGTGCAAACATAATATATATCTGACCCAGTTTACTTCAAATAACAATAACTAACAATATGCATTCGCAGCATTTTCAAACACTGCAATTTTAGTTTGAATTATTTTAATTTTGATATTGTAATTGACTGAGGGAGCGAAGCAACCGAGGTTTCCATTTCAACTTGCAGACTGAGGAGAATTTCTTTCGTCTGTACCTCTACATCTACGGGTTCTGTCAGATCATGTTTGAGGCCATATTTATCAACCGATTTGCATAAAACTTTACACACACACTCCAGGATGCTTACAATGAATAACATTTGAATTATATTTTTTGGATTGGATGACAAATGAAAGAGTAATAAAGATAATTGAAGAAGAAATTTTCTAAACAAAGCCGCTCCTGAAGTCAACGGTTCACAGAATCACTAGTTATTAATGTTTACATTACAAAACTGTTTATTTAGATTTACATATTATGTATAAGATAGGTACCTAATGAACGCCATGCCTGAGATATATGCTTAAGTAATGAATAAATAAATATTATTATATTATTATTTATTATACCTACATTAATTATATTTAATTGACGGGCATTGAAATTTCAGCGTTTATGTGAATGTTGAAACCAAAACCCTCTTTTAATTATTCCTCAAAATGGCTGCCGTGATTAAAGTCTCCATTTTTCTTTGATTTATAAAGCTTACAAGCAATTTCGGTTGATTAATGACCTTGTTAGTTTGCAAGTTATTCAGAGGACATCTTTATATTTTTACGAACTGATTGCCGCGGCTCAGTCCTGATCTAAATCCCACGGGAACACATAACCGAATATTAATAAAATTTTGCCTATTTAAAAAAAAAGTATGGATGGAAGTATAGGTAAAAAGGCGTAAGCTCACGAAAAGTAGAGTAATACACATGTGTGTGTAAAACAGGTCACATTAAACGTTCACGGACGTACGCCTTTTTACCTATACAAGTGTTACTTAGTGCCGACAATCGCCATTTCCCCAAAATTGTATCAACAAAAACATTTGTATTATTTTTAAAAGAATACTATCTTCTTTTGCGACCTTTGTAGATACAGTAACGCTTACAAATCACCTTAAACAGCTACAGCCAGTTACAGGACGCCAAGTCTTTAATGAAGACGACAAATCTTCCCTGTACGTAGCAGGGGTTTGGATGGCTGCCAAATCATTTCGCGACGTTTTCGCTGTGATACAAGTCGTGCTAACATTTTGTGTTTTGTGCAGCTGGTTACAAGCATGACACTTATTAACTTTAAATGCAGGATTATAATATTATAAAGAGAAAAGATTTGATTGTTAGTTTGTTTCAATTGAATTGGAGAAAAATCAACAGAATCGATTTTGAAAATTCTTTTAAGGATATATAGCTACTATCCATGAATAACATAGGCTATAGAACCCAAAACAATGGTTTTTAGAATTTTTATCTGTTTGTCTGAATGTTTGAACACGTTAATCTCAGAAACGGCTTAACCGACTTGAATGCGGTTTTCAGTAATGCGTTGTGGTTTATCCAAATTAACATTTAAGGTTTGTTTTATTTCAATCGGTTCTTAAATAAAAAGTTATGTCGATCTAAAGTAACACGCAGGCGGAGGTGTGGGCAACAGCTATACATAATAAATCAGTAAAGTTTAAAATCCGTTAAAATATACCCACGGGAACCGAGGATAAAACTATACCCATCACGCGGGCGGAGTCGGGGTGGTCAGCTAGTCTATTACATCTTATCGTAGTTTGGACCCCGACCCCGGAAAAGGCTCAGTGGATTATGAGTCTGTAATATCCTGCGTTTGCATCGGCTTATACTATAGTAGGGCCAATTTAATAGAAGGTTGGTACGGCCGTGCCAGTTTTTTTTTGCTGGACTTTGCAGGGGCTGTGCCGTGCCCCAGATATTTCACATCCGTCAGTTTGGTACGTTTCTCTTTGACATTTTGAGTTTCTGTCCATTTCCCTATTCTCTTAGAACTCAAAAAAATCCTGTGATCAATGATAAACAATAACTTACTGTACTATAAGAATTTGAGCACCCGGGGCTCCCAGCAATAGACTATGAGGCGGCCGAAGTTTTCGGTAAATTTACCAGTTGTTTGGAGTTTTCGATTCTCGAAAGTTCCTCAAACAGTGCCGAAACATCGGAAACTCCAAACAGTACATGGTAAATATCCCGAAAAATTGTAAATAATGTGCTATAAGAAGATCGATAGCAAGCTGTTTTTTTTAATTTTCGCCATAACGTCGAATGACCGGTTCTAGTTTAGGGAGCTAACCCGGGTAATATAGTCCCAGAATATGTAAATCCTAGATATGATAATTCCAAGGTTAGCTGGCTGACTTGAACGAAAGTCATTCGACATTATTCAACCAATGATTTCGCATAAAATTTCATAACTCGACATAGTATAATCACGTCTATATCCCCATAGGGGTAGGACTTATATCCCACATTTTGCACATAATAATTGCCGTTACCAGGCACAGTACAGTCTGAAACCACACGATCCCGATTAATGACGTCAGACGACAAGGTATCACGTTGTACTACGGTACCACACCACACGAAAACCGTACCATGTGATCTCAGCTATACCTACAATATTGATTGTGTTTTACAAACCTAAATTCCTTCAGCAGATCGAAGTAACCTACAGTCACTAGAATTTCGATCACTTAACCAAATTGGATTAAGTAGCTGATTTGCTGCGTTATCATTTGTTATAAGTCGAACTAATATTAACGCTGTGCTAGGCCCGCTAGTCTATCGATTGTCCTTTCATCCTTTGTTAGTACAAGGGGTCGGTTCTCCATTGAAATTCAAATTTGTAGCTCAACATGCCACAACTTGTTTGTTTGGAAGTTTGAATAAGATACTTTGTCACTGTGTATCAGTGCGGTCAACTGAGAAAATTAATTCACAATGAGTTAAATATTATTATTGAACTTAAATTGTTTGCCTTTGTTTCTTCCTTCGATTTATCTTTCTTTTTTATTTTACCCATTTTACCTACCCTGTGACATCCACCGTCAGGATAATAAGAGGTTACCGCACGATCTCTCTAGACGCTGCATGTCTCTTAAGGTCTCTTAAGGCCTTTCATTGAACTTGGAAGCAAATACCAAAATACCAATAAATATGCTGCGAGGGTGTTCTTACAGGAGCAAGCAAGTAGGGTTACCTGCTGTGGGGCTTCAGTCCACGCACGCCTACAGTCACCGATGTGTGATAATGCCGACGCCCCAGAGCAGTTACCTAGAGTGCATACCCGAGGTGTCCGGTAATGGGCGATGGGGCGACAACGTCCCCAGGCCCCAGACAGCGACAGATTGCTGGTATTGTAAAGAGTAATTTAAGCTACTTTTTACCCCAGAAATGTGTTCCCGTGGGAATTAGGAACTAGCAAACTATATCACGAGGTCGAAGCCGTGAGTATCAGGAATATAATACAAACAATACAATATAATATAGAAAACAATTTCGAGGAAAGTAATCGTATAGAACCCAAACCCAATATTTTCAGAATAAACGGACATTTTGTTATTTGCTCAATTATTTGGCAAAGCATTCTTTAGATGGAGATTATTGGAGGCCGACTTTGTTGATTATCAGTATCCTTCATTCATATTATTATAAGAGTGAAAGGAATATTTCGATTTATTTAACAAAGCGAATAACTTTACTAGTTACAGACTTATGACGATATTTTACATCCTTATATAGTCCGAGACGCCCAGGACTTTAATTAGCTGTGCCATAGCGGCTGGCACGTAAGATTTTGTTGCCTTTCATCAACATATATCATCGCAAGGCAACGGGTTTCAATTTTTTTTCAAAATTACGATATAGCTGCTACTTTTTATTAAATACATTTGGCCATTTTGGACATAACCCATTATAAATGTGCCCGGTGACGGCAATAGGCTTGCCTCCTATTACGTGGGACTAAAAATACTGGCAAATTGTGGGTGTGTAATGCACCTCTGCCTACCCCTTCGGGGATATTGACGTGATATGTGTGTGTGTATATTCTCCATATAGATAAATAAAATTGAAGTGTCTGTAAAATTTTAAATCAAATAATAGCTTTCACTTGATGCCTATACTACGGCTTAATAGGAGCGTAGCAGCAGTAAAAAGTATTTCTAAAACGAGTAAGAAAGAAAGAAATATACTTATTATACACCAATATACAAATTAATAATACAAACTAAATTTACATTCAGTAGTACAAATGGCGACCATATCACCAAGAGTAACCTCTTACAGGCAACCTTTGAAGATAACAGATCGAAGTGAAATTAAAATTTGGTAGCTATTGGCGTATGATAGAAAGAAAAGAATATACAGAGTATAACAAAAATACACAAAAGTTACTTACATAAAAACATTATGTAAATCTACAAGAAACATCTACAGATCCTTTGTTGTCTGACGCAAAGTAATTCCCGTGTTTAAGTTAATTATAAATAACCAGCGGACTGCCGCGAATTTGCCCGCTTGAAATAGTATTATAGCCAAAAACCTTCCTCGAGAACCACACTATCCATTGATGAAAACAGCATCAAAATCCGTTGCGTAGTTTTAAACATCTAAGCATACATCGGGACGTACAGCGGAAAGCGACTTAGTTTTCTACAAAGTTAAGATAAGATAAAACTCGAAAGTCAAACGTTTTACGTTCGACTTTCGAGTTTTATTTTATCTTGGTAAAAAAAATATTGCAAAAAAATTCCGATGTAATTAGTAGTACTCGTAGTTTTCTGTGCAATAGTTTATCTATCAGTGTTACAATGATTTTCACTAAGACACCTACTAGGATCCCGCGTCGTTGGGACCTACTATGTTTTGAGGAAATTAAGATAAGATGAAACTCGAAAGTGGAACGTAAAATCCTAACAAAAATTTGTTTTGCCAAAAAAACCCGATGTAATTTGTAATAGTTTTCTCTTTACAATGATTTTCACTATGACGCCTACTATCTACTGAGGAAAGTTTCTACGGGAATAACTTTGTCTTCCTAAAAACCTTTTATGTAAATTTCATTGGGATTCTCACCAAATCACACCCCTGAGACGCCTTCAAAGCACAATACTGTTAAAGAAAACTCTAGATTTTTTTTTTCGGTAAACATTAATGCGATTTTTATTACGAATCGTTTGAGCCATCAAAGGGCTGGCAGATTAAATTGGTTATGTGACAACTAACAGGTTTATTGAGTAATAAACCCTCGAAGTATACATATTTTTATTAAGAGAGCAAATATTAGAAGATTACCTAGTAAGCAGTAAACGCAAATTGCTTTGAATTTGTTTTTAGGGTTCCCCGTAACCAAAGAGTAAAACGGGAACCCTAAGAACGAAACTAACCTAACCTAACCTAACCTAACTAAGACTCCGCTGTCCGCCTGTCTATTCGTACGTCTGTCACCGGGCTGTATCTCGTGAACCGTAATAGTTAGAAAGTTGAAATTTTCACAGTTGATGTATTTCTGTTGCCGCTATTACAACAAATACTAAAATAACCGGCCAATTGCGTGTTGGGCTACGCATAAGATAGGGTTCCGTAGTTTCCCATATCTATAACTCCTGAACTAACAGAGTTATACCATCCGTTATAGTTTTCCTTCAAAGATCATTACATGGACTACCATCATGAATTTTTTCAGGTTCTTCACGCCAGCCGTTTAGATTTTAGAGGGGGGGAAGCACTTTGTTTTCGCAAAAATAATGCTCTTGAAAGCTACATATCTCGTAAATGGATACTTTAGTCAAAAAATCAATTTAGTAACTTCACAATGGTTTTAAAAGACCTATCTAATGATACTTCACACGATGGAGTAGACGCGAGAAAAAAATATCATCCCCACTTTATGTGTAGGGGAGATACCCCTAAAAGAATATTTTTCAACATATTATTGTAGCGCTTTGTCTGTGTAGTAAATATACATATCCATGTCATATTTTGTGTTTGGGAGGTTAGCCGAGGACGGACGGACGGACGGACATGACGAAACTCTAAGGGTTCCGAGACTTTTACTACGGAACCCTAAAAACAGAACATAATAAATATTATAAACCTTGGAAATGTATTCGGGATATTTACCATGTATTATTATTTTGTTGTCGAGTTTCCGATATTTCGGCACTATTGCAAGCGCAGTCAGTTCCTCCGTGACCATGGCGCTTGCAATAGTGCCGAAATATCGGAAACTCGACAACAAAATAATAATACATGGTAAATATCCCGAATACATTTCCAAAGTTTATAATAATAACGACCATGGCAGTTTAAATAACTATATAATAAATATTTAAGGAGGCTCCCATACAATAACCGTGATTTTGTCGTTTTGGTACGGAACGATTGCACGATTCCGACTCGCGGTTTTTTTAGAAGGAAATGCTTAGAAATCAACTAGCTTACGCCTACGGAGCCGATTGCATAGATAAGGTTTTTCGTTTGTCGTTAAAGATAGCAAATAAATTGGCCCATAATATCGAACTATCTTCGTTATAAATCTCATCCAAGTCAAACTGTTTTTTCGAGATTACCGTAGGTTTAAATAAACAAGTTAAAAATATGGCAAATTATTGCCATATTTTTAACTTGTTTATTTTATTATATATTAGAGTTTTCGAAAGTTTTTTCATAAGATCTAAAAAATGTCACATGACATGAAGTTCAACATATTTTTAAGAGGTCTTTGACCATGCTGAGTTGATTGCAGCTGGTCTTGAGTCTCTAACTATTACCGTTCTCGATTTGACCTCGATTTGACCTTGACCTTGAGATCAGAGGTCAAAGGTCAAGTTCATTTTGGGGGGGGTTTTCGACTATGCTGAGTCCATTGGCGTTTACACGGAGTTTCTAGCTCTTACCGTTCTCAAGTTGAAAGTTGTTCACGGACGGACATTACTGTTGTATAAGTCTAGGCGCACACTAGGCGACACGCGACAGCCACAGCTCGGCGACTAGACGCGACGACAGGCTGCGGTCGTCAATTTCATATATGTTGTTCAAAGCTATGCACACTTGGCGACAGAGTCGCGGAGTTGCGACGACAAGCTAGGGGAGTCACGCGCGCTCGCTACTTGTCGCCGCGTCTAGACGCGCTGTGCACGCGCACACACGACGACAGTCGTACGACAGTGCAACTAGAGGCTCCATATTCACTCACAAGATACACAACAACCGTCTCTCTCGAATACTCCACTACTAATGATCGCTTCCTGCACGACGTCTGTCGTAACGAGTAGTCGCCGACGCTAGCGATAGCTCCGCGTCTAGTCGCGACGACAAGACGCCAAATGCTAACGACAACGCCGCAACAAGACGCTGCGAGTAGACACGGTGACATGTCGCCTAGTTTGCGATGGCTCTAAGAGATTTTACTTTTTTTTTCGAAAACTCAAAAAACACACAAACACGAGGCGAAACAATTCCCATGGGAACACATTACCGGGATAAGGAGTAGAATATATAAGCCCATACTCAGGGATAATGTAGCTATATACGAGTATTAGTGAAAGAATTTTCAAAATAGGATCCGTAGTTTCGGTGCCTTTCACCGATTTCAAACAAAAGGAGGTCCTCGACTTACGTATATGTTTTATTTATTGAGCGGAGTTAACGAAGCTCTTTCTTAGACGACTCGTGTATTTCGTTCGTGATCGAACGCCTCCTAAACGACTGGACCGATCTTTTTGAAATTTGGCACGGTCATAGTGAACATCACCGTGAGTGCATATATCTGAATTCATAAATATCGGTCCAGTCGTTTAGGAGTTCGACCCGGATCGACAAACTCAGCTCAATTATTGCAACAGCAGAATGCATTGCATACCTAGTATAGGTACATAATTAGATACTAGGTATAATTAGTATTATACTAATTATGTATTATAAAATACCAGCCAGGAGCGAGTTAGACTCGAGGCACGAAGGGTTCCATCTATACATATTTATTTGTTTGTTTGAACGCGCTAATCTCAGAAAGTACTTGTTTGATTTGAAAAAATATTTTTGTGTATTATTTTCTATATAGTATCACGCTACGTTTCATGGGAGCGGAGCAGCAGGGAAATATGTTTCAAAAACGGGGAAAGATTTCTTTCGAGAACTTCCGGTGCGTGCGCCGGTTAAGTGGTTAATGTTATGTTAAAATGATGTACTTAAGAATAGTTTCCCTTTTAAAGTTCTAAAAAAAGCCTGCGGTAGCATACATCTATCTATATTAAGGTTAACTCACTATAACATATTTTATGGAAATCAAATTCGTTCTAAAGTAATTATTTGCGTAGCTAGGTGTTATTACGGACGATGCGACGGGAATAATAATTACAGACGACGGGAACGGGAAAATATCTAAATTACCGCACGGATGAAGTCGTGGTCGACCGCTATTCCTACTAATATTATAAACGCGAAAGTTTGTGAGTATGTATGTATGTGTGGATGGATGGATGTTTGTTACTCTTTCACGTAAAAACTACTGAATGGATTTTAATGAAACTTTACCATAATATAGCCTATACATCAGTATAACACATTTATAAAGATATTGTGTGAATTGTTCAAAATATGACGCGGCGCGACGGGAACGGGAACTAATCCAAATTACCACGCGGACGAAGTCGCGGGCGACCACTAGTTATCTATAAAAATAGCAAAACAAATTACGTTTGTTGAATGGGAGACCCCCTAAATAATGATTTTATTCTGTTTTTTAGTATTTATTGTTATAGCGGCAACAGAAATAGGTCATCATCTGTGAAATTTTAATTTTTTTAATTGGTTATCGAATCCAAAAACACTTGAAATATTGTTAACAAGTTATATTATATTTTTGTAATAGACAGCTTAATGGGCTCGTGGTCTATTGGTAACCGGGTATGTTAACGCATTGCAAAGGTTAAGCAACATCTGGCCGGGATCTTGGGATGGGTGACCATTTCTTAAGACATTGAGATCGTGCCTCAGAGAGCACGTTAAGCCGTCGGTCCTGGTTGTCATACAGGCATATATGGCAGTCGTTAGGGGTAGTTGGAGCCCTAAAACTGCACAATTTCGATATCGCCTATGGGTTGTGGAGGCCAGATGGCAGTCGCTTCACGGAAAATATCGAAGCTCAGCTGAATCGCAGTTAGACTGGAAAGCCGACCCGAGTGTTGGGAAAAGGCTCAGTGGATGATGACAACTTAATGATGATAAATTCACCCAAATATGTCAATAGAAAAAATATATTTCGTTATACATGATTAACTAGAACACTCCGTAGGTATTAAACGACATCTGAAGGGCTTATGTTATTAAGCGAGTAGTTTCAGGCTCAACTGAGTAATACTACGAGGAAAAATGTCACGACTTAGTGAAATGCTCATGGAAATACCTACTAGATAAATACTAGATAAATATTCCTTTACTGAAGTTTTTTTTTAAGAATACTAGCAATTTACAATACTATAATTATCTATACTATGAGTACAAAATTTTGTGTTGAAAAATAATCAGTGCGACTTGCATCACTTGTCTACAAAACCTTAATGGTGCCTCCAAGGAGCTCTTAGGGCCAAAAATGGAAAAAATACCCCTTCAATACTTACTTTATTCTGCTTTTTAGTATTTTTAATAAATAATTATAAATGATTCAGTGGAATAGTGTAGGTATAAGTGAGTGAGTTTGTTCATCATCTGATGACGGGTGATATGATAAAACATAAACTTACTTACAGACATTAAAACGGCGCGTCTTGTCTACTTCAGCTACTTCCACAGTATCATGACATATGGCATACTACAGTGGGGTAACGCTGCCGATATTGAATGCATCTTTGTGTTGCAGAAGAGGGCTATCCGGACTATCTATGGAATGGGGTCTCGGGAGTCATTAAGAGATAAGTTTAAGCATATTAACATCCTTACAGTGTATTCACAGTATATTTATGAAATTTTATTGTATACCCACAAGAACAATAGTAAATTTGTGAAAAATAGTGATAATCATAATCTAAACTTAAGAAATAAGGATAAACTGGCTGTTCCTAAATTTAGGCTTCATAAAGTGAGTAATTCTTTTGCGGGGAACTTTATTCGAATGTACAATACATTGCCAACCGAAATAGCAA
The DNA here is from genome assembly GCA_963556515.1 of Nudaria mundana. Classification (NCBI taxonomy): domain Eukaryota; kingdom Metazoa; phylum Arthropoda; class Insecta; order Lepidoptera; family Erebidae; genus Nudaria; species Nudaria mundana. Next base: position 11,110,509 of record OY748311.1, read on the forward strand.
ATTTATCTGTTAATAAATTTAAAAAACTAATAAAACGTAAATTGTGCCATAAAGCTTATTATCGTATTAATGATTTCTTAGATGACAAGGCTGCCTGGTTGTAACACGAATTGCTCCTTTCTAAATAACTCTGTATTAGATTTAAGATGAAATATTTTGGAAAAAAACCGAACTGAGTTTCTTGAGGGCTCTTCTCAGTCTCGTTGCATTTTGGAACCCTCGGTAGAGTCACACCAACTTTTGACGAGTCTAAATAATTTTCTAAAAATTTCAAAGATAATAAACGTTATTTTATTTTATTTTATTTTTATTTCATACTTAGTATAAAAACAGTCACCCGTTCCGTATGTATGCTTAGATATTTAAAACTACGCAACGTTTTTTGATGTGGTTTCCACCAATAGATAGAGTGGTTCTCGAGGAAGGTTTTTGTGTTTATAATTTGTCAAGCGGACAAAGCCGCGTGTGTCTGCTAGTAATGTATAAAATAAATACTAATTGTATAATGACACATGTTTTAAAATTAATGTTTTGTGATCAATTTGACAAAGAGAGTGATATACTTAAAGGTATATTTAAAATGTTTAGATCGCTTTAATTTGCACAAGTACACCCTTCATTAACAACTCAGAATTTAAGATTAATACCCGACTTATAAGTACGTCTTATGGGCTCTTAACTGTAAAACTTTTAAGTGGTGTTCCAACAAACCTTAAGAAAGGTAATATCCATGAGAAACATTTCCTGTACTTATAAAGTTTAGTACTAAAGAGGATCGTTATATTGAGTGAATTCTCACATTAACATTAATTATAATTTGCAGCGTAAATATGCTAACCTAGCATATTTACGCTGCAAATTAACTCTGAACACAAAGGCTGGCTATTTTCTGGACCAAATGATAAGGATCGCCTTCTCAGTTGGCAATGACAAGGATTTTTAAACGATATTCTGTAATGTAAATATTTTTAGTATAATAATTATGTATATTGTAAAAAAAAATATCATTTAGAATCATCTACACTAATGTCTAATGTTCTAAACAGATAATGCTTCTGTTCTCTAAATCACTATCAACTGAGCCTTTTTAGAATAGATCTTAGTATATCTAATAGCTTAAACGTTTCCATACTGACCAATCTACATGTTACATTCTGTAATAGAAAAGTTGTGACGTCGTTGATATCATAAGTATACTATTTAAATTACTTTAAAAAATGTTGACCCCGCGGAGTTTCTTGCCCTTCTTCTCAGGTGTGTGGTAATCCAATGGGCGGATTTCTTGTATTAACTGCTCCTATTTAGGATAAATATATTTTGATTTGATGCAACAATAGCTCGGACAACACAAACAAATTTATTAAATAACCAAAACAAAAAAGTCGATAGAAGAATCAATATTAAAAACATTAAAAGTCAAATTCAATAAAAACATCTTTATTAAAAGTCATACATAATTAAAACTATCCGGTTGAACCATAAAAAGCATCCTATAATAACACGGACCAAGTGCGAGTCAGACTTGTGCACGAAGAGTTCCGTACAATAATTTATAAAAGCTTAAGGGCCCTCCAAGGAGGTATTTTGGGATTAAACAAAGGCAAACATTCATTTTATTTTGTTTTTTAACCGAATTAATTAATTATAGCAAATTGTGGGTGTGTAATGCACCTCTGCCTACCTCTTCGGGGATATAGGCGTTATATATGTGTGTGTGTGGAATGAAACCCTAAAAAAAAGTATTTTAAGAAAAATACGGCGTTATATAAACCAGTGATAAATATAATGAGCAAAATAAACCTTATCTAGAACTGTTTCTAATCTTCATATTTAATAGCAGTCTGAAATAAGATTACGTTGAATATAATAAAGTTTATTTCCTTTGAAACAAAAGTGGATTATATAAACTTTTACAGATTCTACAAGATGCATAATGAAATTAATGAGCAAACTAACTTATTCTCGCAGCCCCGCCCACGTGGAATCTTTACTAAACGAGATAACTCTATTATAAAGGGGAAAGATTTCATTGTTTGCATGTTTGAATTGAATATTCTCCGAAACTATTTGAACTATTTACGGGGTGAAATGGACGCGGGGGGTACATCCTGATTTACTCTGGTAACGGTAGAAAACTATTCGTTTCTCGTTCCCGATCCCCACGGTAACCTATTACCAGAATGAAACTTATCCAATGTCCTTTCCTAAGCTCTAGCTCTAGTCTATCATTGTAAGACTAAGTACAAATCTTTAACCGATATAGATAATTCTTTCACTAATATGTAGCTACATCATCCCTTCTACTATTAACTATTTAACTTGGTAATGTGTTTGTATGGGAATCGAGAACGAGAAATTTTAATCCCGCGGGTGGAGCCGTGGTAATCATAACATACTATGTTTAGATCGTTACGCAACAGATTTTGATGTAGTTTTCAAAAATGAATAGAGTGGTCCTCGAGGAAGGTTTTTTAAGCGGACAAAGCCCTAGTTTAAAACAAATATGTAAGAATACAAATACAAAATTATATGGAATTAGTCGGCCTATTATTTATATGTTATTTTCCAGGAGGAGCGTTCTCCACCCGGCCTCCATGATCGGGGCCTGAGGACGATCGATTAGCAACCCACCGTCCTTACAGAAGCAGGCTAGAAGGGCTGCGTGATGTGGGGCTGCACCCCACGCACGCCTTCACTCACCGATGCGGGATAAAACCCGACCCCAAAGATAACACCCGACCACTACGCAGGCGACCAAGGTCCGCCGGGCGCCACTGGGAATTCTGTCAGTCTTTACCAGAGGCGCTCGGCAATGGACGTAGGAGCGGCCGCGACCTCGGCCGCGGATTTAAAAAAAAAAAAGGAGGAGCGTTCTGCCAATTTACCAATAACCAAAACACCACTAGCCCAATACCTCTAATTTTGTGATACTGTTGTCGTCTTGGTGAGTTGGTAGAACGCTCTTCCTGGAAAGGAAATTTTCGCTGGTTCGAGTCCAGCCAAAAGACTATAGTTTTTTGTGATTCAAATTGTAAAATTAATTGAGAAAAAGTTTGCATACTTCATTGCTTATAAATATAAACCTACCTATTTATTTTCATTCAAATCTGTTCAATGGTTGTCGCGTGATTCACTAACAAACATTCCCGAATCTGTAATTCTATTACCGAAGTGAACTCCATTCCGCCCTATTCCATTCATGATTGACTCAAAACGAAATATTTTCTCTCGACATTTCTTATCGTAATTAATTATCTTAATAAATAACACTTCTCTTGATAAATTGTCAGAACATCTTCGCCCCTCGGTCACGCTGTCATCTCGTTTTGAGTGATTGAGGAGTACAGATAAATAAAAGCAAATATTGTTTTGATCTCTACCTATAAATGAGAATGATGGAGGATGAGAGCTCTTGTTTAGAGAGCAGTTTTGTCTAAAGGTAAATATTATCATGATTTTTTTTTCACACATTGGTGTAAGGTATGTTTGAAATAAAGAATTAGCGATCGGTAACAGAGTTTGTTTATAAACTATAGAACACTAGCGGATGCCCACGGCATCACCCGTAACAAATTATAATAAAACCTTCCTCAAGAACGATTCTACGAGTATCTATTAGTGAAAGCATCATGAAAATCGGAGCAGTAGTTTTTGAGTTTATCGCGAACAGACAGACATACAGACGCTGCGGAGGACTTTGTTTCGTAAAATGTATAGATCAATTACAAAATTAAAATGGTAATTGTTAGCCTCGCGGAATCATAAAAGACTTGAAAGTCTGTGATATTAAAGTCTCTGAATAAGTTATCAGTCAAAACCAGCCCTTAAAAAAACCGGCCAATACGGTTTCGTAGTCATCAATATTGGCCTCCATAACACCTAGACTCTAGAACAAACAGAATTATCTAATCGATTATAGTTTCCTTCAAAGTTCATTACATGGACAACCATCAAATTTAAAAAAAAAAAATCGACCTAGTCATATATCTTTTTTTTTCGTCTAAATTATAAATAATATACTCGAATTCTTCGAACTGACTGACAGCTTCAGAGTAAGTTGAAGTCGGAAAATTGATATTGCAAGGGTTAAAATTCGTTCAATAAGTATTTTAACTAAGCCTTCCTCAACGCTCTCTTGGCTTTGATCTATGTTATTATTATACTTCAATAACACAGACTGCCATTATCAGGTTTGAACATTAACCTTTCTTTACTATTAAACAAACATGTAGAGAGCAAGTCTCGTTTTTCGATACAATACATGTAAGTCTGTAGTTTATTTGCGGGAGGAAATCTTCGGGTCGAAGTTTTATGATTTGGACCAATTTGAAAAAATACACGTCCAAAATTGACACAACAATCGACTTGAAATTACCGTAATGGGACCCAATAATTGACGGAAATAGTAAATAAAGGAAATAGTAGCTTTCATTTAAAAAAAAAACATGTGGTTCACCCAGTCTAGAGAAATGAAGTAAAAAACATAAAAAACTACATTACCGCTCGGACGAAATCATGGGCGTCTACTGGTTCTATATAATTAAGAATCAATACACAATACTCCCCTAAAAAATTATGTTACGTCCTGCTCGTTTGTTTAGGAATTAAGTGTGAAGGACATTAATTTCTCATTCTACTAACTAAATTGTTTTACTTAATTTCCTTTTCACATTTATTTAAGCAGACATTTTGAATATCGAAGTAAACACATTTTCTTGGAAAAATCAAGAGGAAAAATTACCTACTGTTTGTGAAAAGTGATTCGGAATTTATAGTCACGACGATTTATAGAATGAGGAAAGAAAATAATTGTTCTTTAAGTAAGTTTCTTGTTTTTCAATGAACATAATAAAAGTCTAAGAGGTTAAGATTTTATTTTTTTCTTACAAACCAAATTATTATTTGAATAATGGATATTATTGTGCGATTTATTGAAACTATATTGTACAAATCTCTGTTGATACCGTAAGGTGAAATCGGTCAGTAGAAATAAAATTATAACAGTGGAAAAGTATTTGTGTTTTTGTGCAATGTGTGAATCAGATTCCACCAAGTGCCGTCAATCGACAGTATAAACAAGTATTTATTCCCGAAGAGGTAGCCAGTCTTTTTCCTGGCACGTTAACTATACATGCCAGAGCCTTGTCCGTCTGTCAAAAAGTGCACCGCATGCAGTTCAGGGTAATTTTGGACCTTGGAGATATGGTTGTACTTAGACACAGAATTTATTCTTAACATTAGTTTTCATCAGTTTTCTTTATTAAAATATCAATCACACCACGTCTGAAACACACGACGTTTGAAACAAACGTACCTAGTCAAATTTCATCGACAGGACTCGACGCGACCTTTCCCAAACAAGTGGAAAACTCTGCCACTAAATAACTACTCGTATGACCATCAAATTTTTGCTAAAATAATAATTTCTAGATCACGCTATTAAGGTTAGCGGTAACCATGTATAAAAACAAACTCATTGCCTTCAAAACACAAGAATATATTATCCCCTATAACAAGAATCTATTTAACTCCCATAATAAGAATCTCCGTAACAGTTAGAAAAGTGCCGAAAGATTCTGGCAGAACTCCAAGCCAGGTAAAAGTTTCATTATACTTAGTTTATAGATAAGTAAAACAACAACCAGAAACTAGTGATATGAGACTGTCAAAAACAAAGCGAACGAACAAAGTGTTGTTCCCACTGAATCTTGAACAATGCAAAAGTTTCAAAGAAACATGTTCTCTTGATTGCAATTTTCCTTCTACCGCAAATACTTGTCTTGAGAATGGGCGACTTCAATAAGCATTTTGAATTCATGAATGAGCGGACAATTTAAGCGAATGAAGTTCCTAGCGTTCGTTCATCCATACAAATGGGAATTAAAGCCGCTAAGATCTTGGTGCACTTGCTGCCACATAACATCTGGCAAGGATACATTGTTCTATGTCCAGATTGCAGCGATTGTACGTAGATATCGGTTCTGACTGTTTGAATTTATTTACATTGTCGATCTCACTCTCCTAATAACAATGAGCACCTACCTGCACCTTATTTCTGTAGCACCTCAAGGTTGATAGGCTGTAAATGCCTAAAGCCATTAAGTTTGCAGAAAGGTTACTTTATAGATGTTAAACTGTACTTGTACGTCCTCGTGGCAACGTAGAATTAAGCACATGTTTCATTGCTACTACGCTCCTGTTGATATAATAACGTAGCTTTATATACAGTAATTTCGGAGCCATTTCAACGCAAATAAACAAACATCAAATCGAAATAGATATTTAGTGCCTGACAACGGCAAAAGGCTTGTTACGTGGTAATTACCAATGAAATTACTAGTGCAATGTACCTCGGCGATAAATGATCATCCGCAATGACATACAGACACATAGAACACACCTAGAAGGGGTAGGTGAGAGAGAGAGGTGCATTATACACCCACTCGTTGCCATTTTGTCAGTCCCACGTAATAGAGGGCCAGCCTATTGCCGTTACCGAGAGCTATAGAATATTCAAAACTGTAACTGTTATTCATACAAACAATCCCACAGCCAGGACAGATCTTACATACCACTAAATAGAATATTTGCCGTCCGAGCGCAGCGAAATTTTTAATGACTGTCATAATGTGTGTCATAATCTGAAGCAATTTCGCTCTCCCCTTCAGGTAAACATGCGAAGGAATGTTTAATAAGTACTTATAAGAAGCAATTATAATTTTCCAAGTTAAGTTTTCTACATTTCCTTGAACGTAAGAAACCACTGAAGTGCTATAAGTTTCTTATCCCTAATTATTAATACTATAGCGATTGAATAATTAATTTATTAATTACAAACGTAAAATTTTGCCAAAGCAAAACTTATTACTTCTATTCCTTTTACTAATTTATCGTTAGTAATTTAATTTTCCAATTCATTTTGTGAAAATAAATGATAAATTTGTGTAATTTATTTTCTTATTGAGAGATATTTATTGTAATGTTGTGTATTTTTGGTTAAAATTTGTATTATTTTTAGTATTGTATCTATGTATTATATTTCTGTATGTGTATGTACATATTATAGCATCCATTGTTTATGGTTTATTTATTTACTTGTACTGCATACACTTAGTCCTTTCACTCTTACTTCTCTTCTCAGGCCTGCTGGAAGAGATTCCTTTAGGAATAAGTAGGTCCCTTGTACTATGTTTACTTTATTCTTTTGTACTTTTGTTTCTTTTTCTTTGTTTGTGTGTATGTACAAAAAATAATAATTAAATAAATAAATTTCTTCCCAACATATTTTATTACCACATACATAATTTTCGTAGATTTTTTTTATAAAAGAAATTTGTTAATCGTATCGTTTTATTATTTACACCAAGTGGAAGTGCTTTTAAGCAATTTTACATATTATATTCACGCACGAGAAAAAACAAAATCCCTTTTACGTGTAAGACAGATACCCCAAACAATAAAGAATGTGTTTTTAAACATTTTCCGACGTGGTAAATACTCGTACACAATATAATATTAATGCAGACTTTAGATTTAGAAGCCGTTTAGAAGTGTAGCCGTGAACTACGGAACCCTAAAAGGTGGTAGAGCCACGGTTTATACAGCTCATCCGAGCAGTTACCATTCTCTGACTTGAAGTTGAGACTGATACCATTTTTGCGTATATGATATTGATCTTTAGTAACTAGAACAAGCTATTGATATATAAAAAGATCAAATGTGACGCATCAAAACCCTCAAACAAAGAATAACAAAAGATACAGATTACAGACACAGTTTCAAAGTTCATAATAAAAGATTCACGACTTCCTCTCGTCCAACCTTCTTAATTTATCGGTACCTTTGTTCAATACTTAAAATATTTTGTTCTTTATTTTATTTCCTCCCTAATTTATTTTTCTTTGTCTGGGATTTGAGAAAAATAATACTTTTTCTAATTATTTTTTGTGTTTTTCTTGTCGATAACGATGTCATCGTCTTTTCCCGGACCGTATATTTTAAACTAAAGCTAATAATTTAATATCAGAACCATCTGTTTCAATTTCAGTGACGGCAATTAGGTTTGTAAACAATAAAAACTTGGAACCAGCAAACCTACTGGAAAAGTATGCGTGTAATCTACGTCTGTGTGTTACCTTAATTTTAATCGGAAAAAATCCGTATGTCCGTTAGGTCTACGATAAATATAACAATTTTTAATTAGAATGTAAACAAATACGGAAATTACATCCAATTTTTCAATATAATCACAAAAAGACGTGTCAAACAGGCACACAAACACTGACTTCCAATTTACAAAAACATTTTTTGAGATGTTTTCCCCCCATTTTCCCGTCACCTCAAAAAGCACACGATGAAAAAAATGTATTAAACCAAGATTCATTGTGACGTCATATCTCATCGAGCGCGCGAGGCGTGGGTAAACATTCCCGCCTCTCAACGACGACTATATAAACAGAGGTCGCGCGCCATTCGCCCTGCTTACGGACCACGACATCCACAAGTGATGTAGCTCAGCTTTCTTACTGAGCACACGCCCATGATTCTGAGACCTGTAACCTGTATCGATATAGTACTAAATATTGTATCGCTTCTAATCACCCACGCCTCCTAAAGCCGTGGCAAGTTTGTATGTAACGAGTTATCTCGGAAATTATATGTATTAAACTATTACAAGTGTTCTTATTTATCACTGCTCTGATAAGCAGTGAATTAACGTTACAGTGGCGCCCGAACAAAGGTTTTACAGGTTATACAGTAAAGGACGTGTGCAATGTATTTTTTTTTTCTGTGAAATTGTGTGAACTCGTGTAAAAGGGTATGTACTACTTTATAAAATTTAAGTGCTAATTCTATGTATCTAAATAATAACTATATCACTAATCTCTAAATGATTACTTTATCTTTGTAAGTACAACGCGTACATGGCGCGCGGCCATTACTCATTATCTACGAATCTAACCTACATGTTGCAAGGTGACCTTGTACTACAACCCTTTTAGACGAGAAATTAATTCTATTTTTCTTTTTTCCCTACAAATATGTTTTTTGTGTACTTCGTATCTGCTCAACCGATAACCAATACGCAATCTCATTTGAGCATCTCATCAAACCAGAACTAACGTATGAGGTACTAATCAGAGATGGCTCGCCTGGCGAAACGGCGGAGGAATTACGTAATCAATTAGCTAAACTTTCTAAAATATCCCCGGAAGACATTTTATCTTCTAAATATACTCCGGAGGTAGATATAACTGCATCTCGTAAATCCATATTTAGAATAAATAATAATATCATTTCTCTAAAATCTAAATTTGATATAAATCTTTTTAAATAAAACTGAATCAATTATTCAACACGTGTTTCATAGACTATCTAGAATTGATATAATCTCTGCCTACTACCGCAAAATCAATTAAGCCCGTCTGGGAGGCTTATTATTTGGCCCACGCGGACTTGAATGCATTAAAATCTCCATGCAAGAATCAATCAATCAAGAATCAAAGAATCAATTTCATTTATTCAGTTTAGGCACATAAAGAGCACATTTGAATGTCAAAATTTTACAATTTTGTCAAGTAATATTATAAAAATACTAAATTAAGTAAGTATGCGCTCGCGAACCGGTTTGTGTTGACTCGTTAGTATTTCTATACGAACGTAACGTTGTTTGCAGATCTGGGTAGATTCAAATATAATGGTAGAACTTCCGTACGCGCATTTTTACAAAAATTAAACGAGTTTATGGCTTCTAGAGGTATTCCTGAGGGAAAAAGTACTATGCTTTGCTTTCGAGATATTTTCAGATGATGCCTTACATTGGTATCGAGATGTCAGGAATAGTATACAATCATGGGAAGACCTTTGCCAATATCTAAAGCGTGATTTTAGTCCACATAACTATAACTATAAATTAATGTCGGAAATTAGATTGCGAACTCAGGGGATAAATGAGAACATAACTATATATTTTTCTAAAATGCAGGGTTTATTTTCTCGGTTAGATACTCCCATCACCGAATCCGAAAAGCTAGAAATATTACTAAACAATATTAGGCCAAGTTACTTACATGCACTTTTAACTACTAATATAAACGACATTCCTACATTACTTACAGTGTGTAGAAGGTTCGAAAAATACCATAGCCGTAGTAGACAATTTGTGGAACCACCAATGCCTACAGCTGATACATTGGCTCCTGATCTGGCATATAACGACTATTCTATCCCCAATGCAAAATAAAACTCCCCAAATAATAATATCTATAAAAATTATAAACCATGTTTTACTAAATCTGATTCTAGTCATATGGTAAACGCAATCAACATCTCTAATAATTTTAAACAGTACTGTCCTAGATGCAGAACCGACACTCACTCTTTATATGGTTGCAATCAACCACGCTTTCTAATTTGTTTTAAATGTGGACTAAAAGGATATCGTTCTACCGACTGTCCTACTTGAAAACCTAATGAAAAAACTAAAAAATTCCGATTGCGACAAAATAAAATTTAGGTCAAAGACTAACAAAGCCGAGTGGCATAATTGGCTTAACTATGTGTCTAATTTTTTTAATTCTAATAAACGAGTCCCAATCGAAAATTCTATCAAAATAAATGATACTCCTTATATCCCGGTAACGGTGAACAAAATACACACCGTTGGTCTACTTGACTCTGGATCGTGTGTAACTAAACTAAAAAATCTTAGGTAATGGTTCACATAGATTTTTTTTTAATAACTTGGAATTTAACAAACTCTGTCCTGCAAAGTTCTCCACTTCTGGTGGCGATAAATATTCTTGTCTCGGCTCAGTTACTATACCGTTCGAGTTTCAGGGTAAAACTATACCTATTGTCACTCACATAGTACCAGGAATAAAACATTCCTTGATACTTGGTATGGATTTCTGGAGAAAGTTTGGGCTATTTCCTGAACATTTAGACTCGGTTCTAGTCTCCAATGATAATAAGTCCTGCGTTGCAAATTTACAGTCCGACATCGCTAGTATTTCAATACCTTTTGAACTTCTAAAAGACGACCACAGAACTACTGCTGACCACACTATTTCTCAATTTTATGATGTGTCTTACCAAAAGCGGGGTCTGAGTCGCATTTCATCAATAAATCACTCGATCGAATTGATCAAGGATGAAAGGATAGAACCTTCAAAGAGTCTATGGTCTAATCCCGTCATTTTTATACCTAAAATAAACAAAATAAAAAAATAAAAATAAAAAAAAAACCATGCCGAGCTACGTTTTTATCTAGTTAATCGCAATTTTCATTCTAAAACTAAAAAAACTAAAAAAAAAAAAATCCTAATAACAAACGGTACAATTATGAGTACTTTCATTCAAAATGGTAACCGTATATGGGACACTTTTATACCTAAAATACAACTAACTATGAATTTCACTGTAAATGAAACTATTTTTTTTTTCTTTCTCTCTCTCGTTCGTCGCTTATTTTTGATCGTAAACTAATATTATGGTGGTTCACGCCATATTAATTCAGACCCTGATATGGTCCATGAGCCACGCATTAGCTATGTCGAGTCATTAGGCTTTTTATCTTCTATTTCTGAGAAGGTACAGTCAGCGTTTACTAGCGGCTCACCTACGAAATGCTAATTTTTATAATTTAAAACGTACTTTCTACCTAGGTGACAAGATAAATGCTTTAGTGAGAAACTTCACCTAAAAATTTTGTTTTTAAAAGGGTAAAATCACTACTGTTCTATAAACTTTCGTATATGTCTAACAAACCACTAGGCGAGTGGCATATTAAAGATTTAAAATGGATTAATTATAATCAGTAAAATCATACGAAATCTACCTCTGACTCACGAAACCACAAATCGTTGCAAATAACTTCGTTCATTCAGAACCGGCTCGAATCAACTCACGTCGATAGATAAGAACTGTATGTACCTACTCGCTAACATTCCTTACGAGTTGTATGAATATTGCCAACGCAAGCCGACTCGGACTCAATTCTGATTTTTTTTCTTGTAAATAAATAAATAAAATAAATAAATAAATAAATATGTTAGGACAATCCACACAACGCCATCTTGTCGCACATACTTGCCTATATCCTAAGCCTTTTATACCTTTTATGTACACCCTTGCAACTGTTTCAGGGAATTGATGGGCTGCTGAGGGGTCCTCATGCAGTGCCGAGAAGAAGCTGACACTGGGGGGGATCTAGGAGAAGAATTTCCCCCAACGAAAATTCTTCCCTGAAAAGGGGGGTGTGAGACGTCATCATATCTCATCGAGCGCGCGAGGCGTGGGTAAATATTCCCGCCTCTCAACGACGACTATATAAACAGAGGTCGCGCGCCATTCGCCCTGCTTACGGAACACGACATCCACAGGTGATGTAGCTCAGCTTTCTTACTGAGCACACGCCCATGATTCTGAGACCTGTAACCTGTATCGATATAGTACTAAATATTGTATCGCTTCTAATCACCCACGCCTCCTAAAGCCGTGGCAAGTCTGTATATAACGAGTTATCTCGGAAATTATATGTATTAAACTATTACAAGTGTTCTTATTTATCACTGCTCTGATAAGCAGTGAATTAACGTTACATCATGGAAATCGAATAAAAAATGTTGCCACTAGCCCGAAACACACATACAGACTGGAAGACGAAAGAAAAATTATCCGAATTCGAAACGTAGACATAGCTTTATACGATTTAGAAAGAAACATAAAGGCGAGCCTTTATGTTTCTTCAATAATAAAAAAGTAAAACTTTATTTGGATAGAGAGTAAATTATTCAACGTGTTACCGAAATCTTTGAAAGTAAAAGTACAAAGAATAGAGACAAAGTGTACATAAGAACTTATATAAACAATAATTTGTAAAACAAATTGTCCCTTTGTGATGTACACACGAAAAACCAAAGGCAATTACTTAGTTGTTTATTTACAGAGTATATAGTTGATATAGATATTTAAGCTATCAAGGTCATTCCACATTACTAATAGATTTTTTAAAAAGGTTCGCCAAATTGACGGCTTCTGCCTGCCTGATGATAAACCGTGGCGACGACGACGTCTGGCGATTGTTGACTACAGAGAATGGCCCTCAACTTAACGAACTAGTGGGATGCCTCATCATGCTCCATTTAAAGAACCCATAGTTGTAATATGATAGTGAAAATACGTGCGCAGGTAGGTAGTGCGGCACAACCGTTTAGATATTTACCATGTAAGTAATGTTGTAGCGAGTATCGAGAAAATGTCGGAAACTAGTTACATGATTAAATATCCTGTTAAATCCATCAGTAATGCTTTAGTTGATAATTAAAACGTCTATATCTGCTCCTTAATGAGTTCTGTTTATGCTGATGGCCAAGCTTGCGGCAAAGACGAGTAGGTATATCCAAAATTCCCAGTAACCAATTAGGGGTTTTTCTCTTATTATGTACATACATAATTACGATAGCATCTGTTACCTCAAAGCATCTGTATAAGCAGATACCAACGTTTCAATAGAAACTTTGTGGTTCCACGTAATCGTAAGCCACGAACTGTGGCTGCTAGCCCGGAATATAAACAGACAAACAGACGAAAGCAAAATTGTCCAATCTCGAAATATAGTTCGCTCGCTCGGTCAAAAAAAGATTTTAAACTATCGGAATGAAATGGGACCTCACGAGAAGAACCAGCTTTCGATAAAACAAAAATTTAAAAATCGGGTTTGTCAGTCGAAAGTTTTAGTTTATGACAAACATAAAAAAAAATGCAAACAAATTTAGAACCTCTTCATTTTTTAAGACTGTTAATATTTTGTAGTACCCTAATGTCATGAAAGAATAATAATATTTTTAAGAAACCGTCGCATTTTACTCATAGCACGGAACTTAAAGGGACTTACAACGATTTTCTGACGGCGTAATGATATTATTCCAAGCACGCTTTCATCCAATGTTCATGGTTGGGACTATTTTACCAATTACCTGCCTTGTTTTACTCTTCAACCGAGTTTTCTTTACCAACATAATGTTCGGAAAAGAAAAATAAAACTCATTGTAGTAAACTCTGTACTTTGCAGTGTGGTAATTGAAGACTGAAAACATTTGAGAGAAGTACAAAGAATTCTCTTTACTCTCTTGTAAAAGTTAATTAAATGTAAAATTTTCGATTCGTTGGCGTTTAATATCGATAAACATAGTGGAATATTTTCACTAGTAGATAAATAAGTGCTTTGAATTAATGGTTCCGTACCCAAAGGGTCAAACAGGAACCCTATTACCTTAGTAATAGGGTTCCTGTTTAACCCTTTGGGTTAGACAGACGCACGGACAGCGAAGTCTTAACTTCGCTGTCCGTGCGTCTGTCTTGGGCTGTATCTCAGTGATAGTTAGAAAGTTGAAATTTTCACAGATGATGTATTTCTGTTGCTTCTATAACAATAAATACTAAAAACAGAATATAATCAATATTTAAGGGGGCTATACAACACACGTGATTTTTCTTGCTGTTTGGGTACGGAACCCATTTTGCGCGATTCCGACTCGCAGATGGCCGGTTTTTGTTTATAAAGAACAAGAAAAGTAAAACGTAGGATAGACTTTAGATTATAAATTGAATTTACTATAATCAATTAAGTTTGAAGCAACTACTCTATGCAAAGTCTTAGTGGTCCTAGACCAAGGTTTTAAGTCTTAGCCTACTTCACAAGCAAGTGGTAAATACACCAATCCATGATACTCGTAGTTCTCGATAAGCTGTAACAGAATCACCTATTACGAGAGACCAACAGAACCAGTAATAACTAACTATAATGTCTCAAACTACCCACTCTTATGTACAAATTGGTTTCGTTTGGGTAAAACACAAACTTTGGAGAACCTTGCTTAAGAACATCTCAAAATTTGACATAGCAACCGACTTCAAACTACCGAAATAGGACCAAATAGTAGTCGCAATGGGACCAAATCGAAATGGGACAACTTGGGAAGTAGAAGCTCCCAATTAAAAAAAAATTAAATCGTTTCACCCAGTCCGAAGATATAAAAAACATAAAAAAACACACAGTCCAATTGAGAACCTCCTCCCCCTTTTTTGGAAGTCAGTTAAAAACGTAACTCAAACTCTCTATCTCAAAATCTGGATATTATTTAAATAACACTTCCATTAAAAAATAATTTAAAGTAAGGATTTAATGAAATTTCTTAAAGTTATGAAAGTTAACTTTCAAATCATAAATTTTAATGAGTTTTTTATTTACATAAACAAAAATTGTGAAGTGTATCTTAGTTGAGTAGCTTAGGTATTAAAATGATGAGAGTTCCTTCAGTGTTTACAATTTTGGAATATATTTCATCTTTATTAAAACGTGCTAAATCTGTTCCTCAGAAATTTGAATAATATCTGGTTTTAATTTGTTGATGTAAAAGTATACATACATCTTTATTACCCAACGTTTCCACCCTGTTACAAGAGCCGTGGTCACGGGTGGACTGGCTTCAGCTCATCAAACCCACACTTCCAGAAGACAACACGAACCGCGTAAAAGACTCGTTCGTCTTAAGTTAATAATGTGTACAAAACGCAAAAGTTTAAAAAAATAATACCTAGACAGTTGATAGTATTTACAAGTACTTAAATTGTCTGTCTTTATTATTTCGTTTATTTTTTCTTGGACCTCTTCTGGTTTTGAAACTTTCTATATTCATAATTTGCACCATTCTAACCACATTAAGTACTTTCCTCTCATAACATAACATGTCCATACCTTGACAGTCTCCTTCTAATCAATTTTCAATTCTTTGTCGCAACTTTCAAACTTCCTCTATAATACTTGTTCCGTTTAGTTTTAATTAAAATAGCAATCAATAATAATAAAGTAAGTGATGCTTAAGCAAAGAAAGTTGTAAAACAAAAATATATTCAAGAAGCAATTAAAATCCCATTATGGTCGACGTTGCAGCCGTACTTTGGTGGGTGTTTTGAATCCAACGTAAAACGATATAAGCTTCACGAAAAATAATCTCTAAAACTTTCAATAAAGATACCTGTGCCAAAAAGACTTATTTTCTGCGAAAACTTGACTCTCCCAGAAACTTTATGTATTCTCTTTGACTCAGCTTTGCTTGATTTATTTTTAAAGACCAAAGTTTCAGTGACGTTGACACAATGTTTGGAAACGTATGTTGAAAACTGAATAACTTTATACAACTATGATGATTTTGTTGATATTTCCTGATAATATATTTATATATCAGGGATGTTTGTCATATCAGTATTGTGACAGTCGGATTAGGTATAATAGTGTTGGTGGGTAACGCCAGGCAATACAAACTACCCTCAATTTCAAAATAATTGAGGTTTTGACAAGCGAGAGGCTCAAGATTACCTTATTATTCACAATACAATTGTCGATTATCAGACAAGGCTCTGGGTACAGACTCTAATGATCAGATATTTCCTAAAATTGTATTTTAATGTTATTTAAGTACCGAAGAAAGAACCTAGTTTTACTCATTTCGTATGCTATATATATCGTAGTGATGAGCTGTTAAATTTGGAATTACAAAGAGATACTTAAATTTTATTTTCTAGGGTATCGTACCGAAAAGTTAAAACCCTATTACTTCGACTGTTGTACTTAAACTGTTCGTCCGTCCGTCCGTCTGTCACCAGGCTGATTTTCATGAACCGTGAAAGTTAGAAAGTTGAAATTTTGACAGATGATGAACATGTAAATATTTAAGACAGAA